>OX246737.1:86738938-86751438 GCA_945910005.1 Isoperla grammatica | reverse complement strand
ATATTTGAGTTCAAAGTATAATGGTTGTTGTTTTTATTTAGCGACGCACAGAGCTTGTATGTAGCGTTGGCTCGTACGACAGGCAGAGCATGTTAGGTCCAGAGCATGGATCTTATCTACACTTGGGTCAGATGGGGATTCTGGCTTCAGGTTCACGTGCAACTATCTGCTTATCTAATGAGCACAGATAACAAACTAACACTATATCTTATTTGATATTTGTGCTTTGAGGGGTTCAGGCTATGATGCCACTTGTGTGCCAATACATTATGTTGAGGCCTAGTTATAAATCGCACTTACGACCATAGGCGTGCGCAGAGGTTGATCAATGGGGGGGCACAATAAATTCCCAATGCAAGTACTTCACGGCGGCGTCAATGGGGGGTGTGGGGGGATGACCCCCGCAAAAAGCTCCGTAGGAGATGTTTTAAAGACATGCATTTTTAAACGTGTTTTTGAGCGTATTAGGAGGAGTACAGGTTGTCTGTTCAATGGGTTAATTTCACACAATTATTTGTGGATATCAGTGACATCACTGTTACAAAGTGAAGGAAGTGGTCAGTCCCACAGCCAAAATCTTGGCGATAAGGTAACATTTGATGTTGAGGCCGGTCAGCTGATTCCAACGTCATTCCAATCAAGGACTTCAGGTAAGATTAGAACCATTATGTCAGGCGTCAGCATTTTTGTCGCCATTACGACAGGCACTATTATTCTGGACCTATTCTTTCCCGGGTCAAACGGGCAAGGCAGTTGGGGCAACAGGTGCTATAGGTCCTCTTCTCGTCTTTTACGATCGGCAGGCGTATGCGGTGGTATACCCTGGACCAAATTCTATTTGAAAAAAAAGCTCGCCTATCCTAATGGGGGGGCCACTGCCCCCCCTTGCCCCCCCCCCCCCCCCTGCGCACGCGTATGCTTACGACCTGGTGATAAACTAATGCGCATGTCTATGGATGCTGTACTGCCCAGTCATGTTCTGGAAGTACAACTATGAATGTATGCGTATATGCCCCTCTAACAAAAGGTTTTGTTAGTGAGGCTGACAATGGGATATTTGACTCTATGTAATTTAGCACTTGAAGTATTTTAACATTGTTCCGTTACAGAAAGTGCATTGAAGGCCATTGCCACAGCCTGGTGAACGTCATCATACTGCAAGCCAAAATGCGACCTGGAACCAAATTAGTGAAACATGTCACAAGTCGCCTGTATGGAATACATGCAACTCAGATCGCAGTCGCAATGCGATGTGATATATGTGACATCTGAGACATCATGTCATGATCAATATCGTCGTGGTACTTTGTCAGTGTATTCACGTGACGTCACAACACAACGGACATTTTGATGGCCACCAAGAGTAGTGTTTCAAGTCTCAGTTAGCTGTCAATAGAATACGAGTAATATTGTTTACGGGGAAATATGAAAGTTTGAACACGTAGGCCTATATCCCTCGATTATGTGTGTCGTTGTAAACAACAAAATGAGTGGAGAGGCCGAAATGAGATAGAATTTATTTAAGTTGCTTTTCAGTAATAATAGCAACCCAAAGTTGGAGAGCAGTTGAACTTCAATCTAACAGCTGAGAACATTAAAACAATGAACTACCAATCACATGCCATTGTGACCACCAGTACGGCCACCGTGCGAATTACGTGAATACACCCTGAGGTAGTAAATGGTATAGAGGCGATAGAAACACAATACATGTGTTTCAATTTTAACTTCCGTAATGTTTTAGTGCAACTGAAAGTCGTTTTGAATTCGCTACAACACAATTTTTTTGTTTGAATTTGCTACAGGTATATAATATGCAATTTACATGAAAAGTTGGAGATTTAAAGAAGAAAATTACGGTTTCAATAGTAAAAATACGATTAGTAGTGATTTCAGTACACGCCATCACGTACACCCTATAACATTGACAGAGTAGACGTAAATAAGTTAATCTGGTTCTTACAAATCAATGAAAAAAAATTTGCAACTAGTACAATAGGAAATAACTGTTGATTAGGCAATATTTATTTACAGTCTGTTACATACTTAATAATATCCAATAGCCATAACAGGAAATGCAATACATTTTTCTTCTTGTTAACAGCAGAGCTTGTCGGTACATTGTTCTCCGCAAACGGCAATGGTGACAGTAAAAATAATGATTGTTTTGATCGGGGTACAAAATGCTATGAATCGGTGTGTTTACATGAGTATGTATAATCGGATAGTCTGATACATGAGAGACTGTTTTTTGTATATCTCACATTAATTGATATGAAAACGCTAACCTGCATGTGCGATTTCAAGGTCGAGGCTTTTATTTACCGCCATGACGTCATCGCAGTAAACAAATACAAGCCCAAAAACTAACATCGCTTATACATCTACATCGTACATATACATATACATCGCTACAACATCTAAGATAGTTATCTTAGATGTTGTAGAACAGTACACATATTTTATACGAACGAACATTACACGGCTTAATCTGAGCCCATTATAATAGCTGTTAATGTTCAAAGGGTCACTACGAGCTCCTCTTTGAGAAAGTGCAAAACGAAGTTTATTTAACATTGAGGAATAATTCGCATTTGAGGAGGCGTTCAAAATATACCTCTCGAAATAAGTTAACTGTCTTAAAGCTTGATACTGTAATTACATGATGGAAGCAACTAGCAAGCGTCTTCCTCGAACTCGGAGACGTAGCATCGCCAAGGCGCATCGAAATGTTAGCAGGGGGGCGGGGGGGGGGGGGGGAAGAGGGGGGTTTCTAGTTCGACCTTCACAGACGCAATCTTCCAGACAACGACAGACACACAAACAAACAGACAGACCATTGAGCGTCTGCCCGACCCACCCACAATCGTTAAGGGTCATAGATTATCGGTGTTGTGCAATGTGGAGTATCCACCTCCGTACATTTTGTATTTTGTATATTGTATATACCTTTCCGCTACCTATAGATTTATAAATACATACCATTTATTGTATCTGTATCTGGATCCCTTTTAGAACGTATCAATACCATTGTTCAGACTCAAAGGCACATACAGAGTATGTTTCGTGAAATAGTTTATCAGAGCCGATAAGAAATCACTCCGCATCTCTGTTCAGTCTTTATCAAGCTTTGCTAATTAAACTGCTGCCGATCGTAGATTTCTACAAACATTTATCGTCTGGTTACAGTGTGACGTTTCAATAATTAAATGTATTACTTGCTTTCACTTCCAAACTCCTATTTAAAACCCCGGCAATCTTATGATTGTACATAAATAATATAAAAGTTCCTTGAGTGCGCATACATTTCTGTTTAGCAAAGTATACACGTGTTATAAATCATGTCCTTTGTACTTTATAGTATCTTGTCTTGTATTTTGGATACCTAGTGTTGGGAAAGATCTTTTTTTTAATTAACTTTATAAACGTTCAGTTCACAATTGAAGGGGTTAGATTTTTTAATGTTCAAATTTTGTTGGAACATTTCATTTTTTAAAGTATAACTTGATCTCTAATTATCTAAGCTCATTTAAAAGTAGTGTTTGCGGCAAATTTTAACATATATGTAATACATATTACAAATACATATAGTAATTGTTAATAATGAATGGTCAATAACATAAATAGAATTCTATAGTAATTCAGAAAAGGTAACTACGAATGAACTGTTTAAAACTTAAAAGTTGCTTGCCCAAAAATACATTATCAGAAGTTCAAGTTCCTTCACACAAAAGGAAAGTTGATGGTTGATGATATATATTTGGGTTTTACGTCCAATTCTTTTGCAACTTAGCTAATCGAGACGATTAAAATGATGGCAAAGTTTACGCGAGAAAAACGTTTTCTTGTTAAAAGTTCTTCCCGTAACAGTGCCTGCCTGTACCGCTTGGAGCACTGGTGGGTGGGCCCGGCTTGTTCGCGCTAGACATGGAGACGATTGCACCTCCGCCAGCCCCAGACCTTCCCCTAACACTGCCTGTACCTAGATCCACTTGGCCCAAGTATCTTATCAAGAGTGTCAGTGCACTGTGCGCCGCTTGGAGCTCTGGTGGGCGGGCCCGGCTTGTTCGCGCTAGACATGGAGACGATTGCACCTCCGCCAGCCCCAGACCTTCCCCTAACACTGCCTGTACCTAGATCCACTTGGCCCAAGTATCTTATCAAGAGTGTCAGTGCACTAGGCGCCGCTTGGAGCTCTGGTGGGCGGGCCCGGCTTGTTCGCGCTAGACATGGAGACGATTGCACCTCCGCCAGCCCCAGACCTTCCCCTAACACTGCCTGTACCTAGATCCACTTGGCCCAAGTATCTTATCAAGAGTGTCAGTGCACTGTGCGCCGCTTGGAGCTCTGGTGGGCGGGCCCGGCTTGTTCGCGCTAGACATGGAGACGATTGCACCTCCGCCAGCCCCAGACCTTCCCCTAACACTGCCTGTACCTAGATCCACTTGGCCCAAGTATCTTATCAAGAGTGTCAGTGCACTAGGCGCCGCTTGGAGCTCTGGTGGGCGGGCCCGGCTTGTTCGCGCTAGACATGGAGACGATTGCACCTCCGCCAGCCCCAGACCTTCCCCTAACCCTGCCTGTACCTAGATCCACTTGGCCTAAGGTGGCCCAAGTATCTTATCAAGAGTGTCAGTTCACTGGGCGCCGCTTGGAGCTCTGGTGGGCGGACCCGGCTTGTTCGCGCTAGACATGGAGACGATTGCAGCTCCGCCAGCCCAAGACCTTCCCCTAACACTGCCTGTACCTAGATCCACTTGGCCCAAGTATCTTATCAAGAGTGTCAGTGCACTAGGCGCCGCTTGGAGCTCTGGTGGGCGGACCCGGCTTGTTCGCGCTAGACATGGAGACGATTGCAGCTCCGCCAGCCCAAGACCTTCCCCTAACACTGCCTGTACCTAGATCCACTTGGCCCAAGTATCTTATCAAGAGTGTCAGTGCACTAGGCGCCGCTTGGAGCTCTGGTGGGCGGACCCGGCTTGTTCGCGCTAGACATGGAGACGATTGCACCTCCGCCAGCCCCAGACCTTCCCCTAACACTGCCTGTACCTAGACCCACTTGGCCCAAGTATTGTCAGTACACTGTGCGCCGCTTGGAGCACTGGTGGGTGGGCCCGGCTTGTTCGCGCTAGACATGGAGACGATTGCACCTCCGCCAGCCCCAGACCTTCCCCTAACACTGCCTGTACCTAGATTTACTTGGCCCAAGTATCTTATTAAGAGTGTCAGTACACTGGGCGCCGCTTGGAGCTCTGGTGGGCGGACCCGGCTTGTTCGCGCTAGACATGGAGACGATTGCAGCTCCGCCAGCCCCAGACCTTCCCCTAACACTGCCTGTATCTGGATCCACTTGGCCCAAGTATCTTATCAAGAGTGTCAGTGCACTGGGCGCCGCTTGGAGCTCTGGTGGGCGGGCCCGGCTTGTTCGCGCTAGACATGGAGACGATTGCACTTCCGCCAGCCCCAGACCTTCCCCTAACACTGCCTGTATCTGGATCCACTTGGCCCAAGTATCTTATCAAGAGTGTCAGTGCACTGGGCGCCGCTTGGAGCTCTGGTGGGCGGGCCCGGCTTGTTCGCGCTAGACATGGAGACGATTGCACTTCCGCCAGCCCCAGACCTTCCCCTAACACTGCCTGTACCTAGATCCACTTGGGCCAAGTATCTTATCAAGAGTGTCAGTGCACTGGGCGCCGCTTGGAGCTCTGGTGGGCGGACCCGGCTTGTTCGCGCTAGACATGGAGACGATTGCAGCTCCGCCAGCCCCAGACCTTCCCCTAACACTGCCTGTACCTAGATCCACTTGGCCCAAGTATCTTATCAAGAGTGTCAGTGCACTAGGCGCCGTTTGGAGCTCTGGTGGGCGGGCCCGGCTTGTTCGCGATAGACATGGAGACGATTGCACCTCCGCCAGCCCCAGACCTTCCCCTAACACTGCCTGTACCTAGATCCACTTGGCCTAAGGTGGCCCAACTATCTTATCAAGAGTGTCAGTTCACTGGGCGCCGCTTGGAGCACTGGTGGGTGGGCCCGGCTTGTTCGCGCTAGACTTGGAGACGATTGCACCTCCGCCAGCCCCAGACCTTCCCCTAACACTGCCTGTATCTGGATCCACTTGGCCCAAGTATCTTATCAAGAGTGTCAGTGCACTGGGCGCCGCTTGGAGCTCTGGTGGGCGGACCCGGCTTGTTCGCGCTAGACATGGAGACGATTGCAGCTCCGCCAGCCCCAGACCTTCCCCTTACACTGCCTGTACCTAGATCCACTTGGCCCAAGTATCTTATCAAGAGTGTCAGTGCACTAGGCGCCGCTTGGAGCTCTGGTGTGTGGGCCCGGCTTGTTCGCGCTAGACATGGAGACGATTGCACCTCCGCCAGCCCCAGACCTTCCCCTAATACTGCCTGTACCTAGATCCACTTGGCCCAAGTATCTTATCAAGAGTGTCAGTGCACTAGGCGCCGCTTGGAGCTCTGGTGGGCGGACCCGGCTTGTTCGCGCTAGACATGGAGACGATTGCACCTCCGCCAGCCCCAGACCTTCCCCTAACACTGCCTGTACCTAGATCCACTTGGCCCAAGTATCTTATCAAGAGTGTCAGTGCACTGGGCGCTGCTTGGAGCTCTGGTGGGCGGGCCCGGCTTGTTCGCGCTAGACATGGAGACGATTGCACCTCCGCCAGCCCCAGACCTTCCCCTAACACTGCCTGTACCTAGATCCACTTGGCCCAAGTATCTTATCAAGAGTGTCAGTGCACTAGGCGCCGCTTGGAGCTCTGGTGGGCGGGCCCGGCTTGTTCGCGCTAGACATGGAGACGATTGCACCTCCGCCAGCCCCAGACCTTCCCCTAACACTGCCTGTACCTAGATCCACTTGGCCCAAGTATCTTATCAAGAGTGTCAGTGCACTGTGCGCCGCTTGGAGCTCTGGTGGGCGGGCCCGGCTTGTTCGCGCTAGACATGGAGACGATTGCACCTCCGCCGGCCCCAGACCTTCCCCTAACACTGCCTGTACCTAGATCCCCTTGGCCCAAGTATCTTATCAAGAGTGTCAGTGCCTGCCTGTGCCGCTTGGAGCTCTGGTGGGCGGGCCCGGCTTGTTCGCGCTAGACATGGAGACGATTGCAACTCTGCGAGCCACACAGACCTGAAACAATGTATAATCGTGATTTATCCGTCCTTGGTGATCACCAGGTTGGTCTTCGGGTTAAATCCGTCAGTGTATCGCGCGTGCATTCGTACCGCATTGTTTTAACTTACAGTTTATTGCTCGGACACATTGGAAGGGAATAAAAATTGCTGAAAAATATATTACATTAAGATTAATCTTTGAAATTAATAAAAAATAGGCTTTTGTTTATTTTATGCAGTAACTGATTACAACTGGGGAACATTGTAAAATTGTAAGTGGCTCGCTTCAAAGCCACGCTCCATTTGTGTGTGTGTATCATTCATATGAAGTCAATGATATCAATAGATTCTAGTTGTCCAGAAATTTAAAAATACAGTCCTACCCTGGAAAAGCGCCCCCAGTAATACAGTACACCCATGATCTATGCAATACACACACAGGACCAACAAACAACGTAAGACGATAATGCAATGGAATAGATCTATTACAGATTGGTATGAAAATGAGCAGAATAAAAGTGAGCATTGACACATCCTTCTACAAAATATGGTGTTCAATGCCGAAAGTCAACCATCCGTTATTTGGAGAGTTGGTCTTCCGCTGCAAGACTCTATATACGGTATTTCTATTTTAGAGTTATACTTATAAAACTTTATAAACTTGTTTGTTTTACTTGCGAGCACTTGCCCGACATTCAAACGAAGGTTAAGCCAGGCGAAGTTGACACCGTTTTGACCTTCACTTGTCTAGTCAGGGATGTATAAGTTATATTATTCTACATAAAAAGTAATCATTTTCTTGAATCTGCGTTTACCAATTGAATCAAGTTGTGTGTGGGAAAATAAGCTAATTTTGCTTGTTTCTAATTCTTCTATCCCCAATAATTTTGTCTGCAAACTGTGAAATGTTTACTTACTCTAGTGGGTATGTATTGGGTTATTTTGTAAACAATATATTGTTTTACCTGATGAATTTTTAAATCCCACAGAGTACAAATTGAAATTTCCACATGTAACGACGGTTAAAGTATGCGCTTCCTTTAGTAAAAGTGAAAAGAGTAAATACTGTTCGGTAAATACCCCCCTCGGTGTTTTAAGTGCGCCCAAGGCCACGAGGGCAGAGACTGCACTAAATCAGCCGCTGTCGCCGCTCTCTGCTGCAACTGTGGTGGTGACCACCCCGCCTCATACCGGAAGTGTGCGACATACGTCGCTGCTATAGAGCGTCACGACGCCGCGGGGAAGGCGCAGCGACGCCCCGCAGGAGGGCCCTCTCGCCCCTTACCTGCCTCCACCGTCCAGACGGGCCGTTCTTTCGCGGCTGCGGTGTCGGCGCCGGCACAACTCGCAGCCAGTCCCGCCCCACAGCAGCGTCCGGCACCCGCCCCCCGGGTACCCGCGGCCGACCGGTCCTCTGAGTCTCCCGGCACCGCTCGGTGGCGGGCCGTTCTCGATGTCTGCGCCACGATGCTCCAATTCACGACGAGTCCGGTCGTCAAAAGCATGGTCGCCCTTGTCACGGCGATGGCCGAGGAAGTTCTCCAAAATGGCCCCTAACCTTCCACACGGCCTCCACCTTCTGCTGTGGAATGCCGATGGCAAAGTCCGCGCGAAGACTCCGGAACTTCTTCTCCTTATGAGACAACTCAACACGCAAGTAGCGCTCATCCAAGAAACCCACCTTCTGCCCGGCGATGTATGGAAGGTTGCAAACCACCCCGTGTACCGCACTGATCGCGCAGCCCGGCCGGGCAGGCGGGGCCGTGTCGGGGGTGGAACGGCCATCCTCGTCAGCCGCACTGTCCAACATCACGAGCTTCGGCTGCCGCGTCTGCGAAACATCGAGGCCACGGCTGTCCATGTTCGGTTCCCGGGTGGGTCCCTGCGCCTCGTCTCGGCGTATAAGCCCCCCGCTTCGGCTCTGCTCGACGCTGACCTCACTGCCCTTTTTGCCGACCCGACCCCTACTATTGTGGGGGGCGACCTGAATGCCAAGCACCCCGCATGGCACTCGCGGGTTGCGAACGTGAGCGGCAATTTTCTATACTCCCATGCTGCCTCGCGTGCATACGTCGTCGCTGGCCCTACCGATCCCACGCACTATCCGTACATCCCCGGCCATACCCCCGACGTTCTGGACATTGCCCTGCTCTCCCACATCCAATGCTCCTATGACCTCACAACTGTTACAGTTCTTACCTCCGATCACAATCCTGTCGTTCTTCGAGTGGGGAATCGACTGCTGTCCTCACCCCCTCCTTCAACACCCAACTATGCGCGTGCTGACTGGGATAAATTCCGTGCGTTCCTGCGGGCCCGTCTACCCCCTGCCGACCCTGCACTGCTGTCGCCGGCTGACGTCGACGGAACTCTCTCGTCGTTGATTAACTCTATCCAACTGGGACTTTCTGCGAGTGTTCCGACACGCACCCAGGGTCGGCTCACGTTGTTTGATTTGCCGGAGGGGCTCAGGCGCGCAGTCCGTATCAAAAATCAGCTACGGTAACGCTGGCAGCAAACGCATACGCCGGACACCCGCGCGGTCTTCAACAAGGCCTGCGCTGCGCTTACATGCGCCATCGCGGAGTACAGAGCGAGCAAGTGGGAGGACGCTGTTTCCGCCCTCACGGAGGCTGATGGCTCCATCTGAAGGATGGCCCAGACGCTCCAACATCGCCCCCAACCAGACCCCTCCATCCAGGGCGCTGCCGTTCTCGCCTGCAGTCCAGAAGAAAAGGCTAACCTTCTTGCGGATACGCTGGAAGCCACTTTTCGACCCAATCCACCCACTGCGGAGTCGCCTACTATCGTCGAGAAGGTGCGTGTCTGGCTGGATGCAAACCCGGTGCCCCGGCCGCTTCCCGACGCGGGTCTCTGTACTGTCGCCGAGGTTTCAGCTGTCGTACTGGCCCTGCCTACCCGCAAGGTCCCGGGTGCGGACGGCATCACTGCCCCGGTGCTCCGGGAGCTTCCCGAGTGTGCGGCGCGCCTCATTGTCGCTCTCTTCAATGCCTGTCTCCGCCTTCACCACTTCCCGCCGGCCTGGAAGGTGGCCAAGGTGGTTGCCCTTCTCAAGCCGGGTAAACCCTCTCGGGACCCATCGAGCTACAGGCCCATCAGCCTTCTCTCGGTCATCTCCAAGGTCTTCGAGCGCCTTCTCCTGTCTCGAATCCAAGCACACGTCGACGCCGGGCGCCTCCTTGCCGACGAACAGTTTGGGTTTCGTGCTGGCCACTCTACTGTCCATCAACTCACCAGGATCGTGTCCCACATTACTGATGGATGGAACAGTGGCAAATACACCGCCGGCGTGTTCCTCGACGTATCGAAGGCGTTCGATCGCGTGTGGCACGAGGGTCTCCTGCGGAAACTCATCACACTTGACTTTCCGCCCTACCTCATTCACCTTCTACGTTCCTACCTCTCTCCTTCTGTCTCCTTCTATGTCTCCAAGGACGCTGCTCGCTGCTACCTCCTCTCTCCGTCCGGTTGCCGCGGGCGTCCCGCAAGGATAAGTCCTCAGCCCCATCCTCTTCAATCTCTACACGAACGACCTGCCGCCTGCACCGGTACACGTCGTGGCGGCCATGTTTGCAGACGACTTTGTGGTGCTCTCCACCTCCCGGACTGCGCGCGGGGCAGTCATATTCGGGCAGCGCTACTTGAACTCTGTGTCGACCTGGTACGCCCGCTGGCGGATGGGGTTGAATGCGGCGAAGACCTCCGCTACACTCTTCACCTGGTCGCGGGGCCAGAATCCACCTCCGTTCCACCTCCATGGGAGCAACGTAGAGTGGGCCTCATCCAACAAATGCCTGGGGCTTACTATGGACAAGCGTCTCACCTGGGGGCCGCACGTGTTGTTGTTGCTGCCGTAGCGACCGGCAAGTTGTCCTCGCTCTAGTCCTTGCTGCGGGCTCGGTCGATGTCCATCGACCAGAAACTGCGGATCTACACAGCCGTCATCCGGCCGACCTTCACCTATGCCTCCCCTGTGTGGTCCAGCTGTGCCGCTGCCCATCTCACCAAGCTGCAGACCATCCAGAACAAGGTGTTGCGCATCGCTACTGACCTCCCGCGAGCCACGCGATCGCCTAACCTGCACAAGGACCTGAGCGTCCCCTTCCTAGCGGACTACCTTCATACCAGTTCGCGCGCGTTCTACGCATCGTTGCGGGCGCCGGCAATCCCCTGATTCGTCGCTTGGCGGACGTTGCTCTCCGGCCGGCGGACCGTTTTAAACGCCCTTTTGCGTCCCTGGGCGACGCGTTCCTGCCGCGTCCCAAGTGAGCCCGGAACCGGGTCCGCGTGTATCGTCGGCGCGGTGCTGTCGACCCCAGGACGGCCCAGTGACTCCCCGTGGCGCGCTGGGCGTCCCGCCCGCACCCCCAGTGCGACCATCGTGTGTGCCGTGTGCGCCAAGGCCCTAGCTTTCTCTTGGGTGAGGTAGCATACCTCCCCCTTCATCGCGGACCTGTCCCCGCCCACCTGCAGCACCGCGCGTGCTGCCCATTGTCCCCCTTTCATGCACTCTTCCACCCGGAGCCGGATTATTAGTTTTCGCACTAGGCACCGGCTTGGTACGGGAGGCTAACTGCAGTGAGTCCCCATAAGACGCCACTCTTAATCCACGACTGAACGAAGGATTATCAACCCTTGTCCGTAAAGATTGGGAAGGTTGAAACTCGACTACGCTCATTTTGAATCTTATACTGTAACTTGCCGTGTCCTATTTTCAAAGTTTCGCGCCGACAAGAAGCTGAAATATATGGTATAGGCCTATTAAATTGGCAAGAGATAGCGTTACTGTCGTCATGAGAAGTGTGTGATGGCAGCTACGATGAGGTCGGTGAGGCAACTTAACATAGCTACTAGATGCGAAACTACAGTTTTTATTAATTATATTAAAACCTAGGCAGCCAGTACTGTCGATATCTATATATATTTAATATACATGAAAGCCTGTACTGTACCAATGTAGAAGACCCGTGAGCCACTCATATACGATAAACATCCATAAATAACGATTTGTTTTACAAATATAACCTTGGATATGTAGTCTCGGCGTGCGGTTGCGCCGTGAAAATTCGCACCTTGCATTTTAGTGCATGCTACGAATTTGCGTTCAGTGCACTTTCTTAGAAAGTTTATTTTGTTATTTTCTACAAAGGCTGCTACGCATGTTTGGAGAACTCTCAAACACATCCGATCATTAGTTTTTTGACAATTGAGCCTGAGAAAACAAACAATTATTTTCTAGAGCTGTCCATCTCCGATGCGTGAATATATTATTTTGAAACCATGTTAACAACAATAACTGATTTGCGAGCTAAATATTATGTCATATAAGTTAAACCATAAAAATCAATACAA
>OX246737.1:86398938-86731438 GCA_945910005.1 Isoperla grammatica | reverse complement strand
ACTTTCTCGGGTTAAGAATATTTAACGAAGTATGCTTAACATTGTTCGTGTCATACAGAATACAGAAATAATATTAGTACTGAGCACAAGAGGTCAAAGAATTCTATGACAAGCGAATATCTACTTCAATTCGTAGATAGTGGCGATCGCGAATTGGTCTCCTTCGAGCATTAGTAAGTCCCCGACAAGACAAACCACTTATAAACAAAATCCATTGCTTTACATTACATTACATGGTTTTAAAAAACAGTCTTAACTACACATTTATATGTAGTTGCACACCCAGATGCTTTGACGACCCCTGGATTAAGATATTCACAGCTTCGTACTCTGACTGATCCGCAGTTGTAACAGTAACAACAGTAGCAGTAACAGCAACAGTAGTAACTGACCCTTAGTTGTAGCAGTAACAACAGCAGCAGTAACAGCAACAGTTGTAACTGACCTGCTGTTGTAACAGTAACAACAGTAGCAGTCACAGCAACAGTTGTAACTGACCCGCAGTTGTAACAGTAACAAGTAGCAGTCACAGCAACAGTTGTAACTGACCCGCAGTTGTAACAGTAACAACAGTAGCAGTCACAGCAACAGTTGTAACTGACCCGCTGTTGTAACAGTAACAACAGTAGCAGTCACAGCAACAGTTGTAACTGACCCGCTGTTGTAACAGTAACAAGTAGCAGTCACAGGAACAGTTGTAACTGACCCGCTGTTGTAACAGTAACAAGTAGCAGTCACAGCAACAGTTGTAACTGACCCGCTGTTGTAACAGTAGCAACAGTAGCAGACACAGGAAGAGTTGTAACTGACCCGCTGTTGTAACAGTACCAACAGTTGCAGTCACAGGAACAGTTGTAACTGACCCGCTGTTGTAGCAGTAACAAGTAGTAGTCACAGCAACAGTTGTAACTGACCCGCTGTTGTAGCAGTAACAAGTAGCAGTCACAGCAACAGTTGTAACTGACCCGCTGTTGTAACAGTAACAAGTAGCAGTCACAGCAACAGTTGTAACTGACCCGCTGTTATAGCAGTAACAAGTTGCAGTCACAGGAACAGTTGTAACTGACCCGCTGTTGTAGCAGTAACAAGTAGCAGTCACAGCAACAGATGTAACTGACCCGCTGTTGTAACAGTAGCAACAGTAGCAGTCACAGCAACAGTTGTAACTGACCCGCTGTTGTAACAGTAACAAGTAGCAGTCACAGCAACAGTTGTAACTGACCCGCTGTTGTAACAGTAGCAACAGTAGCAGTCACAGCAACAGTTGTAACTGACCCGCTGTTGTAACAGTAACAAGTAGCAGTCACAGCAACAGTTGTAACTGACCCGCTGTTGTAACAGTAACAAGTAGCAGTCACAGCAACAGTTGTAACTGACCCGCAGTTGTAACAGTAACAAGTAGCAGTCACAGCAACAGTTGTAACTGACCCGCAGTTGTAACAGTAGCAAGTAGCAGTCACAGCAACAGTTGTAACTGACCCGCTGTTGTAACAGTAACAAGTAGCAGTCACAGCAACAGTTGTAACTGACCCGCAGTTGTAACAGTAACAAGTAGCAGTCACAGCAACAGTTGTAACTGACCCGCAGTTGTAACAGTAACAAGTAGCAGTCACAGGAACAGTTGTAACTGACCCGCTGTTGTAGCAGTAACAAGTAGCAGTCACAGCAACAGATGTAACTGACCCGCTGTTGTAACAGTAGCAACAGTAGCAGTCACAGCAACAGTTGTAACTGACCCGCTGTTGTAACAGTAACAAGTAGCAGTCACAGCAACAGTTGTAACTGACCCGCTGTTGTAACAGTAGCAACAGTAGCAGTCACAGCAACAGTTGTAACTGACCCGCTGTTGTAACAGTAACAAGTAGCAGTCACAGCAACAGTTGTAACTGACCCGCTGTTGTAACAGTAACAAGTAGCAGTCACAGCAACAGTTGTAACTGACCCGCAGTTGTAACAGTAACAAGTAGCAGTCACAGCAACAGTTGTAACTGACCCGCAGTTGTAACAGTAGCAAGTAGCAGTCACAGCAACAGTTGTAACTGACCCGCTGTTGTAACAGTAACAAGTAGCAGTCACAGCAACAGTTGTAACTGACCCGCTGTTGTAACAGTAACAAGTAGCAGTCACAGGAACAGTTGTAACTGACCCGCTGTTGTAACAGTAGCCTGTAGAATGCTTATTGTAAACGTAACAGAGAATGTTGAACTCAAGTGTTGGGAATGGACGAACCAAATGATTATCTGCCAAATGTGTTGAAAACGAAGTGTGTAATGTAAAGTGTAAACAAAACGATTAGAAAATATTAGGAAGAAATCAGCATAGACGTGGGAGGGAGCGGGCCAGGATGATAGAGAGCTCAATAATGTATGTAATATGTATTGTACAACAAATGCGTCTAAATCGCTTCGAAGAGAAGAGTAAGTATTGCTGTAAATCAAATAAGTTTCAATGAAGTGAATATAGAGATAAGTATTGATGAGGAAGTGAGGGGGCCAGGGGGATGTATGTTGAAGTAGAGGTCAATATTATTCAATTTGTTTCAAAGAGTTGAAAAACGAAATAGAGAGTCAGTATTGACGGTAAACCAAATCAGTTTAAATTAAATGAATAGACTTCCAGAGTTCATTATTGATGAGGAAGTGGGAGAAGTGGATGTAGAAATATAGACCTCTATATTGACGGTGAAACAAATGTGTTGAAATGAAACTGAGCTCAGTATTGACTAAGGAAGTCGCTAAATGCGTTGCTCAGTATTGACTAAGACAGTCGCTATGCGTTGCTCAGTATTGACTATGGTAGTCGCTAAATGCATTGCTCAGTATTGACTAGGGCAGTCGCTATGCGTTGCTCAGTATTGACTAGGGCAGTCGCTAAATGCGTTTCTCAGTATTGACAAAGCAGTCGCTAAATGCGTTGCTCAGTATTGACAAAGCAGTCGCTAAATGCGTTGCTCAGTATTGACTAAGGAAGTCGCTAAATGCGTTGCTCAGTATTGACTAGGCAGTCACTAAATGCGTTGAAACAGAGAGCTCAGTATTGACTAGGGCAGTCGCTAATTGCGTTGAAACAGAAAGCTCAGTATTGACTAGGTGGTCGCTAAATGTGTTGCTCAGTATTGACTAGGGCAGTCGCTAAATGCGTTGCTCAGTATTGACTAGGGCAGTCGCTAAATGCGTTGCTCAGTATTGACTAGGGCAGTCGCTTAATGCGTTGCTCAGTATTGACTAGGGCAGTCGCTAAATGCGTTGCTTAGTATTGACTAGGTTGTCGGTTATTGCGTTGAAACAGAGAGCTCAGTATTGACTAGGTAGTCGTTAATTGCGTTGAAACAGAGAGCACAGTAGTCAGTATTGACTAGGCAGTCGCTAAATGCGTTGAAAACAGAGAGCTTAGTACGAAATAGAGCCCAGTGTGGTAGGACCGAGGCGACAATGGGCGTCATGGTTGACTCCTTCCTCTCTCCATCAAGATTCACTCGCATCCAAACGGCGAAGAACAGTTATCAACAGTTTGCTGTTCAACAATTGGTCTTGCCGCTGGTCGCAGCGGGAGGCCGTTGATTTACCCTCATTATCCGGTATTAAATTGACTAAGTCAGCAGCATCCCTTTCATCAATTTCACTAACAATTACGAGCCCATTCTTCGGCGCGATGTTGTACCGAGCTCCACGCGAAGGCGATTTAGGTCCCGTTATCGCGAGCAACAACCCCGCGATCCGCGAACAATGCATCGCAGCAATCACTTCACCACAATTTGCAATTTACCACACTAGGCTGTTGGTCCGTCTGCGCTGGCTGGCTGGCTGGCTGGCTGGGGTACATTCGCGTGGGAACCAGTAGACATGACGCACACTTGTACGCATGCGTCTATCATCATTACGTTCACCGTTGCTATTGCAACATAAGTAACTCAATTTGTACGTAACTCAATACAGATCTGGCTATCATAGTTGAAAAAAAAATTGTCTTTTGTCGATAACATTAACATAATTTTGAATTTAATGGATGGTCACCAGATTAGAAAAGTTCGTTAAAATAAAAATCGTTTAAAATTATTTTCCGGAAATCAAGCAAATAACTGGTCAGAAATTAAAAATATGTAGGCCCTATTTAAGAAGGAAGCATGCTGAAAATCAAATGGCTCCAGAATTTCCTAACTACAATGCTTATACTAACCATGCTTATCCACGTATGCTGAAACCATTGCACTGGAGAATATTATTCTTGCCATGTTTAATACCATAGAAAAGCGATAAACTTGGCTCAATACTTATTAAAATAAATTTACATAATGACAGTAACTTTTGTTACAATGAAAATGTATATCTCGCCGAATGACGTCTAAGACATGATAACGGTTCTAGTCATGTGACTGACGGCTCCGTCTCAATCACCCACTCAGCCACATGCAATACGGGGCGTGCGTCGTGACACGTACAACATCCATAACATCATTCGGTTATTTGGGGGGTCTCTGTGAATTTCGTATTCCAAAGCATCACTACACACGTGTATACCGGTCAACTATGCAGGCATCACTGCAGGTCGCAGGACAACCAATACATTGACTTTTTGTGTGCCAATTGGTCAGACTTGCTAGAATGGATGATTAGCTCTCTGAGGTATTCTTATCGCGACCTCAACTGCTCTTGGCTACGAAGGAGGAATCGTAATGCTGTAGTGGCAGTGACGTCGACAGCAACGACGGCACTGCTTTCTCACGAGGCTTCTCCCCTCCCCTCCCGTACTCGTAGAATAGGCTAATGAGGCTGGAGCCTAGGGCGCCAACATTTAGGGGCAGCTCCTAAAATTCCGTGAGTTAAATTTCCCATTTACTGAACTGTAACATTGAAAACCTATCCTTAGATTGCTAAAGAATAAATATAATAACATAGTTAATTAAAAACGCTATACTACTTCTAAGGCTATGACGACACAATATACACCTAATTTTCGCTGAAAAGAAAGTATTGGTGTATTGAGTTTATTCCTGCTTCCATTGCAGAAGGTCCAGGGTTCGATTCCCGGTTCAGGTGTTTTTTTTTTCTACTTTGTAACTTGACTTAAATCTATCCGTATGATAATGGTATACATATACGTGAACGGTTACTTTGGAGCCGTCATAGCAACGAAGCACATAATACTAACAATAACAATAACAATATTAATAACAATAACAATAACAATAACAATAACAACAACAATAATAATAATAATAGTAATAATAATAATAATAATAATAATAATAATAATAATAATAATAATAATAACGATGATAACAATAACAATAATAAAATAATAATAACGATGATAACAATAACAATAATAACAATAGTAATAATAATAATAATAATAATAATAATAATAATAATAATAACAATAATAATAATAATAATAATAATAGTAATAATAATAATAATAATAATAATAATAATAATAATAATAATAATAATAATAATAATAATAATAATAATAATAATAATAATAATAATAATAATAATAATAATAATAATAATAATAATAATAATAATAATAATTATAATAATAATAATAATAATGCAGAAGGCTGCAATCCTCGGCACAACTTATATCGTGCGGAAGGTCCTCAGCCTTTGAGCTACATTGTCACCACCATCTTTCGGTCGCACAGCCAAGACGGTGCACTCTCGCACAGTCTTGGCTGAAGAGGAGCCCGATGGTGCAAATGAGAGAATAGATGGAAGGAAATAATAATAATAATAATAATAATAATAATAATAATAATAATAATAATAATAATAATAATAATAATAATAATAATAATAATAATAATAATAATAATAATAATAATAAAAATAAAAATAAATAGTATAAAATGTCCCCCACTGAAAACCAGTTAATTGCAACTAAGTGCCAAGTGGGTGACTATAAATACAAATTTATGTAATTATTTATTTATTTAATGGACCACCATTATATTTCCGGCTGATGAGACTAGGCGCGAAAAAGATTCAAATTGGTGAGACAAACTTGGCTAATCATCATCCAAGCCACGTGCATATAAATATTATCCTCTGAAGGTGAATGTTTGAACAGGGAGTAGCGACAGTAAACTAATTGGCTCGAGGGAGCTGAAGCTCTTAACCCCTATGAGTGACAAACCGGAGCAGAACAAAACATGTAAATTTATGCGGTTTTATTATTGGAACATATCGTTCACTATGGAGTTACAAAAAGCGTTTTGTGTTCTTACAGTATTTTATTTTATAGTTGAATCGGCGACAGCCTGATACTTGTGGTGAAGTAAGTAGTGTATTGAAATTCCAAAGATGCTTCGTACTGGCATGTTCTGTTAATAATGTTGTAATTTTCTTTTTTAATTTTTGTAATACAGTAGAAGTCCCAGCGCAATTAATTTAAGAATAATATAATACATGCGAATCATGTGATTGAACTCTTCAATCACAGGGTATACCTGCAAATTTAAACATTTATTAATTGATTCATGATGACGAAAAGATAATATGTATCGACATGTAGCCTACTCCACTCCTATCAAAGAGTATCAGGGAAGTACAACAGACTTTTCATCCCATTCGAAAGACGGTGTAACTTTGACCAGTAATATATTGGTTCTATGGACTGCCGAGCAGTTGACGAGAAAAAAGAAAAGTGACTCTCCAATCTGATCTAACGAACGGCTACTGATTGTTGTGGAGACCAGTTACTCTCTCTCCTGACCTAGCCCGGTGCTGCTTAACTTTATTGTTCGAATGCGAAGCGACCTTGCCTAAACCGGCTCTCTAACACATGTAACGATTGTCTCGATTGAAAAGTATGCCGCATGAACATGGCCAGTGTGTCGTCAGCATTAGAGAAGATAGCCTGGGATGACTATACACTTCCTCCGCAACAACCTTACCGACGCGTTCATCATAGACGAGTGTTGTGGCTAAACAGTTGGCCACTCTTCGTTCGCCTGTCTTACACTAGCCAGTGTAGCAAAGCTGTTCACACGAGCTACATAGCCAGTGTAAAAATCTGTTGCACTGGCTACACTAGTGTAAGTTTTAATGACAGGCGAACGCCATACAAATATTTACAGTGACAGACGGGTAGAAAAGAACGCTCAACTGAATCACGCCCACACAGGCGTCCAGAGGTTCACACTTAGTGGACAAGAGCAACACGTCTTGTCGCTGGGACGCAGCACAATCTCATACTCTCTAGCAGTCTAGCTCAAGTCAATAGTATGCGGTAATAAAGTATGTATAACGAGTCGAACTATTACATTTATATCTTGATAAAGTATCAAGTAAATTCAATTTCCAGCTACCGATAAGTCCATGTTGATGCATCTCCATTGGTGTTGCCAAGGTGCAAACGAGGTATTCGACGCATACATAAGACGACTTTGAAATAGTAGGCTACTACAAGTGTTTCCTTACCTACATTATCGTGTAGTCAATAAATGTGTTTTATAACGCATTCTCATTACGTACATAGACATAGATAGTATTTCGCAACATAATATGTATTCTGTTACCATTAGTGTGAATAGACTTTTAAAGAAGAACCGAACTTTACATTTGAACTTTGCACATCTTTGTAGATATTTGCAATCCTAGCAGAACGGCATGTTCCGATCTTGTCTTCGCCCGTGCCTTTGTTGTTTATCGGATGTTTCGTGTCGAGCCCCTACGTCACGCGTCCTTGCTGCCTGCGGTCCGAGCCGGCCGGCACTGAGTTTCAGTAGGGGATGAGCGTGAGCGCGTGACAGTTACACATTATCATTTATTTATAAATAACTTTTCATAGCAATACACATAATTTCATATGCCAATGTGCTCTGTGTTTTATTGCACTTCTAACTGAGGGAGTGGATATTTGCTTCATACTTTTCCTAGCCGACACAAATCGCCGAATTCCGAAGAGATTTTCTGTGTGGTGCGATAAAATATACAGGGAGAACTTGTTCCAACGCGCAGCGCACGTCTTTGTACTAGACATTTCGTATTTGAAGAATTTGACGAGTCTGATCTTAGCCAAAGTAATGGCTGAATCACAAGTAGTTATTAAACTTAACTGTACTGTTGACTGCAATACCAAGTTACCGACGCAACATTTGACAGGGAAATGTGAAAAATCCCCCAAAAATCCACGACTGTCGCGTTATTTACGCAAGAAACAAATAGATGACCTTTTGTCTCCGTCAACATCAATGTTAACACCAATACCAATACATCAACATCAATATCAATATAATATTACCGGTATCGGTATCGGTATCTGGAGAAGACACAGAACCTCTTGATACAATACTTTACCCTGAAATAGAACTTTTAACTAGGGTTGCCAACTCTCCCGTATTTCCCGGGAAATCCCGTTTTCCACTGTGATTTCCCGCTTCCCGTATCAACTCTACACGGGAATCAGTTTTCCCGTATTTTCACAATTTGTTTTAAAATACACATTTCGTAAACTTCCGCCTACTAACAATACACAGTTTCCAGCATTTGAGCATTTTGAACCTTTGAACTGGGACATTGCCGTCCTCTTTCCCTCTACATTTCACATCAATTTTAAAATTCCCGTATTTTCATATTCAATAGTTGGCAACCCTACTTTTAACAGATGAAATCTAACTAACATAAACTCCGTTCTCTGTCAGGAAAACACTCCCATTATTTTCATTACGACTCAAAATGGGATAACTATTCTATTTCCCTTTCCAATTGAAGTCCGTCAATTAACCAATGTTACAAATAGTTTGTATGCTAAATACCTCCACAGATAGTTTTTAGGTAAGTCCACCGTAAAAGAACGTTTTTTACGCTGTATTGCGGCCCCGCTGACGCTGTATTGCGGCCCCGCTGACGGCGGCAATGATCGCGAAGTGAATGAGTGTGGCCAAAAGGCAAAAATTGTCATAACAAATAAGTGCGCGTAATCCGTAAACAATAGTAAAGTGCGCGGCACGTATGTAGCGACCCCGTGTGTCCTACTGCACCACGGCTCTACAAAGACAATATTATTATAATAAGTTTACATATAAGATATTGGGTTATTTCATGATAGTTTTCTACTTTTATTCATTGTACAATATTCAAATATTGTATGGCTATTTTCTTATGTTTATTCCTTGGTTTTCTTATATGACATTCATACTTGTCACAATATAGTTTTCAAGGCATTCAGAACACCTTACTATGCTCTTGTGCCAATACAGCCAAGGATACGGTCAAGCTACCGTACCACGTCACTCCCCCGCCCCTTGTTTCCTCCAAACATGCGGGTGGGTGGGGTGGCCTGGGGTATAAATAGAGCCACATCGCAAGGGATTTTTAGTCTCAGATCTTGTCTGTTGCTCACACCACGTCTCTCCGCTGTACCATATATTCTTGTAAATACACTATCCTTGTACCACCTAGTCACTCTTGTCTTATAATGTCACTATGTCCTACACCACTCCCACAAACGTCTTCCGAGTGCTTCGTAGCGGCCCGAAACCGTTGATCTTCTTGACCTCCGAGTCCTACGTAGCGGCCCGAAACCGTTGATCTTCTTGACCTCCGAGTGCTACGTAGCGGCCCGAAACCGTTGATCTTCTTGACCTCCGAGTCCTACGTAGCGGCCCGAAACCGTTGATCTTCTTGACCTCCGAGTGCTACGTAGCGGCCCGAAACCGTTGATCTTCTTGACCTCCGAGTGCTACGTAGCGGCCCGAAACCGTTGATCTTCTTGACCTCCGAGTGCTACGTAGCGGCCCGAAACCGTTGATCTTCTTGGCCTCCGAGTCCTACGTAGCGGCCCGAAACCGTTGATCTTCTTGACCTCCGAGTCCTACGTAGCGGCCCGAAACCGTTGATCTTCTTGACCTCCGAGTGCTACGTAGCGGCCCGAAACCGTTGACCTTCTTGACCTCCGAGTCCTACGTAGCGGCCCGAAACCGTTGATCTTCTTGACCTCCGAGTGCTACGTAGCGGCCCGAAACCGTTGATCTTCTTGACCTCCGAGTGCTACGTAGCGGCCCGAAACCGTTGATCTTCTTGACCTCCGAGTCCTACGTAGCGGCCCGAAACCGTTGATCTTCTTGGCCTCCGAGTCCTACGTAGCGGCCCGAAACCGTTGATCTTCTTGACCTCCGAGTCCTACGTAGCGGCCCGAAACCGTTGATCTTCTTGACCTCCGAGTGCTACGTAGCGGCCCGAAACCGTTGACCTTCTTGACCTCCGAGTCCTACGTAGCGGCCCGAAACCGTTGATCTTCAATACCCTATCCATTTGCCCTAATAGCTAGTACCGTACCTTGAATCCTTACCTGGATCAGGCTTCTATTTTGCTTAACAGAGTCCGTTTTAAGTTAAAGCTCCCCCTTCTCATATAGTATAACTCTGCAAGTGCTATACACGGCGCGCTTGCAACACGCTGATTAGTTGTTTTTGTGATTAATTGATGCCTTGCCATATTTAAACTGTCTACTGAAACTATTATATTTTGAAATGCTGGATTTAGAGTAATACATTGAAAGTCCTTGCACACTTTACCTATATGATATCATTTTCTTGGCAACACAAAGTTTCGTGGTCAGATTGCATAACAAAATAACACAATACTAGCAGCAATACTATTTCGAGCACAAACACCAAATGGACGTTCCATGTCTACCAATGTATTTCGCATGTATTTCGTATTTCGCAGCAGCAATACTATTTCGAGCACAAACACCAAATGGACGTTCTATGTCTACCAATGTATTTCGCATTTTCTGATAGTTCGGAATGTTCGTCTTCAAATTCAATTTCAGTGTCTAAATCTAAATCTTCACTATCTGTGTACTGGGACTCAAACTGGTACGGATGTATTTGCTTATCAATTTAAAAGAATCAAAGAATGACAGTGACAAGTGTGTAACTGAATGAAATAGTAAAGGCCCATTCACGCTAAAACTTTAACTTATACTTATGGTCCTCCCAACGAAACTATTCTCATGCTTTCGTCATAACCCCTGAGGCCTCGAAGTAAACTTCCGCGGACGGTTTACTGCCTGTGTTCATGCGCGCACTATTGCCGAATACTAAGATGGCGCACGACGAAATTAGCAGCTCCTGCACTGCAATCACGTAACTTTCCTGGCGGAGGCTTGTCGAGCTCGGGAGTTCGACGAGCCTCCGCTAGGTGGAGATCAAGTAGACCTTGTTGTGTACCCAATGAGAGTTCGAGAATTCGAAGAAGTTCACAGGAACTATCAAAATCCAGCAAGCTGTGAGCAACATTGGCAGTCTTTTGTTTTTATTGAAAGCCTGTCAAAATGTATAAAAATTCACACTTTACTGAGTAGATCCATAGAGTAACTACTCGCAGCAAGTATTTATTCTAATATTCCACTGTGTTCTAGAGGTAGTTCTAAACTGTAAAGGTATAGTCCGTCCTACTTTAGTTTTATGAAATAAAGTCGTTTAAACACCGGCGTTTCCGCAATTTCTTGGTATCGAAAGCTGTGAATGGCTGGGTGCCCGGGATCTACTTTCAATCATCACTTCTCTTCAAACATGACTTATTGGTTTTGTTACTACAAACTTATATTTGTATTTAATTTTTTTTAAATGTTCATCGTGTAATATTATTAATAGCAACTTACACAAATGAGAGAACTACCATTTATCAACATCGGACAAGTTGGCCAACTCACGAACTGAGAACAATCCGACGCAATCTTCCATCAAGCACACAGAGGAATGACAAGTTAAGTTGCTATCCTGGACATGGCCTGTGATGAAAGATTGATTATTGGGCTTCACGTCTCATATTTTTGCAACGAGGCTAATCGAGACAATGAGTGGGTGATCTATGAAAATGAAAAAAGGGGGGAAAAGGGCAAATAGGAGGGCGGGGAGAAAAAGGGAAGGGGAGGCAAGGGGATTGGGGTGTGGACTGCATTTCGTCTGACTTCTCCTCCTCGACCAGTCCGGCTAGGGTGGCCCTACCCGAAGCATACGCTTCCACCGGCATAGCTCCAGGAATCATCAAAGCGCACAAACCTGCCCACCACGATAAGGTAGCAGTCCCTGGGCAGGACCTGTGATGAAAGCTTGAGAATAGTTTCGTTGGGAGGACTATATAAGGTTTGGCTATGGATATTGCATGCTACTGTTCATGCTTCCGACTTAACCGTAACAGTTAAATTAACCCCTAACTCAAACTTTAGAAAGTTTGCAAACTCCAAACTTTATCATAAGGATTGTTTAGTTAAACCAATCAGGGGCCTCATTCCAGTACATTAGCAAATTGTTAACCCCGGTGTTAGCCAATAGCCAATCAGGAGTCAGCAATTGAGACGCCGATCGAAGGAAGACATTGTTGAAAAAACGAGACAAAATAAAAACAATAACAAACAAAAACAGTCCAATAACCTCAAAACGTCGACAAGATACTCAATAAAGCTACATATTTGCATATGTAGGACCTAAATAATGTACAATAAATACATCAAATTGTTTATAAACTTCAATAAACACATAAAGTAACGTATCCATGAAATAGGATATCCTCAATAAAGAACTGAAATGTGACATTTGTGAAACTACACACACGGGCATTGACAAAATGGCGGCATTTCAAAGTATTGTTGAGATAACTCTTCTTAACCCTACTATCAGACAGGGTCACATTTGCCTCCGAATTATGCAGGGAAGCCTGTGTAGGAGTTAACCCCGGGGTCATTTTAACATGGGGTTAGCGAGAGTTAAGGAGAGTTAAAAAAATGTACAGGAATGAGGCCCCAGAGGGCAGCCGCGGGCGCGAGGGTGGGTAGAGACGTAAAGAAGGCCATCCTAAGTCGTCTTGTCATTGGTTGAGCTTTGATTTCTACTTGGCAACGTGAACAGCACAAAGTTTTCTGCTCTAAGTTAAATGAATAAGTTTAAGTTTAAGTTTTAGCGTGAATGGGTCTTAAGGGTTGGGTAGCCGAGCTCGGCCGAGCTGCTGCCGCTGAAAGGACGAGCTCCGTCACCAGTCAGACGCCGAGGGGTAAAGGGATGGGCATAACTTCTAAACGCGTAGGAGTATGAATGTTCGGAAAAGATCAACATATTTCGCAAGTTTCAATCTGTACAGCAGTAGTAAAAACCAGTAGGTTCTCCTCTAAAGGTGCGTCCACACTAGCCGAACGAACACCGAACGAACTCCGAACACCGAACGTTCGGTTAGTGTGGACGTCGCTCCGAAGGCAAATCGAAGGGACACCGAACGTTCGGTTCCCCTTCGGTCGGGATTCGGAGTGTGTCGGTACATCAAAGAAAGTTCGTCCGTAGTGTGGTCCGATTCCGAACGTTCGTAGTTATATAGCACCAAATGGGGACCGAACGAAGACCGAACGAACTCCGACTCCGAAGGTTCGGAGTCGGAGTTCGTTCGGTCTTCGTTCGGCTAGTGTGGACGCACCCCTAAGAGGATGTATCACGTTAGTAAATGTAGTGGTGACTAATTTTTCACATCGTAAGTATAATGTTTTTGTACTTTGTTCCATGTTGCTATAATTTTGTGTTGTTACTCTCTTAACGCAATTTTTTTATAATATATACGGTTTCACGCATGTTTATAACAAATTAAAGCTCAAATATAATACATTAAGAATATAACAATCTCCCCTTCTCTACTTTTTTATTTTTTACATTTCGAGTTTAACTTGAAACAAACATTTCTTACTTCTTCCTCATTTTTCCAATTACACTTTATATAGCTCTACTACAATGGTTCCACAGCAATCTTGTGGATGTGACGTCATGGATGAGTGACTCGGATCCAATCAGCGGGTGGCTTTTTCAAATGCTTTCATTTGGTTGGACAATGCCTCACTCATCTATGACGTCAGCGTCGACAAGGTTGCTGGGGAACGACTTTACCTTTATTGACATGCTTGATATGTTTTGTATTTATTATTTTATTTTCCCTAACGCTAGCTTTGTATAGGCAAACTAAACAATCGTACAAAAAACAAAGGATATAGCATATTATGATTTTTAAAGTATATAACCAGGCGCAAAACCTGTTACCATCGTTGAACGGTACTTACGCCGTACTTGCAGTACGCAAGTAAGGTGAAGGTGAAAGTGGGGTGAAGAAGAAGGAGAAGGAGAAGGAGAAGGAGAAGGAGAAGGAGAAGGAGAAGGAGAAGGAGAAGGAGAAGGAGAAGGAGAAGGAGAAGGAGAAGGAGAAGGAGAAGGAGAAGGAGAAGGAGAAGGAGAAGGAGAAGGAGAAGGAGAAGGAGAAGGAGAAGGAGAAGGAGAAGGAGAAGGAGAAGGAGAAGGAGAAGGAGAAGGAGAAGGAGAAGGAGAAGGAGAAGGAGAAGGAGAAGGAGAAGGAGAAGGAGAAGGAGAAGGAGAAGGAGAAGGAGAAGGAGAAGGAGAAGGAGAAGGAGAAGGAGAAGGAGAAGGAGAAGGAGAAGGAGAAGGAGAAGGAGAAGGAGAAGGAGAAGGAGAAGGAGAAGGAGAAGGAGAAGGAGAAGGAGAAGGAGAAGGAGAAGGAGAAGGAGAAGGAGAAGGAGAAGGAGAAGGAGAAGGAGAAGGAGAAGGAGAAGGAGAAGGAGAAGGAGAAGGAGAAGGAGAAGGAGAAGGAGAAGGAGAAGGAGAAGGAGAAGGAGAAGGAGAAGGAGAAGGAGAAGGAGAAGGAGAAGGAGAAGGAGAAGGAGAAGGAGAAGGAGAAGGAGAAGGAGAAGGAGAAGGAGAAGGAGAAGGAGAAGGAGAAGGAGAAGGAGAAGGAGAAGGAGAAGGAGAAGGAGAAGGAGAAGGAGAAGGAGAAGGAGAAGGAGAAGGAGAAGGAGAAGGAGAAGGAGAAGGAGAAGGAGAAGGAGAAGGAGAAGGAGAAGGAGAAGGAGAAGGAGAAGGAGAAGGAGAAGGAGAAGGAGAAGGAGAAGGAGAAGGAGAAGGAGAAGGAGAAGGAGAAGGAGAAGGAGAAGGAGAAGGAGAAGGAGAAGGAGAAGGAGAAGGAGAAGGAGAAGGAGAAGGAGAAGGAGAAGGAGAAGGAGAAGGAGAAGGAGAAGGAGAAGGAGAAGGAGAAGGAGAAGGAGAAGGAGAAGGAGAAGGAGAAGGAGAAGGAGAAGGAGAAGGAGAAGGAGAAGGAGAAGGAGAAGGAGAAGGAGAAGGAGAAGGAGAAGGAGAAGGAGAAGGAGAAGGAGAAGGAGAAGGAGAAGGAGAAGGAGAAGGAGAAGGAGAAGGAGAAGGAGAAGGAGAAGGAGAAGGAGAAGGAGAAGGAGAAGGAGAAGGAGAAGGAGAAGGAGAAGGAGAAGGAGAAGGAGAAGGAGAAGGAGAAGGAGAAGGAGAAGGAGAAGGAGAAGGAGAAGGAGAAGGAGAAGGAGAAGGAGAAGGAGAAGGAGAAGGAGAAGGAGAAGGAGAAGGAGAAGGAGAAGGAGATCTATCACTATTTTTTAACAATCGCGCCCCATTCTACTAAAATTACACATATAAAAGTCCAGGCGCGTAACAACTTTGTTTTAATTGGGGGAGTCACGAATATAGAGACATTTTCTACAACACATTTTGCTGTGGGAAAAGTCTGGTACCGTTGTAGAATCATTTAGCAAGGTATATTAGCTGCAGTTGATCAGTTCGCAACATTTTTAACAACTCAACATTCGTAACTTTACCCGAAGGATCCCATCTAACTAATTAACCAGGTTCAACAGTCACCACGGCTCGACAAATGGTTGATTAAGGTAAATATGTTAAGTATACTATTAACGCAAAATTGAATCAGGAAGTTAATAACGTTTTGGTTTTTTGCAGCAGTGGAAGCGATGAATTGTCATCCTTCTAAGGGTACGGTCCGAAACTTATTGAAAACATTTTTAGCGTGCTTGGGTTGGTCCGTAACGTGTTGAAAGTTAGCTGCGCTGGACGCAAACAAATAATACGAAATTCTTTGCTCAAGTGCCCGGAAAATGACTTTAGATTAACTCATTATTCACCCAGAAGGACTTTTTGAGAGTTGATGTTATTATTACTAAACTGAAACAATTTTGAAGTTGGGGGTGTGGGGGGGGGGGGCTAAAGTTCCAGTCTTACCCCTATGTATCAGCTAGTACCCTGCACGATTAAATGAAATTTTGGATCTTTGGTCGAACAATCATGGGGGGCGATGGAGCGATCGCGCCCCCCCCTCCCCCCCCCCTGTATCCGCTACTGCTACTGTATCTTCATTATTACCAATTTATTTTAAAACGCAAATAAATAAATTGCGTTATTCACTGTGATTGTGTATTTAAATTGAAATTAAAAAAACAATCTTTAAACGTTTTTGTAAATGTAGATAGCTCAAAATTTTATTAGTTGTAGACCTAGTGGTTTTGCCAGATTATCCGAGGGATGTTTCAGCCCGCACCTGAGTGGGGGGGTCAGAGAGCAGAGTGAGGGGGGTCGATAACCCCCGTCCCCCTTGACACAACTCGTGGTCGTGGCGGCATCCATGCGTTGATCGTTCATCACTTGCAGATTGTTCCCAGTGTAGTGTGCGCTACAGATATAATACTATAATACATGGACGGTCAACATGCGTGCGTGTGTGCGTGTGCGTCTCATCGTCCTGATGAATGGCTCGGGCTCTCAGACAGTCAATGCTTGCCCGCTCAGAGTAGTTTTGGATGGGTTCCAAAATAGGTTACGTTCATTCGAGTAGAACCGACTGAACGGTAAAACCTGGTGGCTGATCAATAATAATAATTGGCTGTCTTCTCAAAGCCGCAGAGGTTTTCCGTTTCGTTCTCTTTTATACACGACTCTTAATTATTGATGTTAGTGAATAGATTCTCGTACGAGATACAGCCTATAATGAATTTGCAACCGGTAAAGAAAAAATGAAATGCAAGATGTTGTCGCTAGTACAGCCGTAACAAAATAGTTGTCACCTACAGAGATGTCCATTCAATGTTCCAAAGAGAAACGCATTAGTCTTATTACTATTGGCATCGGTATCGTTATACTCACAAGTTGTATCACATCGCAGGAATGTTTCATGCGACTTCTAGAAATATATGTAATATCCAGCCAGATCTTGTAAGCAGTCAGTCTGCATAATACGCGTGAGTGTATGTCATGATAATAGACCTAATAATTGTTCGTAGGAACCCCTGTTACAGGGTGCACACTGCACACCAGCTTTCAGGTGACTAATTAGGTATATAAGGGTGTTTGGTTGGTTGGGAAGGGATGTCCGAGGGCTGATAGTATGACTCAGTCAGCATTCGCGAGGAAAACCTCGGAAAAACCCTTCAGTCAGAACTGCCGGTGGCCAGAATCGAACCGGCGACCTCCCGAATGAGAGTCTCGCCTCTTACCGCCGAGCCACTTCTATCGGTATATGTAATGGTGCGTTAATTTAGACGTACGCATTGCAGCACGAAGTGTTATTATTATGTAAGTGGTTATGTAAATTTTGGCCGAAGCTTTAAGAATTGCTCATATAATTTATTATTAGCCATCGCTTCTTCTATCGATTAGACTACGAAAGTACTGTCGTTAACTTATCTATGCTTTGGACTACAATCTACAACGCCTACTGAGCAACATACGTTTTGGCAGCGTTCAGCAAATACTTGTTTTAGCTAACTTGCACTTGAACTTGACCCAAATCACAGATAGCCAATTAACACCCCAAATGTTAGATTCTGGTGGGTTACAATACAAGTTTAAAATACAAGCTTACCACATCCCCACTGTGCGAGTGCGCCACTATGAAATTAACGAACAGTTTAAGCTGGGTTTGCGTTGATGATGTTAATTCATACTAATTCTAATGTAGTGAGTTTATACTTGAAATGGTTTGAAATTACACTAATTCGCGTGTGCCGATTGGATGTGCAGCCAGTCTTTATGCCTCATTATTTAACATTTTGGACATAATTAACTTTAATACGTCACTTAATTTTTGTTTTGCTCATAGATTTTTCCATTTGAATAACGTGATATTTAACATTGTGGAACGGGTGTTGACGACTTCTCATCTTCTCTTGGGTAATGTCGTCAGTCATAACTGTCGTCTCATGCAGATGCATTTTGAATTTGCGAATTAATGTTAATTTTGGAAGACATTAGGCAAATTTCCAGAAGCAAACAGGAGTGTCGTATTTCATGGAAAGTTTGGTTTCATGGTGGGGAGGGGGGGGGGGGGGGGGATATGGTTTCATAGAAGGCTTGGAAATGTTAATTACAAGAACTTTTTCGTATAGTTTGTGACGGACACAGCAATACTAAACATTCATTTACATTTATGTACTTGATTCCCACTCTTGTTTACTATTTGCCTACATTTTGATATTATACATTTGCTTAATTATTTATAAATGCAAAGTACAAACGAATAGAAGGCATCTAGAATCTCCATGTATATATATCTTTGCTCAGGTTTAGTAAATATACTTTGGCTTGTAATTTTTTTTTCTTCTTAACAAGGTTTTCCCTGCAAAAACTTGGTCTTCTTTCTCTTTGAATAGAACACACAAATAATATTACATGAAAAAAATATATTTTTTAAAAAACAACGCTTATATTTAAATGCACTAAAAAGTAAAAAATAAATTTTCGCCCAACAAATTTTTGCCTCACTCGGAAAATAAAAGCGTTGGGCGCTTTCGGTATTGACAAAGATTGCAGTATTCTGCTGTTTATGCAGGAAAAGCGCTCAACGCTTTTATTTTCCGAGTGAGGCAAAATTTTGTTGGGCGAAAATTTATTTTTTACTTTTTAGTGCATTTAAATATAAGCGTTGTTTTTAAAAAAATATATTTTTTTCATGTACTATTATTTTATACTTTTTAGTCTTAAAGAATCTTGCAATCGAATATATATCGAATATCGATTAATTAATTATGATGGTTTAATTGATTATTGAGTAAATATGACAATTGATTAATGTATTGTCATTAAGAATACGTCTGTGTGAAAACTTTCAACTCGATTCGACGTTGGGAAGTGGGTGAAACATCGATTCCCATATAAAACATGAATTAATTATGATGAATTAATTGACTTTTTTAGTAAATATGACAATTGATACGTTTATTGTCATTAAGAATACGTCTGTGTGAAAACTTTCAGCTCAATTCGACGTTCGGAAGTGGGTTAAACATCGATTCCCATATAAAACATTAATTAATTATGATGAATTAATTGAATATTTAGTAAATACGACAACTGATTCGTGTATTGTCATTAAAAATACGTCTGTGTGAAAACTTTCAGCTCAATTCAACGTTGGAAAGTGGGTGAAATATCGATGTCCATATAAAACATCAATTAATTAATTATAATGAATTAATTGATTATTAAGTTAATATGACAATTGATTCGTGTATGGTCATTAAAAACACGTCTGTGTGAAAACTGTTAACTCGATGTGACGTTGGGAAGTGGGTTAAACATCGATTCCCATATAAAACATCAATTAATTAATTATGATAAACTAATTGATTATTAAGTTAATATGATAATTGATTCGTGTATTGTCATTAAAAACGTCTGTGTGACAACTTTTAATTTGATTTGACGTTGAAAAGTGGGTTAAACATCAATTTCCATATAAAACATTAATTAATTAATTATGATGAATGTATTGACAATTTAGTAAATATGACAGTTGATTCATGTATTGTCATTAGAAATACGTCTGTGTACAAAATTTCAGCTTGATCGGACATTTAAAAGTAGGTGAAAAATCGATTCAAAGATTCATCGATTTCTATGTAAAACATTAATTAATTAATTATGATGAATTAATTGACAACTTAGTAAATATGACAGTTGATTCATGTATTGTCATCAGGAATACGTATGTGTAAAAAATGTAAGCTTGATCGGACACCTAAAAGTAGGTGGAATATCGTCTAAAAGATTCCGTCCAGACAAACAAGGCAAGTTAATATAAGCGTTGTAATGATATATGTTTAACTTCACCACTTGACAGACTCATAATTACAGCACCTGCGTGTGCAACGTACGTCCGTGTAAAACATACTTGTCCCTACAAGTACGCAGGCGAATAAAGGACAAGTAAGCACTAACATACATGTTCCTACAAGTACGCAGGCGAACAAAGGACAAGTAAGCATCTAACATACATGTTTCTACAAGTACGCAGGCGAACAAGGGACAAGTAAACATCTAACATACATATTCCTACAAGTACGCAGGCGAATAAAGGACAAGTAAGCCATAACATACATGTTCCTACAAGTACGCAGGCGAATAAAGGACAAGTAAGCATCTAACATACATGTTCCTACAAGTACGCAGGCGAACAAGGGACAAGTAAGCACTAACATACATGTTCCTACAAGTACGCAGGCGAAAAAAGGACAAGTAAGCACTAACATACATGTTCCTACAAGAAGGCAGGCTAACAAAGGACAAGTAAGCATCTAACATACATGTTCCTACAAGTACGCAGGCAAACAAGGGACAAGTAAACATCTAACATACATATTCCTACAAGAACGCAGGCGAATAAAGGGCAAGTAAGCACTAACATACATGTTCCTACAAGTACGCAGGCGAACAAGGGACAAGTAAACATCAAACATACATATTCCTACAAGTACGCAGGCGAATAAAGGACAAGTAAGCACTAACATACATGTTCCAACAAGAAGGCAGGCTAACAACGGACAAGTAAGCACTAACATACATGTTCCTTCAAAAACGCAGGCGAATAAAGGACAAGTAAGCACTAACATACATGTTCCTACAAGAAGGCAGGCTAACAACGGACAAGTAAGCATCTAACATACATGTTCCTACAAGTACGTAGGCGAACAAAGGACAAACATCTAACATACATGTTCCTAAAAGTACGCAGGCGAACAAGGGACAAGTAAACATCTAACATACATGTTCCTACAAGTACGCAGATGAACAAAGGACAAGTAAACATCTTCCATACATGTTCCTACAAGTACGCAGATGAACCACGGACAACACAAGTACACATATGACATACATGTTCTTACAAGTACGCAGGCGAACAAAGGACAAACATCTAACATACATGTTCCTACAAGTACGCAGGCGAACAAGGGACAAGTAAACATCTATCATACATGTTCCTACAAGTACGCAGGCGAACAAAGGACAAACATCTAACATACATGTTCCTACAAGTACGCAGGCGAACAAGGGACAAGTAAACATCTAACATACATGTTCCTACAAGTACGCAGGCGAACAAGGGACAAGTAAACATCTAACATACATGTTCCTACAAGTACGCAGGCGAACAAGGGACAAGTAAACATCTAACATACATGTTCCTACAAGTACGCAGGTGAACAAGGGACAAGTAAACATCTAACATACATGTTCCTACAAGTACGCAGGCGAACAAGGGACAAGTAAATATCTAACATACATGTTCCTACAAGTACGCAGGCGAACAAAGAACAAGTAAACATCTTTCATACATGTTCCTTCAAGAACGCAGACGAACAATGGACAAGTAAACATCTAACATACATGTTCCTACAAGTACGCAGGTGAACAAAGGACAACACAAGTACACATCTAACATACATGTTCCTACAAGTACGCAGGCGAACAAAGGACAAGTAAATATCTAACATACATGTTCCTACAAGTACGCAGGCGAACAAGGGACAAGTAAACATCTAACATACATGTTCCTACAAGTACGCAGGTGAAGAAGGGACAAGTAAACATCTAACATACATGTTCCTACAAGTACGCAGGCGAACAAGGGACTAGTAAATATTGTACATACATGTTTCTACAAGTACGCAGACGAACAAAGGACAAGTAAACATCTAACATACATGTTCCTACAAGTACGCAGGCGAACAAGGGACAAGTAAACATCTAACATACATGTTCCTACAAGTACGCAGGTGAAGAAGGGACAAGTAAACATCTAACATACATGTTCCTACAAGTACGCAGGCGAACAAGGGACTAGTAAATATTGTACATACATGTTTCTACAAGTACGCAGACGAACAAAGGACAAGTAAACATCTAACATACATGTTTCTACAAGTACGCAGGCGAACAAGGGACAAGTAAACATCTAACATACATGTTCCTACAAGTACGCAGGCGAACAAGGGACAAGTAAACATCTAACATACATGTTCCTACAAGTACGCAGGTGAACAAGGGACAAGTAAACATCTAACTTTGCGAATTTGTATTATTTCTCATAGCTAAATATTAAAACCGCGAAATTAACGTATTTTCGTCATATCTCAATAACGCCACACAATATCAAAACAGTGACACCTATGCACATTGTGGATTCGTGAGAGCTCAATACCAAATGAAAAAGATTTCGTAGATTGTAGTAATTATAGTTGTAATTTCTAATTAACTTGTAAATTAGTTAAATTACAAATAATAATTATAATTACTGCAAGCTAATAAATCTTTTTTATTTGGTATTGAGCTCTCACGAATCCACAATGTGCGTAGGTGTCACTGTTTTGATATTGTGTGGCGTTATTGAGATATGACGAAAATACGTTAATTTCGCGGGTTTTAATATTGGCTAGTAGTCCTTCCTCATCATCCAGCCAGTGTTGCATTGCCGGTTGCCGCACCATTGTGATTTTATGATGGGCCATTTAGCTACACTAAACGTCTAAATGAGAGAATACGTAACATTTAGTGCACTTTAATGTTACATTTGTAAAATGTCTGTAGTTTAAGTAATTTACAACCACTGTATTATAAACCAGACATAATGTTTCCCATAGGCATTTCATCTCTAGCACTACTAACAGCCTTCGTAACAATTGTCTCGTATATGGTTTCTTTCCCTGACAGAATCATTCTGATTATTTGAATCGTGCAACTGTATACGTATTTCTATTTGTAACAGGAATATTACAGAAACTTATAATGTTACGTGATGGAAACGTGTAATGAATTTTGACTATATTCACGTTTACAGCATTTTTCTGACTACATTGCCTCTACAACTAACAAGAACATATTTTGATAAAAATTCGTCAGACGTCCACGTCATACCAAGATTATCGATTAAACGAAACTTAATTGTTGTTATGCAGTTTATGAAATCCTCACAAAACTGTGCGTGTTCAAATGTTTTAATTTAGAATAAATACTTTCGTTTTTGTATTATCACTGATGGCGAACTTGAGCAATTTTACTAATAAATCAAGAAATACACTTTTTTATGAATGTATCAATTTACTTTTATTGTATGTCTTTTAATGTAAGGGCGAACGCTGCAAGAGCTTACCACTGATTCTGTTATGCCCTCTATTTGCAACACATCTCCTGCATGTCAAAAGTGGTTCGGTTATGTCCGCCCTTTACAACATCTGTTGTCTGCCAAAAATCAGTTGTCTTCAATACTTATCGTCATCGAATCCCGTTGAAATTAGTGTATTCGTGACCGGACGAAAATTATTTACTATATTATGACTAACTCACAGTGTGCCGCCAGTTTATTACAGAAAAATATTTTCTAGTAACTGCATTGATTGTAACTTTGTAGCTTCTTAACCGCTTTTCCCACAAAACTATACACATTCAATCCACATCGAAGCTTGTGGATGGTCCACATTTCAGCTTGATCGGACTCTCCGTTGTTGTTGTTGTTGTTGTTGTTGTTGTTGTTGTTAGACGCTATGATCCTCGAGACGCTATGATCCTCGAGACACTATGAACCTCGAGACGCTATGATCTTCGAGACGCTATGATCTTCGAGACGCTATGAACCTCGAGATGCTATGATCCTCGAGACGCTATGAACCTCGAGATGCTATGATCTTCGAGACGCTATGATCCTCGAGACGCTATGATCCTCGAGACGCTATGATCCTCGAGACGCTATGATCCTCGAGATGCTTTGATCCTCGAGACGCTATGATCCTCGAGACGCTATGAACCTCGAGATGCTATGATCTTCGAGACGCTATGATCCTCGAGACGCTATGATCCTCGAGACGCTATGATCCTCGAGACGCTATGATCCTCGAGATGCTTTGATCCTCGAGACGCTATGATCCTCGAGACGCTATGATCCTCGAGACGCTATGATCCTCGAGACGCTATGATCCTCGAGACGCTATGATCCTCGAGACGCTATGATCCTCGAGACGCTATGATCCTCGAGACGCTATGATCCTCGAGATGCTTTGATCCTCGAGACGCTATGATCCTCGAGACGCTATGATCCTCGAGACGCTATGATCCTCGAGACGCTATGATCCTCGAGACGCTATGATCCTCGAGATGCTTTGATCCTCGAGACGCTATGATCCTCGAGACGCTATGATCCTCGAGATGCTTTGATCCTCGAGACGCTATGATCCTCGAGACGCTATGATCCTCGAGATGCTTTGATCCTCGAGACGCTATGATCCTCGAGACGCTATGATCCTCGAGATGCTTTGATCCTCGAGACGCTATGATCCTCGAGACGCTATGATCCTCGAGACGCTATGATCCTCGAGACGCTATGATCCTCGAGACGCTATGATCCTCGAGACGCTATGATCCTCGAGACGCTATGATCCTCGAGACGCTATGATCCTCGAGACGCTATGATCCTCGAGACGCTATGATCCTCGAGACGCTATGATCCTCGAGACGCTATGATCCTCGAGACGCTATGATCCTCGAGACGCTATGATCCTCGAGACGCTATGATCCTCGAGACGCTATGATCCTCGAGATGCTTTGATCCTCGAGACGCTATGATCCTCGAGACGCTATGATCCTCGAGACGCTATGATCCTCGAGACGCTATGATCCTCGAGACGCTATGAATCTCGAGACGCTATGATCCTCGAGACGCTATGATCCTCGAGACGCTATGAATCTCGAGACGCTATGATCCTCGAGACGCTATGATTCTCGAGACGCTATGATTCTCGAGACGCTATGAATCTCGAGACGCTATGATCCTCGAGACGCTATGATCCTCGAGACGCTATGATTCTCGAGACGCTATGAATCTCGAGACTCTATGATCCTCGAGACGCTATGAACCTCGAGACGCTATGAATCTCGAGACTCTATGAACCTCGAGACGCTATGATCCTCGAGACGCTATGATCTACTTATCAAGGTTCGAATACTGAATTGGGTAGCATGGATGTTATGTTGCATTCTTTCGTCTTCATTATCACCCACTTACCGCCTCGATAGGCATCGTTGCTAATGTATGGCGCGTAAAGCCCAAAGGTCAGCATCTAAAACAGTTCACCTAAGCAAACTGCCTCTAAGTACTGTTCGCACTCATTGCTATGTTCCCGTCTTCGCGCATAACATTACACTTGAAATCCTGGCCATTGTATTGTGTTGTATCCTACTGTACAACATACCCTAGGAGATGGCATCCTGGCCATTGTATTGTGTTGTATCCTACTGTATATGTACAACATACCCTAGGGGTTGGCATCCTGGCCATTGTATTGTGTTGTATCCTTCTGTACAACATACCCTAGGAGATGGCATCCTGGCCATTGTATTGTGTTGTATCCTACTGTACAACATACCCTAGGAGATGGCATCCTGGCCATTGTATTGTGTTGTATCCTACTGTATATGTACAACATACCCTAGGGGTTGGCATCCTGGCCATTGTATTGTGTTGTATCCTTCTGTACAACATACCCTAGGAGATGGCATCCTGGCCATTGTATTGTGTTGTATCCTACTGTACAACATACCCTAGGAGATGGCATCCTGGCCATTGTATTGTGTTGTATCCTACTGTACAACATACCCTAGGGGATGGCATCCTGGCCATTGTATTGGGTTGTATCCTACTGTACAACATACCCTAGGGGATGGCATCCTGGCCATTGTATTGTGTTGTATCCTTCTGTACAACATACCCTAGGGGATGGCATCCTGGCCATTGTATTGTGTTGTATCCTACTGTACAACATACCCTAGGAGATGGCATCCTGGCCATTGTATTGTGTTGTATCCTACTGTACAACATACCCTAGGAGATGGCATCCTGGCCATTGTATTGTGTTGTATCCTACTGTACAACATACCCTAGGAGATGGCATCCTGGCCATTGTATTGTGTTGTATCCTACTGTACAACATACCCTAGGGGATGGCATCCTGGCCATTGTATTGTGTTGTATCCTACTGTACAACATACCCTAGGGGATGGCATCCTGGCCATTGTATTGTGTTGTATCCTACTGTACAACATACCCTAGGAGATGGCATCCTGGCCATTGTATTGGGTTGTATCCTACTGTATATGTACAGCATACTCTAGGGGATGGCATCCTGGCCATTGTATTGGGTTTTATCCTACTGTACGTACAACATACCCTAGGGGATGGCATCCTGGCCATTGTATTGGGTTGTATTCTACTGTACAACATACTCTAGGGGATGGCATCCTGGCCATTGTATTGTGTTGTATCCTACTGTACAACATACCCTAGAAGATGGCATCCTGGCCATTGTATTGGGTTGTATCCTACTGTATATGTACAACATACCCTAGGGGATGGCATCCTGGCCATTTTATTGTGTTGTATCCTACTGTACAACATACCCTAGGGGATGGCATCCTGGCCATTGTATTGTGTTGTATCCTACTGTACAACATACCCTAGGGGATGGCATCCTGGCCATTGTATTGTGTTGTATCCTTCTGTACAACATACCCTAGGGGATGGCATCCTGGCCATTGTATTGTGTTGTATCCTACTGTACAACATACCCTAGGGGATGGCATCCTGGCCATTGTATTGTATTGTATCCTACTGTACAACATACCCTAGGGGATGGCACCCTGGCCATTGTATTGTGTTGTATCCTACTGTATATGTACAACATACCCTAGGGGATGGCATCCTGGCCATTGTATTGTGTTGTATCCTACTGTATATGTACAACATACCCTAGGGGATGGCATCCTGGCCATTGTATTGTGTTGTATCCTACTGTACAACATACCCTAGGAGATGGCATCCTGGCCATTGTATTGTGTTGTATCCTACTGTACAACATACCCTAGGAGATGGCATCCTGGCCATTGTATTGTGTTGTATCCTACTGTATATGTACAACATACCCTAGGGGATGGCATCCTGGCCATTGTATTGTGTTGTATCCTACTGTACAACATACCCTAGGGGATGGCATCCTGGCCATTGTATTGTGTTGTATCCTACTGTATATGTACCACATACCCTAGGGGATGGCATCCTGGCCATTGTATTGTGTTGTATCCTACTGTACAACATACCCTAGGGGATGGCATCCTGGCCATTGTATTGTGTTGTATCCTACTGTACAACATACCCTAGGGGATGGCATCCTGGCCATTGTATTGTGTTGTATCCTACTGTACAACATACCCTAGGGGTTGGCATCCTGGCCATTGTATTGTGTTGTATCCTACTGTATATGTACAGCATACTCTAGGGGATGGCATCCTGGCCATTGTATTGTGTTGTATCCTACTGTATATGTACAACATACCCTAGGGGATGGCATCCTGGCCATTGTATTGTGTTGTATCCTACTGTACAACATACCCTAGGGGATGGCATCCTGGCCATTGTATTGTGTTGTATCCTACTGTATATGTACAACATACCCTAGGGGATGGCATCCTGGCCATTGTATTGTGTTATTGTTTTGTGCCTCAAAACAATCAGTTGAAACGACAGAAATCGGTAGTTTCACAGGGTAGGTTGACACAGCCATAAAGGTTGGCTGTAATTATTGAATGAAATTCGATTAAATATTGAATTTAATTTGTCTTCACGCCATCGTACTGTGCAATAGATGAGCTCATACTAGTCCATGCTGACTATAGTTTCCATCCAGTCACACGTGGCAGGCCGGTAACTGGCCGTCCACCTAGTCGTCCCTTGTTTCGTTGACCTATTCGGTATCATGCCTATCTAGAAACTATTTTTATTTGTTATCGGACATATTTTTGCTCGTATATTCAAAACTTGCATGAAGTAAAATACTAAACCAATCTCTCACAAATATTCGTATGAAAGGTGGATAAAACAAGACATGAGATATTTCACATTCTCAGAACTACATGCTTGAGTACAGCGTACAGGCATTAATAACATCTACAAGCAAACAAAGTAAATACATTGTTTGTTCGATGTTTTCACGGACGTATCATGGATGTGCATGTTACATAAAAAAATAAAAAATAAATAAATACATAAATAAAATAAAGTCGTTGATTTTTAACACATTTTAGTGATGCAGTAGCACACACATTGACACTTGTGAAGTCTACAGCATTAGCAGTGCCGATACTGTGGAAACGTACTATTAATTATTCAACGCCACGCTATATATTATCACATCTAGAATGAATGTGATAAACGGGAAGTTATTCAATTATACCAAATATGTCTCTTCAATGTTATTCACGATACCATAACTAGTGTAAAATGTTGGCGAATATACAAAATAAGACACACATTTATCGACCATTGATAAGCACATGGGCATTACATTAAATCTTGGTATACAATTTAAAATGCTTATCTTGATATTGCGAAGTGACTTGTAAGAATACCACTTTGTCAAAGGATCTCGAAACAATAATAGGGAATTTCGTCTCTCACCTACAAAAAAACCTTACAAGCTTTTCAAACATTTTCAAAATATTTAAACCCCAATGAAAAATATGACAGGCTACGCCTACAAAAGTACTACTCACACCAACATGTGAGCCGTAGCATGTAGATAGTAGTGACTTGCGAACACATGATGGCAACCGCACCGCATTTATCACCTGTGGATACCATACTGTTGTACATGTAAACGGGTACCCTACTAACAAATCGATCATTTTTATAGACATTCAGGTTCCTAAATATTTGTGCTACTTATCGAAAGTAAAGAGAATAACTCAATTCGAAAAGAGTTGATTGAGTCAGCTGAAAATATTGTGGACTAAAATGAGTAGCTTCATAACAGCTTATACCTCACACGTAATAGTGTAATATGACCAATGACCATGCGCACCATGAAGTAGTCAATTGTGATATTATACTTCAAACAGCTTCACTTACACGTAATAGTGTAATACAACCAATGACCGCACCACCTTCATGTAGCAGGTTCTACCCCCATTAATTCCCACACTAATTCTTATTATCACCCCAGCCCTCGGGCTTATGCGTTTTTACTTCTGTATTCCTTCATCATCTGCTCTAGAGGGCCCAGCCCGGGAGAGCGTTCCAGCAAAGTTCAATGTTGAACTATTGCATCTAGTAAGTAAGTAGTAAGTAAGTATGACCGCACCATGAAGTAGTCAATTACAATATTATATTTTATTGCGTATCACGAAGTGTATAGCGTTGTTCTTACTTTACCTACACGATGTTTCTGTTTATTGTTTACTATTTTATAGAGTTGTTTGTAATGGTTAGACTGACGTGGTTTTACGTAGTGGTAGCATATTTCTGCGTTAACTAGTTTCCTGTAATGGAATGAAGACCAACATTGTGCGCCACACGCAAAGGTTTTAACGTATTGTTGACGTTTACGAGAGTATAACATGGATTTGGTGTGGAACGACTTTGTAAGCTCCTCTTCCATCCCCAGTACTGTATTCTGTATTCATTCATATTCTACAACTGATAATTTGCTACTTGGAATTCAAGTCAGCTACGCTATTGTTCTTCCTACTCATCTATCATCCACACACAATCCCGACCCAATGTTAGTTAATGATGTATGGTGTATTCTGCTAAGGTACAGTACAATTCCATAATGAGCTTCACCGCCTAGCCTACAAAATTGTGTGTGCAATTCAGTAATTGTTAATTTTTAAGTGAATAATGTGGTACTTAGTAATTTGATTAAGCTCATTTTTAAGGAGGAATGCGATATGAAACGTATTGATTTAAAAATATTTTCATCGTGTTTTACGAATTTATTGCAACTAAAACAAACCTACAATAGACGAGTCTGTGTTTAATGAATCTGTCGATCTGGCAGGGCAAACTCGGTATCCATCCAGATAGTCGGTTGAATTGAATTGAAGAGCACTTGCCGAACCGAGCAGCCAGAACTTGGTACTATGCACAAAAAGGATGGTCTCAGGGTTTCTTTGCAGGTTGTTGTAAAGGAAGGAAATGTACGATATTTTCAATTATTATTACTTAAATTTATATGGATATATAAATGGATAATAGTTCTCATTCACATAGGCTTGACTAACAAGTTTTAGGTTGACAGACACCATCGTTGATTTGATATTCATGTGTGAAGTGAAATCCTGAGCGATGCGAGGAAGCTCTGTTGCTCGCAGGTTGATTGAGAGTCATGGGCAGACGCACTGATGGCTCAACATCACCACACGATAGTTGCTGTAACCTGTGAGTTACCTCTTCGAATAGTTACACACAAATACAATGCTTGTTTGTATACAATAATCTAACTCATTACTATCCACATTGATATAACAATGCTTCTAAAAATGGGTAAAAGAAGGTACGTTTTATGCTACCCAAGAATTCGTAAGCAATACATTATTTAATATGATTTGAGAAAAGATTGAGACGAGACAACAATCGTCATTTATACAGCACTAAGCCAAGCCCTGACTGTTTCTCTTCAACAATGTCGCATGATATGTTCATTCATTCATTCATTTATAACATTGCGAAGCTGGTTTCTACATGTTGTGTGATGTTACAAAAATTATGACAGGGTAATATAAATGTAAATTTGTTTACTTTTAGATTCTCATCTGTTAACTGTAAGTTCAAGTACGCTATTTTATACTATACCGGTTGTTGGATAGTTATTTGCTTTATATCGCCATATATCTAACACAGTCAGCAATTTCAATTTATACGTTCACATGTGCAGGCTACTTCAAAGGAAACTCATAAGTCATAACACAGATTTATTTAACGAATATTTTAGAAAATTGTAGCGATCTTGTGTAGATTGTTCAGATTCTCAGACGGTTTGTCATAAAATTATGGTCCATATCACAATGTGAACATCTGTTTATGTAATATAAACCGGTAAAATCGTAAAAATTGCAGTATTCACATTGCAAAGCTGTTACTATCGCCCATGTCACACAGTGCGTATTACAGGGGTCTACAAAGTCTTGATGCATCAAGTTCACGACTTTTCGGGGCAACTGTCCAAATAACCGTCCTTTGATTTTGTAAATTTACATCTTAAAAATTTATCGGTTTGTCAACTTGTAAAAATGCACATTATAGCATAGTGCCGAAACAGAACATCTTGATGTTAGCTACATTCGAAAATGAACATTGTATACCAGTTTCAGCGTGAGAAGGGTTTTTGCTGCACATCAAACTGAATTGCAGTCCTGGTAGGTAACGAAGTAGTTTATGTTCTTTTTCATTAGGGAGACGTAATGGGGAGGGAGGGGAGGGGGGGGGGGGGGAGTGGTAATCGAATGGGACTAATATTTATTTGTGGGTAATCGCACTTTTCCATTAAGTGCACGGTAAGATGCAGAAATAGCAGGAACGGAATCTCAGAGATTTTGAGTATCTTCATGAAGAAAAATAAAAAAACTTCACATTCGTCGTTCGTTACGTTGAGAACCAAAATACAAAACGTTCCCTGTAATGCAGCGATATCTCATGGTGTATCTATCGCTTATCTCGTACCACAGGCACAACATCAACTCAAAGTAATAGAGCGTTAGAGCTATGATTTTACTTTGGATTTTGATCACTCGAGTATTTCATAGGCCTAATAATAACAACAAAACGCTCAAATTATCTAAATTTGCGTGTCGTCTCCCACTTAGATTACTTGCGCACACAGCAAATGCATTTTGTTCGAATATAATTCCTATGTACAACTACTTAATAATCTATGAAGTAGAAAACTAGTTTTAAACCGTGATGCGCATTGCTATTATATCATTGAAGATTTAAAGGAAAAGGCAGAGACCATTTCAACTCAAACGGTCTATTGTTAAAATGAAAGCACAGATGTAAGCATTTAATAAATAAATAAATAAAAAAAAAAAAATCGTTATAAACCGTGTGCGCTGGTATACAGCGGACTGCATGAATTGAATAAATAATTGGGTGTTTAACGGCGCGTCAACATTGGTTATTTGCGCCAACAGCGGGATGCCTATGAAATGAACAAGAAGCTAAGAGCCAATAACCTGACGGCAAAACGAAGAAACAAAGCACTAAAATAAGGAAGACGAGCAATAAATGAATGATATCATAAAAGCCATCGCGTCGTAATTCAAGCTACAGAACTTACGGGCAGCGAGAAGGTAGGCCTAAATAGCAATACATTTCTAGAGGTTATACACTCAATAAAGCAACCATTTTTACCTCTGCCTTAATCCAGAACCGTCGAGTCAATGTTACAATGGTGTACCGTGAGGGCATTGCTGCAAGATAATGGACTTAGCACTAGTTGAACTCAACACCCTGCAAGAAGCGAGCAGAACCCTGGAGTACGAGTATACTTTGTTTAGCTAACACTAGTTGGACTCAACACCCTGCAAGAAGCGAGCAGAACCCTGGAGTACGAGTATACTTTGTTTAGCTAACACTAGTTGGACTCAACACCCTGCAAGAAGCGAGCAGAACCCTGGAGTACGAGTATACTTTGTTTAGCTAATACTAGTTGGAATCAACACCCTGCAAGTAGCGAGCAGTAGCCTGGAGTACGAGTATACTTTGTTTAGCTAACACTAGTTGGACTCAACACACTGCAAGTAGCGAGCAGTAGCTTGGAGTACGAGTATACTTTGTTTAGCTAATACTAGTTGGAATCAACACCCTGCAAGTAGCGAGCAGTAGCCTGGAGTACGAGTATACTTTGTTTAGCTAACACTAGTTGGACTCAACACACTGCAAGTAGCGAGCAGTAGCCTGGAGTACTAGTATACTTTGTTTAGCTAACACTAGTTGGACTCAACACCCTGCAAGTAGCGAGCAGTAGCCTGGAGTACGAGTATACTTTGTTTAGCTAACACTAGTTGGACTCAACACACTGCAAGTAGCGAGCAGTAGCCTGGAGTACGAGTATACTTTGTTTAGCTAACACTAGTTGGAATCAACACCCTGCAAGTAGCGAGCAGTAGCCTGGAGTACGAGTATACTTTGTTTAGCTAGCACTAGTTGGACTCAACACTCTGCAAGTAGCGAGCAGTAGCCTGGAGTACTAGTATACTTTGTTTAGCTAACACTAGTTGGACTCAACACACTGCAAGTAGCGAGAAGTAGCCTGGAGTACAAGTATACTTTGTTTAGCTAACACTAGTTGGACTCAACACATTGCAAGTAGCGAGCAGTAGCCTGGAGTACTAGTATACTTTGTTTAGCTAACACTAGTTGTACTCAACACACTGCAAGTAGCGAGCAGTAGCCTGGAGTACTAGTATACTTTGTTTAGCTAACACTAGTTGGACTCAACACACTGCAAGTAGCGAGCAGTAGCTTGGAGTACGAGTATACTTTGTTTAGATTACACTAGTTGGACTCAACACACTGCAAGTAGCAAGCAGTAGCCTGGAGTACGAGTATACTTTGTTTAGCTAACACTAGTTGGACTCAACACACTGCAAGTAGCGAGCAGTAGCCTGGAGTACTAGTATACTTTGTTTAGCTAACACTAGTTGGACTCAACACACTGCAAGTAGCGAGCAGAAACCTGGAGTACGAGTACGAGTATTCTTTGTTTAGCTAACACTAGTTGGACTCCACACACTGCAAGTAGCGAGCAGTAGCCTGGAGTACTAGTATACTTTGTTTAGCTAACACTAGTTGGACTCAACACACTGCAAGTAGCGAGCAGTAGCCTGGAGTACGAGTATACTTTGTTTAGCTAACACTAGTTGGACTCAACACCCTGCAAGTAGCGAGCAGTAGCCTGGAGTACGAGTACGAGTATACTTTGTTTAGCTAACACTAGTTGGACTCAACACCCTGCAAGTAGCGAGCAGCGAGTATACTTTGTTTAGCTAACACTTCCCGCAATTCCAACCAACGCTTGTTTGATTGAGACTGGTCAGCTAACACTAGTTGGACTCAACACACTGCAAGTAGCGAGCAGTAGCCTGGAGTACGAGTATACCTTGTTTAGCTAACACTTCCCGCAATTCCAACCAATGCTTGTTTGATTTAGACTGGTCATTATCAACTTATGATTACTCTACTTATTTTTTTTTTGCGTAACAATCGCATTGACATTGATATAACGGCTCTCGGGTCCTGGTAAAAAAAGGCGTTAAAAATGTACAACAAAGCACGCGGTGGCCTAACGGACATGATATGTAGAGCTAACGGCACGGGAGAGCGCGCACGTGCTGGGTTACCTGCGGTGCTCATGCGCATGCGCCTGCATCGCGGGCCGGACATTCATCTTATGTGCTTCAACATGGATGTATTCCACTTAAACATGCAGTGTGCACACATTTTAATAAAGTTCGCAAAGTGTTTAACATAGATAGCTTGAAAAGCGTAAGAATTAGTGTTTATTCTCTGCAAAATGTTATTTAATAACAAAAGTTGGAATTATGCGGGGCTATCTCAGTGGCGCAAGTAGGAATTATTTCGGGGTGGGGGTTTAACAGCGGAAAGCGATGTGTGAGTGGAAGGGGGCTGGGGAAGCCCCAGCCACTGGGGCTTACTCGCGGAAGGCGATTTTTTTAAAAGCTATTATAGATATTTCATGCTTTTTAGTCAAAGAATAAAACTCGAAGCATTACCCATTTGTTTATATTACGTTACTGTTTACAATATATCCTACAACATTTGAGCTGGGCCACTGGGCGTTACTGGGCTAGCTGGACATGGTCAAGATCTACGTGGTTTCTAAAAAAAGGATGCATATTGATTGCTAGGATAAAGCTATAATATTCTTCTTCTTGGTAAATATATATATATATATGTACACATATACATGTATATTGTATATAATCGCTATTCAAAGTTAAAAATTGCAATAATATAATAGAAAGAAACTTACTAAACCCGAACCTTAAATGGGGTATTTTATCCAATGTTCAAAGTTTTAAAATTTGGACAATGCATGTATACTGATCGGTGAACATTACGTTTCACATTCACGTTACGGGAAACTTGTAATATTAGCAATCAAGGGAAAAGTTTTCTGTAATGATGATTCGAACGTTGCGAAAAACGCGACATGAATAGTGGTGACATCAACACGGCGTGCGCTATTCAAAGCTAGATTTGAATAAAATATAACATGGAATAACAGTAACACAGCAATAGATAAATAAATATTTAAGTATATATTAGTCAGATACAAATTATTTGACTAAATAATCTTAGAGAGTTAATATAATATAGCTGGTAGACAAATACTTATAGGTAGGCCTACTGCAAAACTTACATGTTTCCAACATAAGGAACATGAAATGAATCTTACAAGAAATATGCTAATTGCTAAAACTAAACCTACAAGTATTATTGATAAATGAAAATTAAGTCAAATAAAATTAACTGAACTGTTTGGTTCTAGCGTGAGTAAGACAGGGATAAATTATAGTTTCTTTAACAAGCTTGATTGCGTCGTCATAGATTATGTGGCAGTAAAGTGACGTATGACAAATATCTACATCTAGTTGCATCTCGTTCTCTGCAATCCGGTATTGTGGTGATACTACCACCGCGTCTGTTGGCCGGCGTTGTTAGGGTCCATTGCTCACAGCAAAAGAACACAAGCTGGTGCCGGGTTATCCAATAACCTCGTGGAGAGACCGTCTTACCTGAGAATGTTACAGCTAAGACGTTAGCACGTTCCTCGATACGCTACCCTCGACCCGTGCTTTAAGGTGAATGGGTACCTATTAAAACCGCCCAAAATTAATGTTTTTTACTATTATCATGAAAGCACTTCCAAATACTGAAAAAGTGATTCTGATGCTGCCTTTGGTTTTGCATCAGCTACACAATGGGGTTAAAAAGTTTTAAAAAATAAAAAAAAATGCGGATCGTTATTTTATTTCTTTGGTAATTAATAATTATTAAATTATTAATAAAATAAGAATCGTAACGATAAAAAAACTGTGAATGTTTTTAAATCCATTGTTTGGCTGATACAAAACCAAAGGCAGGACCAGAATCTCTTTTTCAATATTTGGAAGCGTTCTCGTGATATAATAAAAAAAACATTAATTTTGGGCGGTTTAAATACCCATTCACCTGAAAGCGGTCATGTTTAAATATACATTTTTTTGGCGAAGTGAAATGTTATTATTTCACAATTTCTTTTCACATAATATGCTACAAGTACAGAATAGTAAATTACACGGTGTACTCGCTAATTTCTTATCTGTTTTATAATTATAATTAACGAAAATGGCACTTAAACGTTTAACATTATAAATTATTTTATACTTAAGATATTGGCGTAGCGAAAAAATTATAATGATGATCGTCCTTCGCTAAAATTGGTAGTTTTTAAGTTATTCTTTATCTAATTTTCGTGATTATCCATGTCCGAAAAATATTAAAATAAATGGAGATATGATTATTGACCGTGTAAGACGTTTTTCTTTTCAATAGACACATTCCAAAAAAGGATCGAGGTCCGAGGGTTAATTAAATTCGTCACCCTTGTCGCATAGAGGTGGTAGAAAGTATGAGACATGCGGTGTGCTTGGGATCGTTCTGTACTGTTAATGGATTGATGTTAGTTATGTTATCTTCAGTCTTATCAGGGATTATCGTAACCAAGTCGCATTCTGACGAAATAACATGGCCAATCAGAATCAAGCTTGAAACAGGTCCATCAGCAATAACTTAAGACAGTGTATTGGAATGCTGAAAACCCCAAACACACGCACTAATAACCATGCTGTTGTGTACCCTAAAACACAAATTAATTAACTAAAACTTAACCCGAACACTACAACAGTTACTAATGAGGCTTGTGTTGTGTGCAAAGACCGCACTGATGAATGTATGCAAGAACGTCAGGAATATCTTGTGCATGAAACGCAGATACGACGGCGATAAGTATTCTCCGTCGGTCAACAATATATCACGCAATTTTAACGCGCATTGGATGAAGGCGCCTTGTGTCCAATCGGTTGCCGAGTTTGGTATACACGTCGAATTTTCCTCAAGGCGACTACGATCCAATACACTTTGGCAAGCGAGTTGGAGGTTAGAATTCGCTTTGACGTCAAAGCGGCTCCGCGATGAGCGCGCAGCCCCGGCGTGTGATGTGATTGGCTGAATTCGCAGTCGGCTTGGATGAGGGCGCTTCAGACTGAGCGGATCTCACACTCGGTAACCGATTGGACACAAGGCGCCTTCATCCAACGCTCGTTAAAATTGCGTGATATACGTAGTCATTGAGAACCGTTTATCAATTGTCGCCATTGGCATTGCCGTAGTGAAACTAGTGCAAACAAAGGCTCTCTGCTCATAGTCTAATAGACCGTGAAATAGGGTTTAAAGGGCCAACAGGTGCGCTACCTGTCTGTTGTCATTTCCTTGCAATTCTTTTCCTTTCAAGGGGTGAGTTTCCACTAGCAGGACATGTCCGGTGAACTTTGTCCGATGAACATTTGTCCCGAGACATTTGTCCTGAGACATTTGTCCCAGGACATTGTCCACCGGACATTTACGTTTCCACCTGTGGCTGTAGGCGGACATTTTACAGCAACAGTGGCATGTTTGCCTTCTAGGATGGAGGATTATACTGTTGGGTTGGTTTTATTGGGTATAACTGCATCTTTTATTTCAATTAGTGAGTCTCTTCAAAAAAAGGAACGAAAACGTCCAAAACAGTACTGCCACAAAAAAGCTTACATAGCTCGTCAAGAGCGTCTTTTCTTTTCGTTTTATTTTTATAATGAGGATTGTTTACATTCTAGAACACTTATCTTTTCTCTAGTTCTTCAATGAAATTCAGAATAATGCCCTTATCCCATTCCATTTTTGTTTACATTCAAACTAGTCTTACCCCTTTACGCGAGATTCTAAAATGAACTGTCTTGACCCTGGTCATGGTATGTGGTTTAGGGGTGGAGCTACAAGGGTTTGCGCGTGCGCAGTACGAAATGTCCTGCAGACACCTAAATGTCTTCAGCTGCGTTTCCACCAGGCGGACTTTGTCCCAGGACAATGTCCTGGGACAAAGTCCGACGGACAAAAATGTGTCCCGAGACACATTTTTGTCCTAGAACCGTGTCCTCGGACAAAATTCGGCTTGTCCTGCGTTATCCGTGGCAAGTGGAAGACATTTAGGTGTCTGCAGGACATTTCGTACTGCGCACGCGCAAACCCTTGTAGCTCCACCCCTAAACCACATACCATGACCAGGGTCAAGACAGTTCATTTTAGAATCTCGCGTAAAGGGGTAAGACTAGTTTGAATGTAAACAAAAATGGAATGGGATAAGGACATTATTCTGAATTTCATCGAAGAACTAGAGAAAAGACAAGTGTTGTAGAATGTAAACAATCCTCATTATAAAAATAAAAAGAAAAGAAAAGACGCTCTTGACGAGCTATGTAAGCTTTTTTGTGGCAGTACTGTTTTGGACGTTTTCGTTTCTTTTTTTGAAGAGTTTCACTAATTGAAATAAAAGATGCAGTTATACCCAATAAAACCAACCCAACAGTATCATCCTCCATCCTAGAAGGCAAACATGCCACTGTTGCTGTAAAATGTCCGCCTACAGGTGGAAACGTAAATGTCCGGTGGACAATGTCCTGGGACAAATGTCTCAGGACAAATGTCTCGGGACAAATGTCCATCGGACAAAGTTCACCGGACATGTCCTGCTAGTGGAAACGCAGCTTTCCATTTGCCACGGATAACGCAGGACAAGCCGAATTTTGTCCGAGGACACGGTTCTAGGACAAAAATGTGTCTCGGGACACATTTTTGTCCGTCGGACTTTGTCCCAGGACATTGTCCTGGGACAAAGTCCGCCTGGTGGAAACGCAGCTTTAGTACATCTTGCTTTACAAGCCGATTATAATGATTCAATACACAAACATGGGTCATTAGCTCTACTAAACGCGACTTGAAATACATTCATTCAGTACACCGTTAGGGGTTATTGTTCAGTTAAGTGTGGGCAAGTTTACGCTGACCCAAATATAGATACAAAAGAAAATGAAAAAGATTTATAACCAGCATAACGAGAAGATTCAATATCTATCATCCTCATAATGAAGTTCTAATAATAGTGTTTAAAATATAATTGCTTCAAATATTGATTGTGTTCACTGAGCCGAGAGATAATAAGTGATTTTACCTGAACTTGCAGCCTTACCTTCGCTTTTGTCAACCCATATTGTGTTTTGATCTCCTGTGCTCGTGGCGCCGAAGAGTTAAGAGTAATCTCTCTTCTTGTCATCAACTTGCCAGAACTTAAGCCGGCTACAGACTATTCGCCATTCGTCGTACGCATTCGTCGAACCTTCAGCAGGTAGCGGTTCGTGGCCGATTCGCGAACCGCCCGGGTAGCCCTACACACTGTGCGTGTTTCAGTTGGAAGGCAGATGTTACTTCGTGAGTCCGTTGATCATGAGTGATGAGAGTGATGATGATATTGCAGTTGCGAGTGTTGCAACAGATTCAAATATTTTTTGTTTATCTCCTCCTGTGTACACTCAAACTTAACACTTATCTTTTTCAACCAATCTTTCCTTTTGTTTCTACTCTTTCTGTCTTTATCTTTTGGGTCCCACAAACAACGGAACTGTTTTATGTCTTCAATTAAAGCAAGCATACGCTCATCCTTCCACTCGGACTCCATGACTGCAAGTGGCTTGTTTGATGAGCAATGCCCGTTTTTACATTTCAAGCCCTTTGTTGTAGGCTGGCGCCGAGGGTGAAACTAGGCGCGTGACCAGGTAGCGATTCATGTACTTTGATAAATACCGCTTCTAGAGCGAACCACCATGAATCGCGAATCGCGCACGGGTTTCGACGAATGACCCCCTACACACTATTCACGAATTGGCCACGAACCGCTACCTGCTGAAGGTTCGACGAATGCGTACGACGAATGGCGAATAGTCTGGAGCCGGCTTTTTGCTGCGCCTTGGTAACACAGGCCAAGCGGCTTTTTAAACAGAGGAAGATGCTCCTTTCAAAATGAGTGAAGTATCTGGTCTTCTGTCCCTTTGAGGAAAACGAAATCCATCAAGTCTCGTTGGACGAACTATACCCTCCTAGGCCCAGTACCAGGGCCGTCTTAACATGTCTTTTGCACATAGGCCCGAATACAAATGCCGCCCCCCCCCCCCCCCTCAAAACTCAACGGCAACAATAACAACACCATTACAAACTTTCTATACGATGATGGGGATGGGCAATAAGAACACATTTTTATTTATTTATGCTAAATATATTTGTCACTCACCAGTCTCCATCGCCGAGCCTGCAATTTCACAAAGGTTTCATCCTGGATTTGTTTATGACAAATCGTTCAATGACTGTGTTAAAGCATATTGTTTTTGTTAGCTCACATTCAATGGACAACATTGATAAGGCGACTAGTCTCTCCTTTCCCTTTAGCGCGTTTCTTATACTGGGCTCCACTGAATCGAACTTACAATAACGAACGTGACAAAATTGTTAATATAGTTTATTGTACTTCACTTCACTCACTGTCATACTATTAAGTCACATTAACACACGTGATGAAGAGTTGCAGAAAAACTTACATTTTATAGCACACGCCTACGTAGTAGCATACGTCAGTTTAGCACACGAATAATCACTACAAAAGTGCAGAAAATTGAACCTTCCCATACGAAGTTGAAAACTTGACTGATTTCAAAACGCCAGAAGAAGCATTTTGTTTACAGAGTTACTTGCGGGATAGTGCATTGTGGTTTGATGCGGCACAGACTCAGAAATAATTTGTTGGACTGAACGATTTTGTGGGTTGTAACATCTCAAGATGAAAGCATGTTTTGGCTAATAAGTCTCCACATGCTGCTACAAAGAACACTACAATACTTTTCAAAATGAATAGCCAGATTCTAGGAAAGGTCAGGCAAAAACTCCATTCGGCTTATTATTCCACCTGCCATTTCTAAACACTACACCCAACTCTCTTATCCGAATTAGACATCGTCAACCATAAACAGGGCATAGAAATATACGTCATTTTTCGTGAACGCTCAGGTGAGAATATGAGTTATTGCATTGGCTATGACATTTTGTGTTCGAAACAAGTAAAATATTAACGATTTTTATTTCTTGAATATCAATCCATTGGTTGATAACATACAAATTTCCAATAAATTTGCCGCCCCTGGAAAGTGCCGCCCTAGGCCCGGGCCTCGTGTGCCTATGGGGTAAGGTGGGCCTGCCCAGTACCCGGTAGCTTTATTTCATCATAATCGTAAAGCCATTCCTCAAATTTACCCAGAATTATAATCATTTCCTATAAAGTGTTAATAATGGGTATTTAAATGCAAGCGATTCCACCAATTTTGTTGACCTTACCTACATAAAAAATACTTTGATCATTTCGATTGCAATGCTATCCGTGTCAGCGTCTTTCAGTGAAAGTGAAATCCATCCAGAGCATATGCATCAACTGCGACCGAGCATTTAGCCTGGGGGAATCTATATTCCACAACCAAGCGTTGCAAGATACGGAATTTTTCCCAGCTCTTTCAAAATATGGATAATTATGGCAGTTTAGGGCATTGCCGCTTAAATTCTAAGAAATAACACCATTGAGATGATTCGTATTTCCTCCCGCCTTTGAACAGTGCAATAAAAAAAAACTTCCATCTACCTAATGCTCTACAGCTCGACAGTATTTACGCGCGTGTAGTGGAGTGGAAATTACACCAAATATTTATTTCTCCTTCTTCCATTGGAACAAACTATTCAGCAAGTATGTCAGAATAACTCTAGAAGTGGACTGGACGTTATGGACAGTAGTAACAACGCCGTGATGGGAAATATCCCATTATTTTGCCTCAGTACCGAGTATGCATTGTCACGTTCGCTCGCTTTTACCGCGAATGACTCCGATTGAAGTGTTCAAACAAACTACAACCCTGTTCGTTTACAGCTCAAGGTCAGCTTGGTGCCCCTAGCGGTGGAAGGGTGGACGAGCTTCTAGCGGAAACCAACCCTTATACAGCCCCCCACACGCTCACACATGCTCGCGAGCATGTCTGGAGACATGTTCGCCCGTGTGGGGGCCCCTTTAGTCGGCCGCTAAACGCACCCGATATATATATACCACACGTGCGAACATGTCTCCAGACATGCTCGCGAACTTCGTGCTCGCGAGCATGTGTGAGCGTGTGGGGGTCTGTTTCGAGTAGCTCACACAAGCTGTACCTTGTCGTGGAAGACATCAACAAGTTTTGATATTTTACCGATGCTCGCGAGCATGTGTGAGCGTGTGGGGGGCTGCACACACTTGCTCGTCAACTTCTGACCATTTAAAAGACATTTCGAACTGGAAGTATTGTGATATGAATGAAATTATCCTCATTGCACGCAGTTCTTATGTTCTATTAAAAGTAATATGAAAATTACTATATTTTAATGCTATGTCTTATAGACAAAGGTTAACAATTTAAAATGATTTTCTGCGCCAGACTACATGCTAGTATATTTCACTAAAAAAAAAAACTAATATTAATAAAACGATTCTTACGTAGCAGACTATTCACACGCAACACTGACAATAAAGTTCCCCAAACAATCATAGTCTTCTAGCAAGATGGTTCTCCCAGCATGAAAGTCGCTTTCTATGTGTTTTATGTTGTTTTTGTACCCTTGATTTTACGATGCGGTCTTTCTGAAATCCAGGGTTGTTTCTACAACTTTCTCCATACATACGGCAGCGAAAGCGTATGTTGACCTCATTGGCTTTGTGGGGTTGGGGCTAAAAATAGCATCAAGGGCAAATAGGAACACTTTCTAAAAAGTAAAATGGAAGCACCCCTATTTGTACTTATTTTCAAGACGGAGGACGCTGTCGTACGTGCGATTCGCGCTTTTTTAACCATTCTTTAACCCATATTTTTCGAGTTCGCTTTTTTTGCTTCTGTTTGTTTATCTGTAAAATAACGATACTAGCACAAGCAATTGTATGTTTCGATAGTACTGGAGCCATAGTGCGTGCGTGCTACCGAGCACGAGGAACTATCGCAACTGAGGCGGTTTTTAGGATTTTAGGGGCGTTGTTGACGAGCATGTTGTGCTCCCGTGTGGGGGCTAGCATGCTCGCGAGCCTGCGGTTCACGTGGGGTTCACGAGCATGTCTGGAGACATGTTCGCACGTGTGGGGGCCCAGGGGTAACTACGCGCATTTTTCCCGCTGCGATTGACCATAGGCCGGACTATTGGAGAGACAGAGACAGACGTAGCTTTGAAATGGTAGACAAGCCAAAACCGTATTCTTTCATTCAAAACAAGTTTTCGTTGAATGGCCAGTCGCGAGGGATGATTCGGATGGCAGGGGGGGGGGGGGGGGAGAGTTGCGAAGGCGGCTTCTCGATTCCAAGAAAACAAATAACAGTGGCTTTAGAAATTATTATCATGGTCATTGTAGTTTTACGCACACTAGAAGCGAACACTTACTACAGTGGTCACTTATGAAAGGACAAGTACAAACAAGATAGGCAAATACTACATAATTGGCTTTATCAATATTATACAGCGAGGGTAATTCCTATTGAAAGGAAAATTGAAAACTGGGAAAATAATGCGGTCATAAAAAATTAATACACATATGATACAAAGAAAATATACGAGTCTATATTCTGTAGATTTCTATTGAGCTCTTGGTACTGGATTTATATATCGCTTTCAGTAGGTACTTAGTTATATGTCAATGCGTACCAAAAAAGAATTTCAGACATAACTGAAAATTATAGCAGCAACCTTTTGTATGGTGAGGTCATAGAAACGTGCCAATAAGCGGGTGACTATTTGAAATACGGATAGCAATATAGCAATTAGGAGGAAAAAAATGTATATTATAGATTTTGATGAAGAAAAATAATAAGTGCCAACAATATCTGCTTTGAAAGCACCGACCCTCGTAAGTAAGGGTATCCTTTGTTGCCTCTTACGATTGGCAGAGTCGTCCTGGGACTATTCTTCCCCTGGCCCAGACGGTCCCATTACACGGATAAACTAAATAATGATATGCATAGCCTAATATGTGAGATCCCTCTAAGCTCTACCGGCCATGTACGTTGAGCAGCTCACATCGACAAGATGGGACTGTCGATGCATATGAGACCCCTCTTAGCTCTACCGGTCATATACGAAGAATAGCTCACATCGACAAGATGGGACTATCGATGCATATGAGAGACCCCTCTTAGCTCTACCGGTCATATACGTAGAATAGCTCACATCGGCAAGATGGGACTATCGATGCATATGAGAGATCCTCTTAGCTCTACCGGTCATATACGTTGAGTAGCTCACATCGACAAGATGGGACTATCGATGCATATGAGAGACCCTCTTAGCTCTACCGGTCATATACGAAGAATAGGCTGAATAGCTCACATCGACAAGATGGGACTATCGATGCATATGAGAGACCCCTCTGGGGTTCCCAAGATACGCTCCCTAAAAGCACTCTAGCACTGATGCCCAATCCCCTCACAATATCAGCAACTGCTCACCCAGCGCAACCACTTGCTCTGTTCAGACATGACATTCTTTCTCAGGTTGCAATATTCTCTTAACTTTTGTGTGACATTGCCCAACTCATTCTTTGCCTGGTTCCATGCTCAAACATAAACGTACTAAACAACACCTCCAAGGCCTCATCTTTGACAAAGTAAGTTCAGCAGCATAGCAACTTGTACAGTACCAACACCTTTTCCTTCCCTGACACTGCCAAAAAATGAGAAATTTTCATAGAAGTTTTTTCCAATTAGTGCTCACATTCACATTTCCTGCAACGTCGAGAAATGCTGGCGGATGAAAGCCCGTAACAATACCGTCGGCTCTGCCCATTTTTGTAGCCATGTGTTGTGTTTGGAATGCCTTGCCTAGCCATGAATTATTAGATTCATATGTCATAAGGGGATACAAAATTTGATTCTTTTACTGCGGCACACCATGTGATGTGGATGTTTATTGGTACAATATAATAAAACAACACTTATGCTTGAAAGATGATGTTTTATTAACATGCAGATTGGGTTTTACATTCTTGCTCTGTTTTTAGTGGATAGGTCTACCAGGAGAGTGTGATAGTTAAATCCCAACTCTCACAAACCTGTAGGCCCAGTACCAACCTAACAGCATACAGTAGTTACTAGCTAGGCTAGCCAACTGATGCATTACAATTCCAGCCTCAAAACTAGTCACCTCAGCCAGTGACAAACGCCAGGAATTGCATCCAGTTTTCAGATCAAATTAAACACGTCCATTATATTCTTGCCAGGCAAGTGGGAGGCATGGAGTCTCTGGACAGAATGGATTTTAATTGTTTTAGCTATTTCTTGTGTGAACAATTTAAACTGATACTGCGAATTAGCAGACAGCCTAAAATAACAAAATAATAATAATCATCATCATCTGTTGCCATGTCCAACTCTGCGTTGGGTCGGCATTGAAGATAAGCCTCTCCATCTTCTTCTATCCTGCCACCACTTTTCCCCCTCAACTACATTCCAGTCCCCTCCTCGCATTTCCACATCCTTCCTCACTTTGTCGTGCCATCTTTGTCGTGGTCTTCCTCTCGTTCTGCTACCTGGAATCTCCAATTCTAATAATAATAATAATTAATAATAACAATAATAATAATAATAATAAGCCTAAAAAATAATAGGAGATAGAAAAGGGATACAAAATAAATACAATAGTAATCACACATTATGGTAGTTGAGCAGGGCTTTATTACCTATATCACTCTTTTGATTCAATTGTATTTAAAAAGTCACGTACTTTACCTGAGACAATCTTTAGTAGTACCAATAATTCATAACTGCACTGAATATTTATGGTAATAAATCTCTGTTTTGATAGACATGGGAAATTACATCAAGTTAAAAAAGAAACTATCAACCCTCAAAAACTTCAGTCGGCAATATTTGCCATAAACTACTTCATAAGTACACAGTGAGAGGACGAATTTATAACAACAATCGACTTCATTCCTGATCGATCTATTTCTATCCTTATTACATAGTGTTCCCTTTACAAGTGTACAACCTACAAATGTTTAGTTCTTAAATACTAGTAACAAAACAAACACGACTGCAGTAAAAATCTCAACTCTACTAACAGTAATTGACACGAGAATAAAGTACTATTATGTGCGAATCATACTAAGACAAGTAGTAAGTTTTATTGATCCAATATAGAATGGAAGACTCAACTGATAAAATCCAAACAACAATAAATGTCAGAAATGTAGGCAAGATTGCTAAATGTACACACTATAAAAAAACAAAAGGAAATATAAAAATAAATAAAATCTAAAAATATAGGCTGCATTAGGCCTATATAAAAGGCCACTAAGAGCATGCTGTTTACACCATGTTGTAAACGACTATAGCAACAAAGTACTAAATGTTATATCAATATATCTAAACTTTATAAATTAGTATACAACATTATACTAGTACTGTAAATCTACTGAAATTGTGAAAAATCATTCAAAGGAATGTAGCTTAAATCATGTCTACACAATAAAAAGTATTAACTATTGGCCAGAACAGCACACATTCACAAATGCTTGACGATCATATCATTAATAAAATAAAATGATTTTAGTAAGTTAGTAAATGTCATATAAATAGAAATCTATTTTCTCTGTAAGAAAACTCATTAGTAAAATGGGTGGGCTAAGCTATACAATCAAAGTCAACAAACATGTGGCAGTTGAGTATCTTGGCCAGTATACCCCCAATTGGTTTCAAGGTGCTCGATTACATGGTGGACCTCACAATGTATGGAAATAGGAACAATAACAATGAGACGATGTCTGACATGTAGCAGTACTTGGCAACTAGTTCTTCCCTAGCATCTTGGGTTGTGGCCGGGGGTCTGGTGTAGCTTGGACTCCGAATTGGGACAAGCCCTGGAAATATAAACGGGTTTCTGCTCAACAAGACGAAAATCATGATGAATACATTTTCACATCTTACAGTAGGCCCTACATGGCAACTATTTACTACCTTTAACTCTAATTAACCTATTTAATCTATGTAAAACTGAAGAAGTTAGCTCATGTACAACAAGCAAACTTTCAGGGCCCTATTTTACCCTGCGCCCTGACGGAGATGATGTTGATAGTACACCTAATATGTAACAGTAACTTAAAAAGAAATTATATGAGCAGACACAACAATATACTTACATTAACAAATAATAATTTTGTAATGTAATTGTTGAATTTTAGAGGATTCCTATAACTGTAAAAAAAAATCAAATGGAAAATGTGAATTTTAAGTAGAGCAATACAACAATAACAAAAACTTCAATGCATTTTTTTTAGATTTCAATGTTTCCCCCTATACCTTTAGCACATAATACCTAATCTGTATGTACAAAATTAAAAATGAATCTTTCAAGTAGCACATTTAGTTCTTTATTAAATTGTATTTTTGGTTTCAGGTAAACTCATCTGGAAATAGGACCACTCCACTTCAAATCTTAACTCCCCATAAAAAAAATATGTACTATGGTTCCAAAAGTTATGAAAAAGGAGAAAACTTGTGGGGCCTTACCTGCACCATAGTTGACAGCGCGCGATGAGCACGCAATCTGTTGTGATGTGATTGGGTTGCAGGCACCGGGTTTCAGCCCAGACCTGCCCACTTGATGAAGTGTGGAACCTCCCTGACCGGCATGTCCCTGGCCAGAGCCTTCACGCGGAGGTTCCGGTCCTCCGTCAGCAGAACCACCTCTCGATGGAGGCGTCGGGGCTCTCCTGCAGCACAAACACTTGTGCGTTTCAGAATATGTGAGAAAACGTCATGTTTTATCACTATATTTATGTAGGACTAATGTTTTAAAGGAATGTCAGGTGAAAACTAAAAGACTACTATTTGTATATGTCCACCCTCAAATATGGAAAACATGACTAAAATGTACCATACTTTAAAAGCAGGCGGTTAAAAAATGAAAGAAAACGCGATTTTTTTTGGCTTGTTGCTTCCAAGTAGCACCAAGCAACTCTTCTCATGGTAATTCCCATATGAAAATGTTACCTCGAGATAGTAAAACCCCCGCTAAAAACGGGCACTTATCAAAAATCGATAAGGAGGTTTAATGTGCATCGTTTCTCTACCGATAAACATGCTTCTTAGTACAAATGTGCACTTCTACAAAATGCCCTGCAATTAATTTTTTTGTGACTTGATGTGTAGAAAAGTTGCAATCTGTTTTGAGCGGCACTGTCCGCAGTCGCCGAGTGTTGTGGCTGGTCTCGTATAACACAATGAGTGCTCTGTCTATCGGGAAAGCGCTAGCGAGCTCAGAACCGATACAGCTATACTACGCTTTAGAAGAAAAATGCAGCAGAACTGGCGAAGGGAATCTAGTAGAATAGCTAAATGTTCACTATTTTTTTTCTTGCATTGAAGAAACCTATAACAATTTTATTTTACACATAACTGAATTAATTATGACTCATTAGTCATTGGTGATTTTTTAATTTTTCACCTGACTATTCCTTTAAGTCTTAGTTTGGGTTCCTGAAATGTATCTGGGTCGACTTTGTGGGTTGGGATGGCGAGAACTTCCGCGAAGTTTTACATAGATACAATTGTCATTTCAGACCCAAAGGCATGAACCAGGCTTGGTAGTCGGGACCTGCCTTCTAGCCATAATTTGATACATTACAAACTAAATTTACATACATTACAATGCAAAAAGCATACACAAATTTCTACCATTTCTATCAAGTTGTTTTAGTTATCCAAAAATCTTGTAATACAAAATGAAACACAAGAATTGTTAGGGAAAAAAATGTGTGTAGTGAGAACATCAGTCACTATGCTTAAAGTAGGCAGTTATCACACAGTAACGGATAATAATATCCAGTCTGGCAGTAGAGGCCTATGTTGGTATCCAAAATTCTTCCACTTACCCACAGTTCGAAGATGCAGATTGGTGTAATGCTAAGATTGTATATTTGGACACATAAGTGAAATGTCATCATAAGGAATGGCTGTCAATTATCAAATATGCACATGGCACATGGGACAGAACAGAACAGCTAGTGTGCCACGGCTTCCTATGCGCATCAAGTTGAGCCACATAAAATAAGTAATTAAGAATTTGACAGTTGAATAACCCACATCGCCGAGCTGATTATTTCGAGATTATTTTTGTGAAGACTGATGAGGGATACGATCAAAGGTGAATACAGTTTTGAATTAATTATGGATATAACATTTCCTTGCATATCACCCCAGAAAAGTGTTGAAAGTGTTAGGAAACCTACCAGGTTGGTGGAGGTCTTTGCCTGAGCTGCGGCTGAGGTGGAGCGCGGTCGCCAGTATCCGGTCGTCGTTCTTCTCCTCCACCTCCGTGTCCTCCTCCACCGTGAAGGTCGACGTGGTGAGGATGGTGCCGCGCGAGGTGACGCATCGCACCGCCGGATGTCGCGATCTCAGGAATAACAGGGCGCTCTTCGCGCACTCCGCGACCTTCGCCGTGTGCTCGGGGTCAGTGGGGGGCTCGGAGCGGTCTCGGCCGCCTCGGGCGAGGCCCTCCAGTTCCTTCAACACTGTAATACACACATGAACCTTCAACCGCCGGATGTCGCGATCTCAGGAATAACAGGGCGCTCTTCGCGCACTCCGCGACCTTCGCCGTGTGCTCGGGGTCAGTGGGGGGCTCGGAGCGGTCTCGGCCGCCTCGGGCGAGGCCCTCCAGTTCCTTCAACACTGTAATACACACATGAACCTTCAACCGCCGGATGTCGCGATCTCAGGAATAACAGGGCGCTCTTCGCGCACTCCGCGACCTTCGCCGTGTGCTCGGGGTCAGTGGGGGGCTCGGAGCGGTCTCGGCCGCCTCGGGCGAGGCCCTCCAGTTCCTTCAACACTGTAATACACACATGAACCTTCAACCGCCGGATGTCGCGATCTCAGGAATAACAGGGCGCTCTTCGCGCACTCCGCGACCTTCGCCGTGTGCTCGGGGTCAGTGGGGGGCTCGGAGCGGTCTCGGCCACCTCGGGCGAGGCCCTCCAGTTCCTTCAACACTGTAATACACACATGAACCTTCAACCGCCGGATGTCGCGATCTCAGGAATAACAGGGCGCTCTTCGCGCACTCCGCGACCTTCGCCGTGTGCTCGGGGTCAGTGGGGGGCTCGGAGCGGTCTCGGCCGCCTCGGGCGAGGCCCTCCAGTTCCTTCAACACTGTAATACACACATGAACCTTCAACCGCCGGATGTCGCGATCTCAGGAATAACAGGGCGCTCTTCGCGCACTCCGCGACCTTCGCCGTGTGCTCGGGGTCAGTGGGGGGCTCGGAGCGGTCTCGGCCGCCTCGGGCGAGGCCCTCCAGTTCCTTCAACACTGTAATACACACACCTCCGATAGCGAGTGATATTGAGACGCAATGTCATTCCGTAATACTTCATGTTTCCCGATGGATTTACTCGATGCTTGAAACGTGCCATAAGTTGGCCTTGGTTTCAAATGGAGTGAGGTTACAACTGCGGGTTGAGGCAAACCACGGGCATCCAAACTAACACTGATACCTATTCATATTACGTGTCATATTGCGAAAAAAAATTGTAACTTTATTTCTATCTGTTAAGTGCACCTCCTGGCACCGGAAAGAGGCACGTCCGACGGCGGTGAAGGGAGGGGGAGGGGGATTACCGCACGTTTCAGTTCAGCCGAAAATATTTTTAAAGAAAGAACAATTCGCAGGGTGTTCAGTGGCGGCACTACGGGGGGGGAGGGGCAATCGCCCCCCAAATTTATGTTGCCCTCCCCCCCCCCCCCCCGATCTAATTCATTGCTGAAAAGTGCTATTTTCATGAAGTTTGTAAAATAACGAATTATCAATTTTGGTCGAATTTTTAAAGTATTGTGCCCAGCCCGTAAACAGGATATTATTGAGATAATATTTTTCGTTGAGAAATGAGAACATAGGCTGCATTTGTTTAGAAGTGATTTCCACTATTTTATGATAGCTGGCTCGGAAACATACAAGTGGCACTAAACCGTTTTTATGTTTATTTTATAGTCCTATTATTGTAGTGCTTACAGATAGTTAGGGTGGTTTCAAGGAAGGCAATGGCGTATTATCTTAGTCCCGTTGTGCCCGTGTCCAAGGAAGCAAGCTACGAACGTTTGTTATTGTATGGTTTTCATGGTGATCTTTTGTGAAATGTGTATACCAATTGCAAAACATTTTTTCTAGTGAGTAATTTATTATATGTGCGCGGTTGTGTTTTCCAAATGTATAATAATTAGCAGCAGAAAATGTCGTCGAATAAACGGCCTGCAAGGCTGCAGGCTCTATTGCAGAACTATTAAAAAATAGTAATAGCAAAAAATCTCAAACTAACAATTCGGAATCTAGTACGTATACTAGTAGTGCCTGTTATCAACCTGCGACTGTTTCCAGTGTGTCTCGTTCGCCAGTTATTGTTAATACTAATGAAGTAATATTGCTACTACAATAGAACCATACCTCTAGCGAGCGCAGGATGCGAAAGATGATTAAAACGTATCTGAGAAATGGGTAACACAAGACTCTCGAACTTGGCTGTGATAGGAATAGAAAAAACCTTGGCAAAATCTCTCGATTTTACTGTTGTAGTGGACAAGTTTTCGACAGTACGCTGGTGAATTCAACTTATTTAGCTAGCTCAGACCGTCTCATCTGACATATCTGTATAAGTGTATACAACTTTGATACCTACTACAATGGGGTAAGTTAATTCAAAACAATTAATATGGTTTGTACTTTGTTGGTGGAGGCGAGTACTGGTATAAGTTTCAAATAACAAACGTCGGGAACTCGAACACAGTAATGATTCATTAGTTCTAGTCATAAGACTAATATACCTAGTTACAGTCCATGAAGAGAGGCCCGTTGCGCTTCCTGCACGAAACATTAGTATTGTTGTTTTAGGACACCCAAATTATTCCCGCCATTTCATTAGCTGCACTCGTGGCACACTGTTACGGTCACACAATTAATGGTGAACGACGTTGACAACCACCGAAACCCTTGTAGCACTTGGCCATACATGAGGGTTACCCACGGAGCCGACGGTCGTGAATGGAACAATGAATGCGTAATGTTAAGTGACAATAAGTTAGCGCCTTACGTTAATGGACATAGTTACGCGAGACGAGACGCGCATACATCAACATGCCTCACTCTCACTAAATAGGGCGGTCTTCGTAAACCTATGCGTTGCTATGACAGGTCTGAACTGCCAACATAGCATTGGACCATGGAGCTATAATAGTAATAGTTGTAAAGTCCATGATTGGACTAAGCGGATAGATTCGAAACCAAGTGGCTGGTTGGCCAATAACCCAATAATACCAGCCTAGTTTTATTTCAACGGTTACTTAAACAGGCCCACCTCTAACCGTGTATTGGAATTCTGCAAACCTCAAACACAGAGGGCATGAGAACTGAAGCTACAAATGGAAAACCTCTTGCACGAATGCTGAAAAGTCACAAGAATCTATTGACTCCTTTTGAAACCATGCGTGAGTAAATAACTTACATAAGGGGACCGGGATGAGGATCGTACAGTCAAGCGGATAAGAACCGAATTTCATAACAATTGGGGATTTTGTGATAGAAGCGTGAATTTTGGATCAAACATTCATTAATATATTCTGATCAAATTGCTAAGAGAAGGCCTGAAAAAAGTCCACGGGTTTGGTGGTTGGGGGGTCAATCATTGGGGAGGGGGACCTAAAAAAATCATACGCAACGGAATTTAACAATAAAAAAATTTGGAATATGGTTGCTTCAAGTTAGCATAATTGAAAAAAAAATCATACTTGACCTCACTTGTAAACACTATCTGATCATGTGTAGGCATTATGGCCTAGATTATCTTGTCATACTTGACCTCACTTGTAAACACTATCTGATTATGTGTAGGCATTATGGCCTAGATTATCTTGATTATTCGAGTTTTGTGAAAGAAGCGCGAATTTCGGCTCGAACACTTCAGATAATATTCTGATCAATTTGCCAAGAGGAGACATAAAATATCAACGGGTAGGGGGTTGTGTGTGTGTGGGGGGGGGGGGGGGGGGGGAATAAAATTATATGCTACCAAACAATAATAAAATACACTTATTTGAAAATATGATAGCTTTAAGTTTGCATAACTGAAACAAATCATACCACCTCATGGGATGTGAGGTCAGCGTGAGACTGGGGTTCGACTGGGGAACTATAAGTCGCAGTCTACGGTTCACTACACCGACAATCTTAGGTGAGTAAGAAATATTATTAAAGATTTGAGGCCGGAGCTACCTTGGCAGTTTTCCAACTACAATCCAGTGTGTGCTAACTGCAACAATATTTTATTTGTTAGGTTGTCTTTTTCTCTGGAGTCAAGAGTACAGTTGATAACGAATTTCAAGTCGAGTTTAAAACGTGTGTAGAAAAAATCCTCAACGGATAAAGCACCTCATTTCCTGCACAGATATTACCAACTTAATCTGACTTTCCGTCTTTCTTTACCAGTGCGGGAACAAATTGAAATTTAGTGTTTACACCAGAATACCGATACTATTCATACAATGAATAAAAAAGGAAGTGCCATTGGGGCGCGCCAAGTACAAGTACAGTATAAACCTATGCATATCGCGTGACAACCTCGCCCGACTACAAATAGGCTGCATGTCCGAAGGGCAAACTCTAAAGCGCCATGGTTTTAGCCGCTAAAAGAACTAAAGAACACCAATATTATATGTGTTTACGAATGAAGCCCATTATTTATTTATACAATTTGCATGGCGCTATTCATTATAAGGGGACAGTACAAGAGGACGAGGGGGACAGGAGATGCGCTGGCGCACAAGAAGTGCATTGCGAGCCCGCGGCCCGTTGTCTCGCTGTGACCTTGCTGGGCCAACCTTCAGCGCCACAACAGCTCGGTTTATGGGTTTGGGTGCCCACCGCACTTCCTGCTCCTGACCTCCGGGCCCGGGGTCAATGACCCGGCTGCTCGAGACGGGGTGCTGCTTACGTTTTGACGCGCCGGCGATCACATGACATTCCATCAACAGAAACGTTTACCCACGTTTGAGTTCCTGTGTTATGTCATATGCGCTTTCCGACACTAAAACTACTTAAAATTAGGAGGGTAACTACTTACCTCTCCACGGTCGCACATGCAGATGAATATTTCCACAAAGTACGCAATTAGCTTCGGTAAAATGTTGTTTGCGAACTATGTAGGCCTAACCGTAAGACACAGACTTGGAGTGTGTTGCACGTAGGCCTAGCCGTGTTGTTACCAGCCGCGTGCCGAGCAAACCGTAAGACACAGACTTGGAGTGTGTTGCACGTATGCCTAGCCGTGTTGTTACCACTTACCAGCCGCGTGCCGAGCAAACCGTAAGACACACACTTGGAGTGTGTTGCACGTAGGCCTAGCCGTGTTGTTACCAGCCGCGTGCCGAGCAAACCGTAAGACACAGACTTGGAGTGTGTTGCACATAGGCCTAGCCGTGTTGTTACCAGCCGCGTGCCGAGCAAACCGTAAGACACAGACTTGGAGTGTGTTGCACATAGGCCTAGCCGTGTTGTTACCAGCCGCGTGCCGAGCAAACCGTAAGACACAGACTTGGAGTGTGTTGCACATAGGCCTAGCCGTGTTGTTACCAGCCGCGTGCCGAGCAAACCGTAAGACACAGACTTGGAGTGTGTTGCACATAGGCCTAGCCGTGTTGTTACCAGCCGCGTGCCGAGCAAACCGTAAGACACAGACTTGGAGTGTGTTGCACATAGGCCTAGCCGTGTTGTTACCAGCCGCGTGCCGAGCAAACCGTAAGACACAGACTTGGAGTGTGTTGCACATAGGCCTAGCCGTGTTGTTACCAGCCGCGTGCCGAGCAAACCGTAAGACACAGACTTGGAGTGTGTTGCACGTAGGCCTAGCCGTGTTGTTACCAGCCGCGTGCCAAGCAAACCGTAAGACACAGACTTGGAGTGTGTTGCACATAGGCCTAGCCGTGTTGTTACCAGCCGCGTGCCGAGCAAACCGTAAGACACAGACTTGGAGTGTGTTGCACGTATGCCTAGCCGTGTTGTTACCACTTACCAGCCGCGTGCCGAGCAAACCGTAAGACACACACTTGGAGTGTGTTGCACGTAGGCCTAGCCGTGTTGTTACCAGCCGCGTGCCGAGCAAACCGTAAGACACAGACTTGGAGTGTGTTGCACATAGGCCTAGCCGTGTTGTTACCAGCCGCGTGCCGAGCAAACCGTAAGACACAGACTTGGAGTGTGTTGCACATAGGCCTAGCCGTGTTGTTACCAGCCGCGTGCCGAGCAAACCGTAAGACACAGACTTGGAGTGTGTTGCACATAGGCCTAGCCGTGTTGTTACCAGCCGCGTGCCGAGCAAACCGTAAGACACAGACTTGGAGTGTGTTGCACATAGGCCTAGCCGTGTTGTTACCAGCCGCGTGCCGAGCAAACCGTAAGACACAGACTTGGAGTGTGTTGCACATAGGCCTAGCCGTGTTGTTACCAGCCGCGTGCCGAGCAAACCGTAAGACACAGACTTGGAGTGTGTTGCACATAGGCCTAGCCGTGTTGTTACCAGCCGCGTGCCGAGCAAACCGTAAGACACAGACTTGGAGTGTGTTGCACGTAGGCCTAGCCGTGTTGTTACCAGCCGCGTGCCAAGCAAACCGTAAGACACAGACTTGGAGTGTGTTGCACATAGGCCTAGCCGTGTTGTTACCAGCCGCGTGCCGAGCAAACCGTAAGACACAGACTTGGAGTGTGTTGCACATAGGCCTAGCCGTGTTGTTACCAGCCACGTGCCGAGCAAACCGTAAGACACAGACTTGGAGTGTGTTGCACGTAGGCCTAGCCGTGTTGTTACCAGCCGCGTGCCAAGCAAACCGTAAGACACAGACTTGGAGTGTGTTGCACATAGGCCTAGCCGTGTTGTTACCAGCCGCGTGCCGAGCAAACCGTAAGACACAGACTTGGAGTGTGTTGCACGTAAGCCGTGTTGTTACCAGCCGCGTGCCGAGCAAACTAAGACACAGACTTGGAGTGTGTTGCACATAGGCCTAGCCGTGTTGTTACCAGCCGCGTGCCGAGCAAACCGTAAGACACAGACTTGGAGTGTGTTGCACGTAAGCCGTGTTGTTACCAGCCGCGTGCCGAGCAAACTAAGACACAGACTTGGAGTGTGTTGCACATAGGCCTAACCGTGTTGTTACCAGCCGCGTGCCGAGCAAACCGTAAGACACAGACTTGGAGTGTGTTGCACGTAGGCCTAGCCGTGTTGTTACCAGCCGCGTGCCGAGCAAACTAAGACACAGACTTGGAGTGTGTTGCACATAGGCCTAACCGTGTTGTTACCAGCCGCGTGCCGAGCAAACCGTAAGACACAGACTTGGAGTGTGTTGCACATAGGCCTAGCCGTGTTGTTACCAGCCGCGTGCCGAGCAAACCGTAAGACACAGACTTGGAGTGTGTTGCACATAGGCATAACCGTGTTGTTACCAGCCACGTGCCGAGCAAACCGTAAGACACAAACTTGGGAGTGTGTTGCGCATAGGTCTAGCCGTGTTGTTACCAGCCCCCTGCAAAGCGAATCCACCCCCAGAATAACCACCCCATCATTCTAAGATAGTAATGTTTCTAAATTCTATACCTATCGCCCAGCTTTTGAGAAAGTACAATTGCGAAATGTTAGTTAAATTGCAAAGAACCACAATTGATCATGCAAATTAGATTTAATCATAAACATTACTTTCGAGAGGTTTTGCCTAGCCACATACAAATTGAAGTTATTGAGGATCTCACTCCAGTTTCGTCTTCGAGCAGTTTGCTCACGTAACGACTTCGGTATTCCCTACGCAACCCCGTGGGAGTGGGAGGGGTTTCATGGGCCTTTTAGCATGATTCTTGTCTAAATTTGGCATTCATCATATTAAATTTGCACGTTGTACTTTGTAGCATCTACATATATCTTTTATTTCAAATTCATTACACCGCAAGTAAAATTATAATAACTGGAGGTATAGCAATTGTCCAGAGAATTATATTAGACCGAATATTTTTAACTGGGGAAGCGCAGCGTATGATTCAACTTTCAAACCATTTTAGGCAAGATACTAAAAAAGAAACGTTATTCTTTAGCACGGGTATAATTTCAGATGATACGTTAAGTCGGAAAAAGGGGGGAGGCGCTGGCACCCCACATAATTATTACATATCGACTAACCAGGGAGTCCAGGACACGTCAAGACAAAAAGGGGGGGGGGGAGGCGCTGGCACCCCACATAATTATTACATATCGGCAAACCAGAGAGTCCAGGACACGTTAAGACGAAAAGGGGGGGGGGGGAGGCGCTGGCACCCCACATAATTATTACATATCGGCAAACCAGAGAGTCCAGGACACGTTAAGACGAAAAGGGGGGGGGGGGAGGCGCTGGCACCCCACATAATTATTACATATCGGCAAACCAGAGAGTCCAGGACACGTTAAGACGAAAAGGGGGGGGGGGGGAGGCGCTGGCGGCCCACATAATTATTACATATCGACTAACCAGAGAGTCCAGGACACGTTAAGACGAAAAGGGGGGGGGGGAGGCGCTGGCACCCCACATAATTATTACATATCGGCAAACCAGAGAGTCCAGGACACGTTAAGACGAAAAGGGGGGGGGGGGGGGAGGCGCTGGCGGCCCACATAATTATTACATATCGGCAAACCAGAGAGTCCAGGACACGTTAAGACGAAAAGGGGGGGGGGGAGGCGCTGGCACCCCACATAATTATTACATATCGGCAAACCAGAGAGTCCAGGACACGTTAAGACGAAAAGGGGGGGGGGGGGAGGCGCTGGCGGCCCACATAATTATTACATATCGGCAAACCAGAGAGTACAGGACACGTTAAGACGAAAAGGGGGGGGGGAGGCGCTGGCGGCCCACATAATTATTACATATCGACTAACCAGAGAGTCCAGGACACGTTAAGACGAAAAGGGGGGGGGGAGGCGCTGGCGGCCCACATAATTATTACATATCGACTAACCAGAGAGTCCAGGACACGTTAAGACAAAAAGGGGGGGGGGGAGGCGCTGGCGACCCACACAATGATTACATATCGACTAACCAGGGAGTACAGGACACGTCAAGACAAAAAGGGGGGGGGGGGGAGGCGCTGGCGGCCCACATAATTATTACATATCGACTGACCAGGGAGTCCAGGACACGTCAAGACAAAAAGGGGGGGGGGGGGGGAGAGGCGCTGGCGGCCCACATAATGATTACATATCGTCTAACCAGAGAGTACAGGACACGTCAAGACGAAAAGGGGGGGGGGGGGAGGCGCTGGCGGCCCACATGATTATTACATATCGTCTAACCAGAGAGTACAGGACACGTCAAGACAAAAAGGGGGGGGGGGGGGGAGAGGCGCTGGCGGCCCACATAATTATTACATATCGACTAACCAGGGAGTCCAGGACACGTCAAGACGAAAAGGGGGGGGGGAGGCGCTGGCGGACCACATAATTATTACATATCGGCAAACCAGGGAGTCCAGGACACGTCAAGACGAAAAGGTGGCGGCCCACATAATTATTACATATCGGTAAACCAGGGAGTCCAGGACACGTCAAGACGAAAAGGGGGGGGGGGGGGGGAAGGCGCTGGCGGCCCACATAATTATTACATATCGACTAACCAGGGAGTCCAGGACACGTCAAGACGAAAAGGGGGGGGGGAAGGCGCTGGCGGCCCACATAATTATTACATATCGGCAAACCAGGGAGTCCAGGACACGTCAAGACGAAAAGGGGGCGGCCCACATAATTATTACATATCGGCAAACCAGGGAGTCCAGGACACGTCAAGACGAAAAGGGGGCGGCCCACATAATTATTACATATCGGCAAACCAGGGAGTCCAGGACACGTCAAGACGAAAAGGGGGCGGCCCACATAATTATTACATATCGGCTAACCAGGGAGTCCAGGACACGTCAAGACAAAAAGGGAGCGGCCCACATAATTATTACATATCGGCAAACCAGGGAGTCCAGGACTCGTCAAGACGTAAAGGGGGGGGGGGGGAGGCGCTGGCGGCCCACATAATTATTACATATCGGCTAACCAGGGAGTCCAGGACACGTCAAGACGAAAAGGGGGGGGGAGGCGCTGGCGGCCCACATAATTATTACATATCGGCTAACCAGGGAGTCCAGGACACGTCAAGACAAAAAGGGAGCGGCCCACATAATTATTACATATTGGCAAACCAGGGAGTCCAGGACACCTCAAGACGAAAAGGGGGGGGGGGGGGAGGCGCTGGCGGCCCACATAATTATTACATATCGACTGACTAGGGAGTCCAGGACACTCAAGACGAAAAGGGGGGGGGGGGGGGGGAGGCGCTGGCGGCCCACATAATTATTACATATCGACTAACCAGGGAGTCCAACCAAAAAAAAATCGGGGTAGACTTCTAAGTCGGGTTAGGGTTCAACAATATTTTCTTGGTTTTCAAAACATGGTAATTTGTTCCACAATGTTCGCTTACCTATGAGAGGTACCATCAGCATGTACGTCGGCTGGGGGGTGCCGGCTTCAGCGATCTTCTGCAGTGGAGGCAGGTAGTCGATAAAGCAGTTGGTGTCTGGTACCAAGTGGTGCGGCCTTACCTCGATCTCCACGCTCACAACGGAGTCGCGCAGGATAGCCTGTGGAGAGACGAACACATCTTGGTGAACACCTAACACACACACACATAACACGTCCAGGGGGAGGCAGGTAGTCGATAAAGCAGTTGGTGTCTGGCACCAAGTGGTGCGGCCACACCTCGATCTCCACGCTCGCTCACAACGGAGTCGCGCAAGATAGCCTGTGGAGAGACGAACACATCTTGGTGAACACCTAACACACACACACATAACACGTCCAGGGGGAGGCAGGTAGTCGATAAAGCAGTTGGTGTCTGGCACCAAGTGGTGCGGCCTCACCTCGATCTCCACGCTCGCTCACAACGGAGTCGCGCAGGATAGCCTGTGGAGAGACGAACACACCTTGGTGAACACCTAACACACACACACACATAACACGTCCAGGGGGAGGCAGGTAGTCGATAAAGCAGTTGGTGTCTGGTACCAAGTGGTGCGGCCTTACCTCGATCTCCACGCTCACAACGGAGTCGCGCAGGATAGCCTGTGGGGAGACGAACACATCTTGGTGAACACCTAACATCAATTGTTTAGTGTCATTGATAGTGTAATCACTTTTCCCCTTGATTTGGAATTACAGTCAGTCAAGTTCTGGTGTGCTCATATGAAACCTATGGTATTTTCAGTTGTTTATAAACCCCCTGATGTTAAAACCGAAGATTTTTCCGGGCCTTTTGATAGTTTAGTAAGTACTTTAGTTACAAATTATAATGAGATTTTCATTCTAGGTGACTTCAACATCGATCTACAAAAGAAGACTGCTCCAGTCAATCGATTTAAGTTTCTCACTAGGTCTCGTGGGCTGGTGCAATTAGTGAAATCCAATACAAGAGTTAATGTTAAGTCATCTAGTTTAATTGACCACATTTATGTTTCTCGTAATGATAATGTTATTCAATCAGGTATAATCAGTGTAGGTATTAGTGACCATGAGTTAATTTATTGCATTCGTAAAATTAATCGACAGAAGGTTCTTCCTAAGCTGGTTAATACCAGAAATTTTAAAAATATTGATTGGGAACAGGTAAATAGTGATATTTTGAGTGGGCCCTTTGAGCAAATTAATATGATGGTAAGTGCTAATGATAAATTAGAATTATTTAATAATATTGTTTTGGACACTCTTAATAATCATGCACCAATTTTGAAGTTACGAGTAAAAGGAAAATCGGCTCCATGGTTATCTTCTGAAATTAGAAGATGGATGCACAGGAGGGACCACTTACGGAAACAATTCCGTACTTCGAGACAGCAATCCACATGGGATAAGTATATAAACATATTCGGAACAAGGTAAATAATTGCATTCGTTTTTCTAAACGTGAGTATTTTAAGTCATCTTTTGATTCTGATATTTCTTCGAAATCTTTATGGTCGGTTTATAATAAGTTAACGGGTAATAAATCTAAACAAGGGTGTAATATTTAATCTTTAAGTGAAAATGGAGTGTCTTACACATCTTATCATGAAATTTGTAGTCTGTTGCAGAAGAGTTTTTTAGTAAACACTACAGATTACTCCAAAGATATTGGTGAGTTTCGTGATTTGAGTGTACGGGAAGCTGGAAGTCGGCCATTTAAACAGGTAACCAATGATGAAGTTATTTCTGCAATTCGTAGTCTTAAAAATAATAGTGCTGCAGCTTCTTGGGAAGTGCCATGTATTGTTTTTAAGAAATGCTCTTCTATAGTTGGTTTGTTGGCTGTTTTAATATCTCATTTCTTTTTCATAGGTGTTTTCCCGACACGACTAAAATTGGCTAAGGTAACACCCATTTATAAGGGTAAAGGTAAGAAAGATGATAGAAATTCTTATCGACCAATTTCTACTCTTCCGATAGTGGGTAAAATAATAGAAAAAATTTTGTATAAAAGATTGCTGAATGAAATTGATTTATCTGTAGGTTTAAGTACTAATCAGCATGGTTTCAGAAAAGGACGATCGACTCAGAGTGCTCTCTTAGCGTTCACTGATTTCATTTCGAAGAAGATTGACTGTCGAAATGGCAAGGTAGGTGCTGTGTTTGTGGATCTTAGAAAAGCATTTGATTCGGTACCCATTTTACCTCTTTTAAAAAAGTTGAAAGCTAGATATAGTGTTAGCCCACATTTGTTAGCTATTCTCTCAGATTATTTTCTAAATAGGCAAATGTTTATTAATCTACCTAATTATTCGTCAGATTTTATAGATATTCTGTGTGGAGTTCCCCAAGGTTCAGTTTTGGGGCCACTTTTATTTATTCTTTACATTGATGATATATCTGATATAATGTCTGGTATATCTTATTTGTTGTATGCTGATGATTTGGTTTTTTATTTAGAAGGTGCAAATACCGAAGAAATTGTCAGGAGGCTTCAAGAAATTTTAAGAAGAATGGATAACTGGTTTCTGAGTCAGGAACTCAATATTAATTATAGTAAAACTAATTTTATGATTTTTCATAAGGCTAATGATAATACTGTGAATAGATTTCCTCAAGTGTTAACTTGTAATGGTAACATTATTTCTAGAGTATTTGAATTTAAGTATCTTGGTGTTTATTTAGACTGTAGTCTTACTTTTAAAAGGCACTATGAATATGTTTGTATAGTAGCCCTCATTTCTGTAGAGCGCTTTCTCGAGCTCTATTCACGAAGGGTTACATGCCCGTTTAACTTCGCACAATGAGCTTCTCCGCGGGCGGGCGCACTGTCAAAGATGCTACTACTGTCACCAAAAGGGGCAAAAACACAAATTTACAAAACAAATTCTTGACCGGTGTCAAAGCAATCGTCTGCCTTATTGTAGCTGTGACGAGTACATGACAGCGAGCTCTATTCAAGAAGAACTGAAAGGAACCGCTAGCGCTCTACGAAAATGATGGCTACTATAATAGGGTGTCTTCAGCAATAGGTATGATTGTAAGAATGAAGAGATTTGTGACTGAGAGAATGCTGATATTACTTGTTGATTCATATGTTCACTCTATAATTGATTATTGTTTAGTTGTGTGGGCTGTTCGACCATCTGCAGATTATATTGTGCTGCAGAGAAGAATATACAATTTATTTGATGAAGTTCCTTTCCACCAAGACTTGCAGGACAATTTTTTGACAATTGATGAGCGAATGAAGTTCCATGTGCTGGTAAATACTTTTAAGATGTTGAAAGGTATGTATTTAGATGTTGTGCCAACTATGTTTAATTTTGTTGAGCGTACTCGTGATTCTATATTAACTTTTACTTTACAGGTTCCTATAATGAATTCCGAGTCGTTCCGCAGGTCATTCTTGTACAGAGGTGTACACTTCTGGAATTCACTTCCGCATGATCTTCGAAGCCAGTTTGTGAGATTGCGGCTCCTAGAATTTAGGAATAGGGCGTGTTTAAGTTAAGATTGATCTACTGTAAGTGGTTTTTCATCTGTTTTAGATGGTTGGTTTGTTGGTCTGCTGGAATCTACATCCGGTTTCCTGAATTCTCTTGATTCAGTTTGATCTCTACTTATAAATGGTTCTCGGATCAAGATTTTCAAGACCATCTGACTTTCAAGATTCGAAGTGAAGATAGAAGGCGTGTGCGGTTTCCCGGGTTGCTTTTACGTGAAATTTTAATTTTCCCAGATTGCAGTTTCTGATTTTTTGCAATCCTCATTTCGTTCGAGCTGGGACCGGAAACAAATCAATTTTTTCTTTTTTTTTCTTTTTTCTTTTTTCTTTTCTTTCTTCTTTTTTTTCTTCTTTTTCACTTTTATATATATATTATTTTTTCCCACAATTTTTTTTTGTTTCTTCATGTTCTTTCTTATTTGCATACTTATATTTTTATTTTTTAATTTGTTGAATTTCCACTTCATTTGATTTTATATCATTTCTCAATTATTTTTTCTTGTTCTTGATTATATTTTTATATAGTTCAGTAGTTTGTTTTGATTTTATTGTTATCGTTATTTATAATTTCATAACTATTCATTGTTTGCATAGCTTAGTTTTATTTAAGGTCCTCCTTTGTAAATCAGTTTTTATAACTGAATAGGATAGACATTAAATAAATAAATAAATAAATAAATAAATAAATAAATAAAAATAAATAGGGGATGGGATGGGTTCACCGTTTACCACCCATGCTACTAGAATGTAGACAAAGAGGCAGTGCCGTATTTTCTAAAGACTTGATAGTTTCAATAAATTTAGTCACTACAAACATCTCAAATTCCAAGTTCCAATATACTGTTTATGTTTTGCCAGAAAATTCATAGAACGCTTTAACTCAGCAATATAATTATGTATACATTTAATCAAAAACAGCCATTTTACTTCCGAACCTAAAAAAATTTTCGGTTTGCGAATTTGCCTCAGGCGGCCGCTGCGCGCGGCGTCCCTGCGGCAGATGTTTCTCATTGACTACGTATATTACGCAAGTTAACAGCGCATAGGATGAAGTCGCCTTGGTTCCAATCGGTTGCAGAGTGTGATATACGCGTCGAATAATATAATAATAATAATAATAATAATAATAATAATAATAATAATAATAATAATAATAATAATAATAATAATAATAATAATAATAATAATAATAATTAATAATATAATAAATATACTCGAGGCGACTCCGATCTCATACACTTTGGCAAACGAGTTCGAGGTTAGGATTCGCTTTGATTTAAGTGATATACACGTCAAAGCGGCTCCGCGATCCAATAACTGTGACGTGATTGGCTGAATTCGCAGTTGGGCACTTCAGATTGACGTGATATACGGAGCGGATTCCACAATCGGCAACTGATTGGAATCAAGGCGCCTTCATACCATGCGATATGCGTAGTCACCACCTAAACACCGCTCTGCAAAGAGGATGAACACCTACGATAGTGCCCATCATACGCAGGATACCCGAAAGAAGCACACTGGCCAACATCTAGCATTGGTCGTCAATAGGATGTGGAGGAAGTAGACACATAATTAACACCATAACACGCGACTCTCACCTAATTGTAAACGAGTTTCATTCATTTCTTTAAATTGTTCTCATAAACAGACATACCTAAATAAATGTCAACAGTGCCCTACAGTGAAAGAAACCAGAACACAGATACGTCGATCCCCACGTGCAACCAAGGTCGTTACGCGGTGGACTGTTTGCAACTAGTCTTACGCGCGTGCGGTCGCCACGAACGGTACGGTCTGTACTCTGTACTCTGTACTCTGTAGTACGGTGCATCGACCAGACGAGGATATATTCACGAGCGATTCGACAATAATTGATTGCAGAAATAAAGCGCGCGCTGTTACCCGCCGCCGATACGGTACTTTTAAGTGCCTTGCCTCAAGAGATTCAATTTGTTTATAGGCTGGCTATCTTTGGTCGGCGCTGAAGCCGTTGGCTGTCCCAGTGGTCCACTCCAGTTTCCTCGCCGAGTAACATACTCGTCGGCCTAATTAAAACCTTCAACCATTTGTTCGTCTACTAACTACCTGTCTTACACTCACGGCAACAGATTTGTCACCTGCAAATTGCAATCGATAACGACGAACAACAGTGCCACTATTATAATGGATTTCGTTTCGACCGGGTGTCTCTCGAGTGTCCTTTGCTTGCTTATTTAGGCGTAACTCAAACTCATATGTGACGGGCAATGAGTGCAATGATGATATATTATGTACCTGACACACATCATTATCATGATTGAGGCACTAATTATTATATATTATTGCGAGTCATACGGCGCAATGATGTGATTTGAGCCTTGTTATGCTTGCGGGAGGTTGAGGCCGATAATGCCCGACGTTTCGATTGCCATGTTATACTTGGCATAAAGGTAGTAATTCCTGGCAAGGCAACCAAACCGTCAGAAAGACAAGACGCAACGGTTCGCACACAATAAATTACACTATCTCATTAACGGGTCGTGAAAGCCATAAAAACAACAAATTATAAACGCACACGTACCCCACAGGTGGGCTGTCTAAGATGGTCTTCGTTAGCCCTCCGTCCATGCTTTCCGGGCACATTGCTGTCGTTAGGGAAGACGCTGTGTCGAGACTATAGGGATGGAAGATAGATTCCACTCACAGAGATGCCTCACTCGATCCCCGGTTGTGTTATGTTATGGTGTGATTTAGCGTAACAAGATAAATCACTGATGAGTAGGCCTACATTCTACAGTCACAAATCAAATATTCGTGTTATTGTTGATATTTACTATATTTTATCCTCAGTTTGAAAACGACATTGGCATGATTTATATCGATACGACTTGCGTCTGATGTCGACCTACCCCGTGCGACTTCCGATTTCTGGCGATTAAAATACCAAAAAATTTCAAAAAAGAGGCCAAGCCCAAATGGAGAAGACAAACCGTTACAAACCAAAGCGGGCACACGTACAAAAAAACGCCAATTTCAAAAGAGGCTCAACATTTTAAGGGGTGATATCCAAAATTGTGTTGAAGCAGTTTTTGTTTCTCCAAAATACCGACATAATTAATGTTATGACGGCGATAACATGCCGTAAGTACAGAGTGAACGCGTGTGCATGTGTGACGTACTTGCGCGAGTTTCTCACGGGGATGACATAGTTTGCTCACGTGCGTGCAGTGCAGCCAGAATTGCGTGACTCTCAACTATGATAACGCTACTTCGGCCGCCTTCGCCTCCACACACATCGTAAAGCGTTTACTACCCCATTCATCTAAACGAATGCATGCGACGGTTACACTTCAACAGCTGTAGACAGACGTACCGTAACAGAGGTAATGTACAGTTGTTCCATTCATCCGTGCCATACGGCGAGGGCAAAGCGGTCGATGATTACAATGTTTATACTCATCACTTGGACGATGATCAACAGTTGATCGTAACTGCCCATTTATCTTGTAGCGTATGAGAGAACGCGGGAGGATCAAGGGAGCCGGTACCAACGGGCACCTACTGCATCCCGGCCAATGAGCCCATCATCACATTCAACAGTCCATGTCAGAGTCATTTGGCTTAGTGCTTTGTTGCAGATAACTCACAAGTCAATATTACATTTCTTTTCAATCTCGAGAGAGCAGTTCAAAGGATTTCAAACGCATAATCGTACAAGTCAATCTAACAAAATATTCATACCCTCATCGCATAATCATAATCCAATGATTCATATGACCGTACCGTCACTTTTGTGACGTAAACTATCCCACTCGTTCAGTAGGAATGTCGGATGGTCCTTGTCAGTAGAGTATCACTCTACAGCTTCGCGGTGGACTAAGTGCCTTCCCTGTAAGTAAAACAACGAATTGCGGACGACCTGGCAGACCTGAGTGATGAAATATAGTAGGATCAAACTTACACATCAGCCTCGCTGTACGCAAACAGTACTTGGTGGGAATCACTTGAATCTCATGCGCTAGCGAGCGGGTGTCATAATGGTGTGTGCGTGCCCTACACACTACGCAGTGTCGCCGACACTCCGAGCATTTCCCAGCAATTGAGTGACGACGTCAGTATTCTCATGCCTACGACATAGCCGAGTCCAATGGTACCAACTTTATTTTCTACTTCTCAAGTTTGTACCATCTAACTGAAACAGGTCCATAAGGGATAACTTAGAACCTTCCGTTGGTTACCTGGAACGGTGGGCGTGGCTAATCACGCTTGTCCACTCTACTCAGAGGAAAACTGCATTTACGATTGTGTGAAAGAACGCCAGGAATCTGTTGGGGCGCATGCAAGGAGCAGTAGATGAGGCTCTGCTCACTCAAACCCTCGCAACAATGCATGCAAGGAGCAGTAGATGAGGCTCTGCTCACTCAAACCCTCGCAACAATGCATGCAAGGAGCAGTAGATGAGGCTCTGCTCACTCAAACCCTCGCAACAATGCATGCAAGGAGCAGTAGATGAGGCTCTGCTCACTCAAACCCTCGCAACAATGCATGCAAGGAGCAGTAGGTGAGGCTCTGCGGTCGGTCTCACTCAAACCCTCGCAACAATGCATGCAAGGAGCAGTAGGTGAGGCTCTGCGGTCGGTCTCACTCAAACCCTCGCAACAATGCATGCAAGGAGCAGTAGATGAGGCTCTCTGCATGGTCTCACTCAAACCCTCGCAACAATGCATGCAAGGAGCAGTAGATGAGGCTCTGCGGTCGGTCTCACTCAAACCCTCGCAACAATGCATGCAAGGAGCAGTAGATGAGGCTCTGCGGTCGGTCTCACTCAAACCCTCGCAACAATGCATGCAAGGAGCAGTAGATGAGGCTCTGCGGTCGGTCTCACTCAAACCCTCGCAACAATGCATGCAAGGAGCAGTAGATGAGGCTCTGCGGTCGGTCTCACTCAAACCCTCGCAACAATGCATGCAAGGAGCAGTAGATGAGGCTCTGCGGTCGGTCTCACTCAAACCCTCGCAACAATGCATGCAAGGAGCAGTACATGAGGCTCTGCGGTCGGTCTCACTCAAACCCTCGCAACAATGCATGCAAGGAGCAGTAGATGAGGCTCTGCGGTCGGTCTCACTCAAACCCTCGCAACAATGCATGCAAGGAGCAGTAGATGAGGCTCTGCGGTCGGTCTCACTCAAACCCTCGCAACAATGCATGCAAGGAGCAGTAGATGAGGCTCTGTAACGCTGCATGGTCTCACTCAAACCCTCGCAACAATGCATGCAAGGAGCAGTAGATGAGGCTCTGCGGTCGGTCTCACTCAAACCCTCGCAACAATGCATGCAAGGAGCAGTAGGTGAGGCTCTGCGGTCGGTCTCACTCAAACCCTCGCAACAATGCATGCAAGGAGCAGTAGATGAGGCTCTGTAACGCTGCATGGTCTCACTCAAACCCTCGCAACAATGCATGCAAGGAGCAGTAGATGAGGCTCTGCGGTCGGTCTCACTCAAACCCTCGCAACAATGCATGCAAGGAGCAGTAGGTGAGGCTCTGCGGTCGGTCTCACTCAAACCCTCGCAACAATGCATGCAAGGAGCAGTACATGAGGCTCTGCGGTCGGTCTCACTCAAACCCTCGCAACAATGCATGCAAGGAGCAGTATATGAGGCTCTGTAACGCTGCATGGTCTCACTCAAACCCTCGCAACAATGCATGCAAGGAGCAGTAGATGAGGCTCTGCGGTCGGTCTCACTCAAACCCTCGCAACAATGCATGCAAGGAGCAGTAGATGAGGCTCTGTAACGCTGCATGGTCTCACTCAAACCCTCGCAACAATGCATGCAAGGAGCAGTAGATGAGGCTCTGTAACGCTGCATGGTCTCACTCAAACCCTCGCAACAATGCATGCAAGGAGCAGTAGATGAGGCTCTGTAACGCTGCATGGTCTCACTCAAACCCTCGCAACAATGCATGCAAGGAGCAGTAGATGAGGCTCTGCGGTCGATACGCTGCATGCTCTCACTCAAACCCTCGCAACAATGCATGCAAGGAGCAGTAGATGAGGCTCTGTAACGCTGCATGGTCTCACTCAAACCCTCGCAACAATGCATGCAAGGAGCAGTAGATGAGGCTCTGTAACGCTGCATGGTCTCACTCAAACCCTCGCAACAATGCATGCAAGGAGCAGTACATGAGGCTCTGTAACGCTGCATGGTCTCACTCAAACCCTCGCAACAATGCATGCAAGGAGCAGTAGATGAGGCTCTGTAACGCTGCATGGTCTCACTCAAACCCTCGCAACAATGCATGCAAGGAGCAGTAGATGAGGCTCTGTAACGCTGCATGGTCTCACTCAAACCCTCGCAACAATGCATGCAAGGAGCAGTAGATGAGGCTCTGTAACGCTGCATGGTCTCACTCAAACCCTCGCAACAATGCATGCAAGGAGCAGTACATGAGGCTCTGTAACGCTGCATGGTCTCACTCAAACCCTCGCAACAATGCATGCAAGGAGCAGTAGATGAGGCTCTGCGGTCGGTCTCACTCAAACCCTCGCAACAATGCATGCAAGGAGCAGTACATGAGGCTCTGTAACGCTGCATGGTCTCACTCAAACCCTCGCAACAATGCATGCAAGGAGCAGTAGATGAGGCTCTGCGGTCGGTCTCACTCAAACCCTCGCAACAATGCATGCAAGGAGCAGTAGATGAGGCTCTGCGGTCGGTCTCACTCAAACCCTCGCAACAATGCATGCAAGGAGCAGTAGATGAGGCTCTGCGGTCGGTCTCACTCAAACCCTCGCAACAATGCATGCAAGGAGCAGTATATGAGGCTCTGTAACGCTGCATGGTCTCACTCAAACCCTCGCAACAATGCATGCAAGGAGCAGTATATGAGGCTCTGTAACGCTGCATGGTCTCACTCAAACCCTCGCAACAATGCATGCAAGGAGCAGTAGGTGAGGCTCTGTAACGCTGCATGGTCTCACTCAAACCCTCGCAACAATGCATGCAAGGAGCAGTACATGAGGCTCTGTAACGCTGCATGGTCTCACTCAAACCCTCGCAACAATGCATGCAAGGAGCAGTAGATGAGGCTCTGTAACGCTGCATGGTCTCACTCAAACCCTCGCAACAATGCATGCAAGGAGCAGTAGATGAGGCTCTGTAACGCTGCATGGTCTCACTCAAACCCTCGCAACAATGCATGCAAGGAGCAGTACATGAGGCTCTGTAACGCTGCATGGTCTCACTCAAACCCTCGCAACAATGCATGCAAGGAGCAGTAGATGAGGCTCTGTAACGCTGCATGGTCTCACTCAAACCCTCGCAACAATGCATGCAAGGAGCAGTACATGAGGCTCTGTAACGCTGCATGGTCTCACTCAAACCCTCGCAACAATGCATGCAAGGAGCAGTACATGAGGCTCTGTAACGCTGCATGGTCTCACTCAAACCCTCGCAACAATGCATGCAAGGAGCAGTACATGAGGCTCTGTAACGCTGCATGGTCTCACTCAAACCCTCGCAACAATGCATGCAAGGAGCAGTACATGAGGCTCTGTAACGCTGCATGGTCTCACTCAAACCCTCGCAACAATGCATGCAAGGAGCAGTAGATGAGGCTCTGTAACGCTGCATGGTCTCACTCAAACCCTCGCAACAATGCATGCAAGGAGCAGTAGATGAGGCTCTGTAACGCTGCATGGTCTCACTCAAACCCTCGCAACAATGCATGCAAGGAGCAGTAGATGAGGCTCTGTAACGCTGCATGGTCTCACTCAAACCCTCGCAACAATGCATGCAAGGAGCAGTAGATGAGGCTCTGTAACGCTGCATGGTCTCACTCAAACCCTCGCAACAATGCATGCAAGGAGCAGTACATGAGGCTCTGTAACGCTGCATGGTCTCACTCAAACCCTCGCAACAATGCATGCAAGGAGCAGTAGATGAGGCTCTGTAACGCTGCATGGTCTCACTCAAACCCTCGCAACAATGCATGCAAGGAGCAGTACATGAGGCTCTGTAACGCTGCATGGTCTCACTCAAACCCTCGCAACAATGCATGCAAGGAGCAGTAGATGAGGCTCTGTAACGCTGCATGGTCTCACTCAAACCCTCGCAACAATGCATGCAAGGAGCAGTATATGAGGCTCTGTAACGCTGCATGGTCTCACTCAAACCCTCGCAACAATGCATGCAAGGAGCAGTAGATGAGGCTCTCTGCATGGTCTCACTCAAACCCTCGCAACAATGCATGCAAGGAGCAGTAGATGAGGCTCTGTAACGCTGCATGGTCTCACTCAAACCCTCGCAACAATGCATGCAAGGAGCAGTAGATGAGGCTCTGCGGTCGGTCTCACTCAAACCCTCGCAACAATGCATGCAAGGAGCAGTACATGAGGCTCTGTAACGCTGCATGGTCTCACTCAAACCCTCGCAACAATGCATGCAAGGAGCAGTAGATGAGGCTCTGTAACGCTGCATGGTCTCACTCAAACCCTCGCAACAATGCATGCAAGGAGCAGTACATGAGGCTCTGTAACGCTGCATGGTCTCACTCAAACCCTCGCAACAATGCATGCAAGGAGCAGTAGATGAGGCTCTGTAACGCTGCATGGTCTCACTCAAACCCTCGCAACAATGCATGCAAGGAGCAGTAGATGAGGCTCTGTAACGCTGCATGGTCTCACTCAAACCCTCGCAACAATGCATGCAAGGAGCAGTACATGAGGCTCTGTAACGCTGCATGGTCTCACTCAAACCCTCGCAACAATGCATGCAAGGAGCAGTAGATGAGGCTCTGTAACGCTGCATGGTCTCACTCAAACCCTCGCAACAATGCATGCAAGGAGCAGTAGATGAGGCTCTGTAACGCTGCATGGTCTCACTCAAACCCTCGCAACAATGCATGCAAGGAGCAGTACATGAGGCTCTGCGGTCGGTCTCACTCAAACCCTCGCAACAATGCATGCAAGGAGCAGTAGATGAGGCTCTGCGGTCGGTCTCACTCAAACCCTCGCAACAATGCATGCAAGGAGCAGTAGATGAGGCTCTGTAACGCTGCATGGTCTCACTCAAACCCTCGCAACAATGCATGCAAGGAGCAGTAGATGAGGCTCTGTAACGCTGCATGGTCTCACTCAAACCCTCGCAACAATGCATGCAAGGAGCAGTAGATGAGGCTCTGTAACGCTGCATGGTCTCACTCAAACCCTCGCAACAATGCAAGGAGCAGTAGGTGAGGCTCTGCGGTCGGTCTCACTCAAACCCTCGCAACAATGCATGCAAGGAGCAGTAGATGAGGCTCTGTAACGCTGCATGGTCTCACTCAAACCCTCGCAACAATGCATGCAAGGAGCAGTAGGTGAGGCTCTGTAACGCTGCATGGTCTCACTCAAACCCTCGCAACAATGCATGCAAGGAGCAGTAGATGAGGCTCTGTAACGCTGCATGGTCTCACTCAAACCCTCGCAACAATGCATGCAAGGAGCAGTAGGTGAGGCTCTGCGGTCGGTCTCACTCAAACCCTCGCAACAATGCATGCAAGGAGCAGTACATGAGGCTCTGCGGTCGGTCTCACTCAAACCCTCGCAACAATGCATGCAAGGAGCAGTAGATGAGGCTCTGTAACGCTGCATGGTCTCACTCAAACCCTCGCCACAATGCATGCAAGGAGCAGTAGATGAGGCTCTGTAACGCTGCATGGTCTCACTCAAACCCTCGCAACAATGCAAGGAGCAGTAGATGAGGCTCTGCGGTCGGTCTCACTCAAACCCTCGCAACAATGCATGCAAGGAGCAGTAGATGAGGCTCTGCGGTCGGTCTCACTCAAACCCTCGCAACAATGCATGCAAGGAGCAGTAGATGAGGCTCTGCGGTCGATACGCTGCATGCTCTCACTCAAACCCTCGCAACAATGCATGCAAGGAGCAGTAGATGAGGCTCTGTAACGCTGCATGGTCTCACTCAAACCCTCGCAACAATGCATGCAAGGAGCAGTAGATGAGGCTCTGTAACGCTGCATGGTCTCACTCAAACCCTCGCAACAATGCATGCAAGGAGCAGTACATGAGGCTCTGTAACGCTGCATGGTCTCACTCAAACCCTCGCAACAATGCATGCAAGGAGCAGTACATGAGGCTCTGTAACGCTGCATGGTCTCACTCAAACCCTCGCAACAATGCATGCAAGGAGCAGTACATGAGGCTCTGTAACGCTGCATGGTCTCACTCAAACCCTCGCAACAATGCATGCAAGGAGCAGTAGATGAGGCTCTGTAACGCTGCATGGTCTCACTCAAACCCTCGCAACAATGCAAGGAGCAGTAGGTGAGGCTCTGCGGTCGGTCTCACTCAAACCCTCGCAACAATGCATGCAAGGAGCAGTAGATGAGGCTCTGTAACGCTGCATGGTCTCACTCAAACCCTCGCAACAATGCATGCAAGGAGCAGTAGGTGAGGCTCTGTAACGCTGCATGGTCTCACTCAAACCCTCGCAACAATGCATGCAAGGAGCAGTAGATGAGGCTCTGTAACGCTGCATGGTCTCACTCAAACCCTCGCAACAATGCATGCAAGGAGCAGTAGGTGAGGCTCTGCGGTCGGTCTCACTCAAACCCTCGCAACAATGCATGCAAGGAGCAGTACATGAGGCTCTGCGGTCGGTCTCACTCAAACCCTCGCAACAATGCATGCAAGGAGCAGTAGATGAGGCTCTGTAACGCTGCATGGTCTCACTCAAACCCTCGCCACAATGCATGCAAGGAGCAGTAGATGAGGCTCTGTAACGCTGCATGGTCTCACTCAAACCCTCGCAACAATGCAAGGAGCAGTAGATGAGGCTCTGCGGTCGGTCTCACTCAAACCCTCGCAACAATGCATGCAAGGAGCAGTAGATGAGGCTCTGCGGTCGGTCTCACTCAAACCCTCGCAACAATGCATGCAAGGAGCAGTAGATGAGGCTCTGCGGTCGATACGCTGCATGCTCTCACTCAAACCCTCGCAACAATGCATGCAAGGAGCAGTAGATGAGGCTCTGTAACGCTGCATGGTCTCACTCAAACCCTCGCAACAATGCATGCAAGGAGCAGTAGATGAGGCTCTGTAACGCTGCATGGTCTCACTCAAACCCTCGCAACAATGCATGCAAGGAGCAGTAGATGAGGCTCTGCGGTCGGTCTCACTCAAACCCTCGCAACAATGCATGCAAGGAGCAGTAGATGAGGCTCTGTAACGCTGCATGGTCTCACTCAAACCCTCGCAACAATGCATGCAAGGAGCAGTACATGAAGCTCTGTAACGCTGCATGGTCTCACTCAAACCCTCGCAACAATGCATGCAAGGAGCAGTAGATGAGGCTCTGTAACGCTGCATGGTCTCACTCAAACCCTCGCAACAATGCATGCAAGGAGCAGTACATGAAGCTCTGTAACGCTGCATGGTCTCACTCAAACCCTCGCAACAATGCATGCAAGGAGCAGTAGATGAGGCTCTGCGGTCGGTCTCACTCAAACCCTCGCAACAATGCATGCAAGGAGCAGTAGATGAGGCTCTGTAACGCTGCATGGTCTCACTCAAACCCTCGCAACAATGCATGCAAGGAGCAGTAGATGAGGCTCTGCGGTCGGTCTCACTCAAACCCTCGCAACAATGCATGCAAGGAGCAGTACATGAGGCTCTGCGGTCGGTCTCACTCAAACCCTCGCAACAATGCATGCAAGGAGCAGTAGATGAGGCTCTGTAACGCTGCATGGTCTCACTCAAACCCTCGCAACAATGCATGCAAGGAGCAGTAGATGAGGCTCTGTAACGCTGCATGGTCTCACTCAAACCCTCGCAACAATGCATGCAAGGAGCAGTAGATGAGGCTCTGCGGTCGGTCTCACTCAAACCCTCGCAACAATGCATGCAAGGAGCAGTAGATGAGGCTCTGCGGTCGGTCTCACTCAAACCCTCGCAACAATGCATGCAAGGAGCAGTAGATGAGGCTCTGTAACGCTGCATGGTCTCACTCAAACCCTCGCAACAATGCATGCAAGGAGCAGTAGATGAGGCTCTGTAACGCTGCATGGTCTCACTCAAACCCTCGCAACAATGCATGCAAGGAGCAGTAGATGAGGCTCTGCGGTCGGTCTCACTCAAACCCTCGCAACAATGCATGCAAGGAGCAGTAGATGAGGCTCTGTAACGCTGCATGGTCTCACTCAAACCCTCGCAACAATGCATGCAAGGAGCAGTACATGAGGCTCTGTAACGCTGCATGGTCTCACTCAAACCCTCGCAACAATGCATGCAAGGAGCAGTAGATGAGGCTCTGTAACGCTGCATGGTCTCACTCAAACCCTCGCAACAATGCATGCAAGGAGCAGTAGATGAGGCTCTGTAACGCTGCATGGTCTCACTCAAACCCTCGCAACAATGCATGCAAGGAGCAGTACATGAGGCTCTGTAACGCTGCATGGTCTCACTCAAACCCTCGCAACAATGCATGCAAGGAGCAGTAGATGAGGCTCTGTAACGCTGCATGGTCTCACTCAAACCCTCGCAACAATGCATGCAAGGAGCAGTAGATGAGGCTCTGCGGTCGGTCTCACTCAAACCCTCGCAACAATGCATGCAAGGAGCAGTAGATGAGGCTCTGTAACGCTGCATGGTCTCACTCAAACCCTCGCAACAATGCATGCAAGGAGCAGTAGATGAGGCTCTGTAACGCTGCATGGTCTCACTCAAACCCTCGCAACAATGCATGCAAGGAGCAGTAGATGAGGCTCTGTAACGCTGCATGGTCTCACTCAAACCCTCGCAACAATGCATGCAAGGAGCAGTAGATGAGGCTCTGTAACGCTGCATGGTCTCACTCAAACCCTCGCAACAATGCATGCAAGGAGCAGTAGATGAGGCTCTGTAACGCTGCATGGTCTCACTCAAACCCTCGCAACAATGCATGCAAGGAGCAGTAGATGAGGCTCTGTAACGCTGCATGGTCTCACTCAAACCCTCGCAACAATGCATGCAAGGAGCAGTAGATGAGGCTCTGTAACGCTGCATGGTCTCACTCAAACCCTCGCAACAATGCATGCAAGGAGCAGTAGATGAGGCTCTGTAACGCTGCATGGTCTCACTCAAACCCTCGCAACAATGCATGCAAGGAGCAGTAGATGAGGCTCTGCGGTCGGTCTCACTCAAACCCTCGCAACAATGCATGCAAGGAGCAGTAGATGAGGCTCTGTAACGCTGCATGGTCTCACTCAAACCCTCGCAACAATGCATGCAAGGAGCAGTAGATGAGGCTCTGTAACGCTGCATGGTCTCACTCAAACCCTCGCAACAATGCATGCAAGGAGCAGTACATGAGGCTCTGTAACGCTGCATGGTCTCACTCAAACCCTCGCAACAATGCATGCAAGGAGCAGTAGATGAGGCTCTGTAACGCTGCATGGTCTCACTCAAACCCTCGCAACAATGCATGCAAGGAGCAGTAGATGAGGCTCTGCGGTCGGTCTCACTCAAACCCTCGCAACAATGCATGCAAGGAGCAGTAGATGAGGCTCTGTAACGCTGCATGATCTCACTCAAACCCTCGCAACAATGCATGCAAGGAGCAGTAGATGAGGCTCTGTAACGCTGCATGGTCTCACTCAAACCCTCGCAACAATGCATGCAAGGAGCAGTAGATGAGGCTCTGTAACGCTGCATGGTCTCACTCAAACCCTCGCAACAATGCATGCAAGGAGCAGTAGATGAGGCTCTGTAACGCTGCATGGTCTCACTCAAACCCTCGCAACAATGCATGCAAGGAGCAGTAGATGAGGCTCTGTAACGCTGCATGGTCTCACTCAAACCCTCGCAACAATGCATGCAAGGAGCAGTAGATGAGGCTCTGTAACGCTGCATGGTCTCACTCAAACCCTCGCAACAATGCATGCAAGGAGCAGTAGATGAGGCTCTGTAACGCTGCATGGTCTCACTCAAACCCTCGCCACAATGCATGCAAGGAGCAGTAGATGAGGCTCTGTAACGCTGCATGGTCTCACTCAAACCCTCGCAACAATGCATGCAAGGAGCAGTAGATGAGGCTCTGCGGTCGGTCTCACTCAAACCCTCGCAACAATGCATGCAAGGAGCAGTAGATGAGGCTCTGTAACGCTGCATGGTCTCACTCAAACCCTCGCAACAATGCATGCAAGGAGCAGTAGATGAGGCTCTGCGGTCGGTCTCACTCAAACCCTCGCAACAATGCATGCAAGGAGCAGTAGATGAGGCTCTGCGGTCGGTCTCACTCAAACCCTCGCAACAATGCATGCAAGGAGCAGTAGATGAGGCTCTGTAACGCTGCATGGTCTCACTCAAACCCTCGCAACAATGCATGCAAGGAGCAGTACATGAGGCTCTGCGGTCGGTCTCACTCAAACCCTCGCAACAATGCATGCAAGGAGCAGTAGGTGAGGCTCTGCGGTCGGTCTCACTCAAACCCTCGCAACAATGCATGCAAGGAGCAGTAGATGAGGCTCTGCTCACTCAAACCCTCGCAACAATGCAATCCTAACGGCACTAGCGCCACTAAAGCAACACTGTAAGGGAAAATCTACACTCGAAAAATAATTAACCAACCCAACCCAAGCAAAACATGATTCAGGACGGTTAAAATTACCCGAAGGAAGAGCCAACAGTTCCGTAATTCCCAATATAATCTAGTGGTGTTTCTTGCGAATGGTAGGACAGACTTTCACAATTAAAAATAAAAAAAAAAAAAAAAAAACATTCATGCGATGGAGCATTTATTTACTTAGGACATGAGATAATTGTTTCTTCCTAGTCTTAGGACCATTGTAAAACAACAGCCAGAAATCATGCTTATAATATGCCATGCATGTTTTACAGCACGGGGTATTGGAGAGCGTGAGCGCCTTCACTGAGTTCAGCTCGTGCTACAGTACGATATGAAAATGTGTACCGGTACTCTGGCTGTACACTCAACTCACTCAAATAGAATACCGGTCTTTAGCGGAGCAAGCAGACTCGTGTAGGTGGCGATGATATGCAACAAGTGCAAGTGCTCGTTTACAACAATGTGCGCTGCCTGTCTGGAGCGCGGTTTCCCGTTCAACGCGCAACATTCGAAAGCTTTTTGGTAAACGAATTCGTTTTGGCTGACAGTGATAATAACCTATAGCTTCCCGAACACATAGCTACAGTACAACCAGACTCAATCTTAACGGATGCCACACATTCGAACGATACAAAAACTATCGAGATAGCATTAATCAGCTCAAAAAAACAAAAAAAAACAAAACAAAAAAAAACACGCAGTATAGGCTGTTTTTTTGTAGACCTTTCATAGCGAGAAGAAAACGGTGTATATTCAATTGCCAGTCTCATTTAAGCACGGACAGGTGTTCATCATATCTGTACGACGGCAACAATTAAGACAAAAGAAATGACCGCAGGAGTGATAGAAACTCTTCGCCCGAAGGAAGGACGCAGCACAGCCTTCACCGACCCGAAGGACGGACGCCACAGCAGTAAATTTGAAAGAAAAACTATTTAACGGGACAAATGATGTTTTATTTCGACAGCACCATAATAATCTTCTTCATGCATGGTTGCATGTCAGTCCAACACCACGGAGATAAAACAAGCGCTCTCGACCAAGATGCTGGGGACCATTGGGTTCGTTGGGTTCGTTGGATGCCGAGCTCTTTAGTCAAATCCAATGTTTGCATCCTGTCAAATAGTAATCTTCCACAGCCCATACAACCCCACCCCACACACGCGCAAGACGCGCGTATAAGTTTCAGTCAAACAACTGTATAAAGCGGCAGATAAATTGCCCGCAAGAACCTACATGGCAAGTCGACGTGTGTAATCATGGCACGGTTAGTGTGATCGATACGGGCGAAGCAATGACACGAGGCAGTTTCCACAATCACATCCTTTCATTTCATAAAATACAGCCGTCCACGTCTGCAGACAACAGACAACAGACTCCCGTAACATTTCTTCTCGACGTTCGCAACGAGAACGACGGCGACCCCTGGCGTGAACGCGTGACGAGGTCAGGGGTCTGCACGGGTGACACAGTTGCTCAACACGGACAGGACATTTACCTCACCTCACGTTTACAGTTTTACACTCGTTCCAACCATATAATGGTCGAGAGTATTCCAAAACGACAGTTTAGCGAGATTACACTGAATGATTTTATAACTCTCTTCAAACAGAATTATTTGATCAAGTGCAAGCCATATTTCGAACGTAAATCATAAACTTATACTTCAGATTTATCTCATCCACTTCGATTACAAATTGGCGGATGGCAACCAACTTCATAGCCAAATAGCTACAGTTATAGCACCTGCCAAATTGTAAGTTTCGTGCTTGAATTTATTGCCCGGGTAGCTGAAAGATAGTACCAAACCGGTAGGCACATAAAAGAGATGTAATTTATATTCTAACAAGATTTACACTTGGCCAATGAAGAGGTACAAATGTTGTATCAACGGAGGTGATGTGAAGTAAGGCAGCTGTGCGTGTGCTAAGGACTGTCAAGTGATATGTCGAGATACAAACTGGCAAGGTTACTGTAGTATGTCACAGGTCAGCTAGGTATGGATTCTAACTGGTGTACACATAATATACTGGGTTGAAAAAGTGTACAGGATTTTACTAAGGAAAATAAAGGTACAAAACGCAGTTGCCACAGGTTTCTGCTTGAAACATGATTCCCTTCCCACATTTAGTTGCATATTGTTAGTGCTGATCTATATTATTTTGTAGTACTAATCAAATTGCATTAGAAAAATAAAACTACATAGTCAAGGTCATGTGTTATTGGCCAAGGACCTTTAGTTTAGTATTCCATAGCAAACCAAAATAACTAGTTACCCGTCAGTGTCACTCAGGAAATTAAATTATCAACTACTCTTCTTCTCCCACTTCATGGGTATCGCTATTTTAAGCCGTGACCATGAACATGGCGCGACCTTGCACTTGCATGAAGGTGAGAGACAGAACTGTCTAGATTTCCATACTAGTCAAACTAAACCATTATGCACAAAATAAAAACAATCATTGGCGCTCAACCTTCGTAAAAACAGTGGAACGTTGGGAAATCCTATGGCAGGCAATTTTTTGTTATCGCTCGTGTCTGATTGATTATAACTAGGAAAACGCTCTGTGTGACTCGTTGATAAGCGAGCGCGTCCATATCTACGAACTTTCTGGCGAAAAGTTCTCCGAGCTAAGAAAAACAACAGTTCAAGAATGCACATTGCAAACATGTTTCTAATTTCCATAGCTATTATACTTCCCGACATTGTTGAATGCAGTGCAATATGCGTTGCTAAGAATTTTCGTTGTCATTTCGTTTAGTGTTTTCAACACGGTCCGCCACCGTTACAAACACCTATCGACATAATTTCTGCCTCTAATACGTATCAGATCGCGTTTAAATTACTATATTCGTGACCGAACGAAAATTTGCTATAATGTAGCCACCGCACATTTTGCCGTTACTGTGTTTCAAAAAAATATTTTCGTGTAATTTGTATGTAACTTTGCCAATACTTATCAGATCGCCATAAAATGAACATATTCGTGTTCGGTAAAATCTTTATAAAAATATGGCTATCTCACATTTTGCCGCCGTTTTGTTTCAGAAAAATATTTTACATTAATATGGAGTAACTTTGTAACTTTTCGAACGATTTTGCCACAAAACTAAACATCATCAATCCACATCGAGGCTTGTGGATGGTCCAAATTTCAAGTTGATCGGGCTTTCCGTTCGACCGCTATCTACAGAAAAGAAAACAAAAAACCCAACAAACAAACAGAATGAGTGCCATAAAAGTCTAATGGAGACGCTCGCTTCGCTCGCTTAATGACGCAAGACTATTATCTCTGTAGTTATGTACATAGTAACTATGTACATAACTACAGAGGTAGAATAATGGCATTTGTTTCAACTTTAATTTATTTTTCACATGATTAGATTCTAACACTAACATAAATTAAATAATCATAAAACATATACTACAAATAACTACAGAATAAGTGTACGCCCTACACTTTACAATAGAAACCAATTATAACTTTAAAGTTCAATTGTTGCACTAAATACAGGTTTACCTTGATAAATATGAAATTCCTAGAACCCAAATTTATTGTCTAAATTAATTTACTGGAAGAATATAGTAATTTTATTAATCATAAATTTAAAATTATGCACTAGCACATGCATGGCAGGAGCAACACATGTTTCATTAAAGTGAAGTGCATTTATGATCAAGTCGCCGTACAGCAACCTTACTTCTTCTTTTCTTCTGCTTTCGTCACAGGCGAGGAACCCGCCCCCACTCGTACCCAATCAGCTATCACTATTTACGGGGGTTTGTGTCGGCCATTTCGTTGGTTGGCTACGAGCTTCTTGCCTATGACGAAAGCATCGGAAAGCAAGTCTTGGGGCGAGTTTACTAGTAACTACTGTAGGGGGACCATATTTAGAGAACAAAAATCACAAACAAGATCAGGGAACACATTGACGCATTGGCAGAGTTACATACATTTATAGATTGCCCTAAACACTATAGGCCTATAACAGTAATTTTACGTTTGAAATGGCTGTTAATTATTTCCCCCGCTTTTATTTCCCCGAATTTTGCTGTTAAGACTTGAGAGCTGGGATAAATCATTATGCTATCTTAAATTTTTACTTCCCTATGAGTTATGTGCTGTGCTAACATACGGGCAGAATGCGGCAACCCTGCATCGTTTTACGGGAAGTATTACAACGTAGATGCCTGTGCCACTCCCAGACACACTCTCGCATCAGTGAAATACAAGATCGACGAATTATTGGAACTGTATACTTGTCTAATGAATGAATTAACTCCAATTACTTGATAATATTCAATGGAAAGCTATCAAAGTTCGTACAAGACATGACCAAAAAATGAAATTTCGCGATATTGCTTTTATTATGTCTACTTCTAAATCGTCTAAATTGTTATTGACTATCCATTGGTCAATAAAATATGAGAACACAGACTTCATTGAGGCTTTTAATCCTGAAAGACGCAAGGAAAATCAACTAAAGTTCGTCTCTATCCAAAATGCACGTCGGTAAAGAGGACTCCTCAAAGGGAGGCTTATTTCCTCACTCAATCGCTCACTGTGCAAGGTTCTAAACGTCAAGCTTGTCACCAGTGGCGTAGCTACGCCTTTACGGGCCCGGGTGCAAACTGGACACGACGCCCCCCCCCCCCCCCCCCCCCCTCCCCCCATTTTTGGTTTATACGCACAAAACACATACACAAGATAATGGGCCGCATGGTTTGCACGGTCCTAAAGAGATAATGAATCGTTTATCTTGATACATTAATTTATTAAAGTTGGCCTTGTTGGTAAAGCAGCTAGTTTTGGTCTGCTCAGGGATATCAGTAGGTTTCTGTACCGGTAAATCATTATTGTGTAACACTTCAACTAAAAGTTGCTGTTGCTCTTGATTATCTTCAGGATCGGCTTTAGCTATTGAGTCTGTTGTATCTTTACTTACAGTTGGGTACGGTTGCACTGCCTGATGGACGACTAGTACGTACTTGAAAGAATGTGTCAAGTTTTGGTAGCTGTTTGATTCGATTATCACTTTCTTTCTTTTCTCCCTTTTCTTCATGTTTCACTGTCATGTTTATACACATTCATGTTTGAAACGTAAATTTTAACTCTTTGTATATAGGCCAACTATATTTCAATATCTCAAACCCCACGACATCAATCATACACAATATACCTAACCCAACAAATATTAGTTTTTAAAATATGTAGAACTAACCGCAGTAAAAGCACTAAGAGGAACGGGGACACTCAGAGTTCACTTCACACACGCACCCACACCCAATGACTAATGAGGGATCAACAAATACTGAATTGATGACCAACCCTCTCCTATAAGAGAAGCCATCAGTCCAAATAACTTTTCTTGACGATGGCAAATCCGTCTGTTTGTCACTTATTTATTCAATTCAACAAGAAAAGCTAACTGGATAACTATTTATAGTAAAAAAATAGCCAAATTCGTTTGTAAGTGCAGTCAAGCAAAGATTACTTTTTGAGTCGTTTCTGTGGAATTGAATAGGGGGATTACTGTCTTTTGTTCCCCTATGGATACAAAATTCACATTTTTCCTCAGTTGAAACTCTTTTCGCCTGTCAGTTCTTGCATGTTGAACTGTCAAGTCTCACGCCAAATTTGTCTTGCCCAATGAGAGCGAAATAATTGTAAATTGGTAGCCTCAAAAATTTTGCAACAATAGAAAATTGTCATCAGGGTAAAACCATACACCGATTAATGGGACAAACATGGAGTTGGAGAGAGGGCCCGGGCCCGGGCCCGAGTGCAACTGCACCCTCTGCCCCCACCAATGATTTCTATTCAAATAGCCAAAACCAACCGCTTGATAATAGCGAAGACGGGGGCTCAGGATTCAGTTCTTTTTCAAAGGGTCGACCATAATTATCTCTTGCTCCAAAAAATGACCATCACTATATTAAACTGCTATTTTACTAGTTTTCTTACAAACCCATTTTGAGAATGGCGAATTCTGAATATTCATGGTCAAATGTCCATGTGGTTTGGAGCTGTCTTTACTATGTTAGAATGTAAGTGGTTTGCCAAATAAAGGGGATGATTGACAGCATTAGTCTCCAACAATAAGAAACAGTTCCTTTTAGCTCACATTTTGCCAGCGTGCATTTTGAATTGGGATAGAGTAGTATTTTGATGTTGTATGGTCCTACACGGCACTTCTTCATACACGATCACGTTTTGAACACTTTCATACATCAGACATGAACTCGTGTTTACTTCATTGTTATTCCAGCCACTCTATTATTTATCAAAAATCAGGGTATTGTATTAAGGGCCTGCTTGCTGACTTTGGGATGAAACTTATGATGCATATTTGTGACAATTGCTTCAACATTTCTATATTAGGTAGTTTCTCTCAACAACGTCCTTTTAAATGGGTTAATTAAAGTCTCTCTGATAAGTGGCTCGTTGGTCCAGTGGTTAGCATCCCTGCGTCCTATGCAGAACGTCCCGGGTTCAAATCCCGCTTCAGGCAGAAGTTTTTTAACTTCTAATGTGGATTTAATTCCATTACTTCTTGGCTTAGGAATAAGTAAACGGTGACTTTGGAGCCGTCCTAGCAACGAAGCACTCAATAAATTCAAAAGTTCTGATTCGGCCTTGTTGATTCTGGCTGGCATTTTGTCCGCAGGTGTTCGCACTGTCCAATCACTGGTTCATATGTTTCGTATTTGAAATATTGATCTTTGATTGGTTATCGCTCACTCGTCGATGGTGTTCGAAGCCTACAGGGTTGGTTTAGTCCCTTTAAATTAAAGTCCCCCACTGCAAATCAGTTTAGTTACTGAGTGGCTAGACTCTAAATGTGAATTTATTTTTACAACGCTTTTATTATCTTGCCTTGTTTGTCTGGACGGAATCTTTGAATCGATATTCCACCTACTTCTAAATGTCCGATCAAGCTGAAATTTTTTACACAGACGTATTCCTAATGACAATACATGAATCAACTGTCATATTTACTAAATTGTCAATTAATTCATCATAATTAATTAATTAATGTTTTATATATGGAAATCGATGAATCTTTGAATCGATATTCCACCTACTTCTAAATGTCCGATCAAGCTGAAATGTTTTACACAGACGTATTCCTAACGACAATACATGAATCAACTGTCATATTTACTAAATTGTCAATTAATTCATCATAAAAATTAATTAATGTTTTATATGGAAATCGATGTTTAACCAACGTCAAATCGAGTTGAAAGTTTTCACACAGACGTATTCTTGATGACAATACACGAATTCATTGTCATATAAACTAAATAATCAATTAATTCATCATAATTAATTAAAGGATGTTTTATATGGGAATCGATGTTTAACCCACTTCCCAACGTCAAATAGAGTTGAAAGTTTTCACACAGACGTATTCTTAATGACAATACACGAATCAATTGTCATATTAACTAAATAATCAATTAATTCATCATAACTAATTAATTGATGTTTTATATGGGAATCGATATTTCACCCACTTCCCAACGTTGCATTAAGCTGACAGTTTTCACACAGACGTATTCTTAATGACAGTACACGAATCAATTGTCATATTTACTAAAAATAGTCAATTAATTAATTATAATTAATTAATGTTTTATATGGGAATCGATGTTTCACCCACTTTCCAACGTCGAATCGAGTTGAAAGTTTTCACACAGACGTATTCTTAATGACAATACATGAATCAATTGTCATATTTAGTAAATAATCAATTAAGCCATCATAATTAATTAATTAATTGATGTTTTATATGGGAATCGATAAAACACCCACTTTTGAACGTCGAATTGAGCTGAAAGTTTTCACACAGACGTATTCTTAATGACAATACATGAATCAATTGTCATATTTACTAAAAAATCAATTAAACCATCATAATTAATTAATCGATATTCGATATTTATTCGATTGCAAGATTCCTTAAGACTAAAAAGTATAAAATAATGTTACATGAAAAAAATATAAAAAAAAAAAAACAACGCTTATATTTAAATGCACTAAAAAGTAAAAAATAAATTTTCGCCCAACAAATTTTTGCCTCACTCGGAAAATAAAAGCGTTGGGCGCTTTCGGTATTGACATATAGATTGCAGTATTCTGCTGTTTATGCAGGGAAAGCGCCCAACGCTTTTATTTTCCGAGTGAGGCAAAAATTTGTTGGGCAAAAATTTATTTTTTACTTTTTAGTGCATTTAAATATAAGCGTTGTTTTTTAAAAAAATTATTATTTTCATGTATTATAATTATTTATTTTACACCTTCTGGTTCACACATGTTGTCACACAACTCCATGTTTGTCCCATTAATCGATGTATGGTTTTAACCTGATGACAATTTTCTATTGTTGCAAAATTATTGAGGCTATCAATTTACAATTATTTTGCTCTCATTGGGCAAGAAAAAATTGGCATTAGACTTGACAGTTCAACATGCAAGAACTGACAGGTGAAAAGAGTTTCAACTAAGGAAAAATGTGAGGTTTGTATCCATAGGGGAACAAAAGACAGTAATATTCGTATTCAATTCCACAGAAACGACACAAAGAGTAATGTTTGCTTGACTGCACTTACAAATGAATTTGGCTATTTTTTTACTTTAAATAGTAACTGTTATCCAATCAGCTTTTCTTGGAATTGAATAAATAAGTGACAAACAGACGAATTTGCCATGGTCAAAAAAAGCTATTTGGACTGATGGTTTCTCTTATAGCAGAGGGTTGGTCATCGTTTTAGGGCTTATCTCAAATCTCTATTTTGGCCTGCTTCGCCTACCTCGCCAACTAAAACAACAATTACCAATTGTTATAATTAATTGTTACTAATTGTTAGGTTAGTCCGCTACGCTAGTCGACTAGCGAAAAACATCGAATCGCGTGTGTGAAGTGAACTCTTAAGTTTCCCCGTTCCTCTTAGTGCTTTTACTGCGGTTAGTTCTACATATTTTAAAAACTAATATTTGTTGGGTTAGGCCTATTGTGTATGATTGTGTCGTGTGGTTTGAGTTATTGAAATATAGTAGGCCTGTTAGGCCTATATACAGTGAGTTAAAATTTACTTTTCAAACATGAATGTGTATAAACATGAAATTGGCACAATGAAAAGGGAGAAAAGAAAGAAAGTGATAAACGAATCAAACAGCTACCGAAATTTGACACATTCTTTCAAGTACGTACTAGTCGTCCATCAGGCAGTGCAACCGTACCAAACCGTAAGTAAAGATACAACAGACTCAATAGCTAAAGCCGATCCTGAAGATAATCAAGAGCAACAGCAACTTTTAGTTGAAGAGTTACACAATGATGATTTAGGGCCGGTTTCACCAGCATTGATTTTTGTCGAGTTCAGCTTGAACCTGAATGTTACCAATTTGACAAAAATAATAACTTCTACCTATTTAATTTCTCACATATATCGCATTTTTGTTGTTTTGGATACTTAATTATTGTCACTGCATGTTTAAAGTTTACAGAGAGATGGAAATAATTTCTCACAACGCCACTTATTGCCTTTTGTAATACCATGAAGTTTAAAATAATCCATGTAAAGATTGGTATACATGTTTGTTTACTCATAGTACAGATGTATTTTTATGTCAAAATGATTAAACAAAAACTGCAAATGCATTGTTGGATAGAACCTTCGATGCCCACCGTTCAGATTTGTGATGATAATCTCCAAAGCAGTTCTGTCACTGCCTTCTGTACGTATTATGCACAAGCAGAGTACAAGTTATCCAGTAGGCTATGGCTTAACAATTGACTGTAAATATCTTTGACATTTATTACCAATCTGAGAAAATCTTCCTTCAAAATCCTTCATATTTGCAATTAACAGGATTCAATTGCATGCAAATAGGATTTAAATATGTATCTTGTTTCACATCATTACTGAATTTATCTGTAAATCGACGTATAAAGCAACACAATATCAATAAAACATTTCACTCTTCATGCAGTGGATTTTGCAGTTAAAAGTTGGTGCTAGTGTCGTTCAACTGAACTTGGCCAAAGTTGATCTTGGTGAAACCGGCCCTTACCGGTACAGGAACATTGTTGTAATTAGTATTAATAAATGGACATTTGTCTATTTATAAACGTTACTTTCAAAAATTAGACTCTACGGGTGTCCGAGTTACGGTGCTTTAACGGATTTCATCCGTGCCGTGTTTTTGCCAGAATTTGTCTATGAGAATTTTCAATGTCGTAAAAAACCATGTTAGAATTTTTTGTAATTTTTGATTTTCCGTTTCGGTGTATCCGAAGGTGTGGTTGACATATTTAAGGTACCCGGACGTACCTGTAACGTACCGGTTTTGTTATTTTTTAGCGTCATTGGTTAGATGTGTAATTTTGATTACTTAAATTTCAGCTTTGAACGTTCCTGGTATGTCCCGTTATGAAATCGAACAGCCCATTTTGGTATCAATTAAAAGTGCGTTTCTTTACCTTTCTGTACATGTGCATTTTATTGACGACACACTTACCGGGACGTACCGGGAAGCTTTTGAACGTGCGGATTGTAGAACTCGAAAAATTGTCTAACACTTTAAAATATTTCAACATGAAAATAATTTTTTACCAAAATTTTAATTTTTTAATTTTTTCAACTTTTTTCAAGTTTTCCAAAAAATGGGGTACTTGAAAATTTTTCAAACACTTAGAAATTTTGAAACATGAAATTTTTTTTTCTTTTTTTAGAATCACACAATTTTCAAGTTTCTTCTTTACATAAGTATCTACGACCAATTACCGTGACATGTACATAGAAAAACTCGAAAATTTTTCCATCACTTAAAAATTTCAACATGAAAATAATTTTTTACCAAAATTTTAATTTTTTCATTTTTTCAAATTTTTTCAAGTTTTCCAAAAAGTGGGGACTTGAAAATTTTTCAAACACTTAGAAATTTTTCAACATGAATTTTTTTTTTCATTTTTCAGAATCACACAACTTTCAAGTTTCTTTCTTTACATAAGTATCTACGACACTTTGACGTGAAATGTACATAGAAAAGCTCGAAAATTTTTCCACCACTTTAAAAATTTTCGACATTTTTTTTCGACTTTTTTTTCAATTTTTTTTTTTCTTTTTTCCAACTGAAAAGTTTTCCAAAAAGTGACACCAAAAAAAAAAAAAAAAAAAGTGACAATTTCCAAAAAAGTCGAGTTTTCCAAGAAGTGACCTGCCCAAACGTGACAGCCAGCAGCGGCTCAAGGCAGCGGAGCGGTCTTGTTAGTAATTAATAATGTTAAAATTGTTTATTTTTGATAATTTCCACTGAAAGTTGCTAATTTGTGCTAATTGATTTTGAGTTATATTGTACAGAAAATGATTACAAAAATGAATGTTCACATATTTGATGCAAGTAAGTGAGTAATATCTGGACAGTAAAACAACATCTAGTGACAATCTATTTCGGAGGCTTTCATGGCCGGAGTTAACTAATACTATAGTAGCCATGCCGAAAGAAGCAAGACGTTGTCGTCACGGATTATGTACCTAATAGTGAAGTGACCCCCCCACTGCGGTGTCTATTGTGACTGACTTGAGCCTGCCCCCTGTATGGGTCTGGACTCACTAGCAGTCGACAGCTCAGCCCATGAGCCATTCAACCCTTTTCTTTTGTCTTGCGGTCACCAAATAAATTTTATTTCTTAACGTATTTCATAAAACATATTGATTTTCTTGTTGTACATTGTTCGTGGCTAAATATTGATCATGAGACTTTTTGAGTTCGTGTCCTATGACGATGAAAACAAGTGATTCCATTTGGCAAATTGTTTGTGATGTGATGAAAACAATTTAGTTAATTTGTGAACGGAATCCGTTGTTTTCATCAGAGGTCAAAAAATAAAAGTCTCATGATCAACACTTAGCCACGAACAACATGCAGCCAGAAAATTAATATGATTTACGAAAACGGTGTTCAGAAATAAAATGTATTAGACAAATCGCAAGACAAAAGAAAACAGTCGGGACAGGTGCGAGACGGTCACAAAAGACACCTCAGGGCACTCTTTTCATTAAATCTGGATCTCAATGCTGTGTCACATGCTTCACTTCACTATTATATAATCCGTGACGACAACACATTGCTTCTTTCGGCGTGGCCAGTATATTGTGGTTTTCCGAGTATAATCGTGTCAAAAGGTGGACCTAATCCAACGTTTTCCCCATATTGCAATGGGCTTCTTCAGGGACCTTTGGAGTGTTGACACAGAAATCAACAGCTTTCACGAAGGGGAACTCTGGACAGTGTTGCTATCAGAATAACACCCACTATCACAAACCGGAAAACCATGATACTTTAATATCCAGTAATATTCAGTAAAAAGTAACATCATTATTTGTATTAAAATTAACACTGTGAGCTGTGCTTTTACAGATTTTATCAATGCTTATTTAATGCACATTTTATAAAGTTCCGTAAATTATCACTTTTGAATGCAAATAAATCAGTCATCTCTAACAAACATGCACTTTTAGCTCAGAACACGTACAATACAAGCAAGAAGAATGTGTGAACTCCTACCTGAACCTGCCGGCGGTGCTTCTCTTGAAGGTGTTGCCTCCTCTCCAACTCCTCCTTGCGGACCAGAAGGTCCTGGATGTCGGTGGCGTTCTCGTCTGAGCTTGGCAAGGACGTTCCTTCTACAGTACCGTCCTCGCTCTCGTCCTCGCTGAAACTATCCAGCTTGGCTTCCTCCTCATCCTGACAACAAACAAGCAGTGCTACATTTAGCAGTGTTCACTTTCACAAACTAGTACTACCATTTCTGTTGCAATTCAGAAAAATGGTAGGCCCAGGTAGGCTATAAAACTTACAATGCCACATTTTTACAAATTGTTCAGTGCTAAAAGGTGATTCAAAAATCCTTAATCTAAAATCTCTCTAAGACCTAGACTAGGGAAAGGCTCTGTGTGATGCATTGGTAAGCAAGCTGCATAAGGCAGCTGAGTGCATCGGGCAAACTCGCGCTGTTCGGCACTTTCGACATCATAGTTTCAAAAAACACGTCATTAGCAATTTGTTTGTAGATAGGTACAGTGTAAAATGTAAATCTATTTCCATCATATAAAAGCTGACAATTTGATACAGAATTTGGTATCAAATTCAACCGTTGTTTTAGAATAATTCGATCGATTGAAGCCTTGTGCATAGCCACAGTATCGCGTATGCTGTAAAGGGCAGGCGATTACAATGTTTTGTTTCCATAATCATAAAAACCTTGCCTTTATTAGAATTGAAAAGAAGAACCAATAAAAAAAATCACAATTATTCACATATCATATTGGTCACTCATTTGGAAATCGGGCTACAATTGAGTAAGTTACAAGACGTGGAAGTGAGGCGTTGTTTCTCGCGTTTAATATTAATGGGGTTCAGCCAAATGATGGAAACCATACTAGTTGACGTCACAAACGAAACCTGCGCTGTAGGCCGAACAAAGCCTCGTTGAGCGGTGGGACCTTTTCATTCGACTTACGCAAAAGCATGAGCATCTAATGACTCGACATGTATGTTTGGGTTTAGTAGGCCTTTAAAAATATATGGTATGAATATATAATACGAAGCTTCCAACTTGAATAAGTCTGAACGAAATCTATCCCCCAACTATACACATCAGTTTGTACCATAATGAAAATCAGTCCCTATGACTGAGTAGGTAGACACTAATGTACCTACTTATTTAAATATCACTATTTATGTATAAACAATTAAATTAAAGTGGTGCCTATATTTATTATGAGATTCTCTTGTACTGGTACTGTATATCTCTTCCCAAACATAAGCATGAAAACTAAGCTACATACAAGGAATAATGCCTACTTGTATCCTCATCCTACATAATATAGTTAATAGTATAGATGGACCAACACCACATCTCCCTTGGCCAAAACGGGCGAGTCAAAGTCGACTGGAATGCAGGTGATAGCGCATTAACGCGTGCTCCTCGCACTCAGGCGCGTGAACGGTAGCGGCAAAACATGGCTACACTTACATTGCATTATTTCCAAAACTATTCAAGCTAGAGCAATATTATAAGCGGCACAAGAAAGATGACAGTTATACCTTGACGACGATAGTTGTGTATTTATGACTGGTTTCTTGTGAACCATACAAATTGCGATCGTAAAAAACGTAGACATCTTCGAAAAGGTTTCCACTAACATTGCTCTACTTTAATGGCATTATTTCATTACCTATTAATGTTTGACAAATACAGTGCACATCATGGTGTAGAGGAAGGTTAGACAAAAGTATTTATGTGATTCAATGTTTGATGCGCGTATTGGTTATCTTGAAACCATGAGTTGAATATTGGCTGAACGTTGTTTTGCCGTAGCCTGCTGGCTACGGCCGGCCGTATAGCTCTGCCGTAAGCGCGCAGGAGAGATGTGTTCCCGACCACTGCCGATAGCAACTGACACCTGCTAGCTGCACTTCACTACCGGCCGCCCCTAAAAAACCGAATAGACTAGACCCGGATGCGCGCGCAAGCTTTCGCGCGCAGAGATGTGCTCGTGGTAAATCTATAGTACTCTGGTAGGATAATTTTTTTTGTGGGGGAGGGGAGGGGAGGGGGGGGGGGGGGCAGAAAGGAGACAGTTTATCTAAAGGTTTACACCACTTGTAAAAAAAAAGAACAGGACTTGCTTACCAAAAATTCTTGGTGCAATAAGGTTGGGGAATCCTGACTCGATGTTTGGACTACGGACACAAATTCGCTGACACAATCGAATTTCTGGAGCTTCAGCACTGGTGGCTCAACTCCGCATAGAAACACTGTGCCAAAGAAGATGATTTTACGGATGCGTAGTGTAACCTGAGCAACCTCCTGCAAAGAGAAAACAAACAAATGGGTTAATTTCTTTGCATGATAGAATGTATTACACTACACTTACCTACAAGGTACAAACACAATGGTTGGCTAGCTGTAAAGTTTTAGTATGTTGGCATTTCTCTTGCAAATATCGGGTGCAAGAATTATTTGGTAGAGGCATGTCAAGTTGTCACAACAGTACAAATGAAAACTTATTTATCAGAATGACATTAACCTTTGACAAGTGTGTGTGTGTGTGTGTATGGTATGGATTCTTCTGATTCTTGATATCCCTGCTACTAGAACCTCATAGGTAGTAATATTAACAGGAGCATATATTTTAATTAAAGGGATAGTCAGATGAAAAACTAAAAAATCACCAATTAGTCATTACTCATTAGTCCATGAAATTCAGTTATGTGTAAAATACAATTGGTATAGGTTGCTTCAATGCAAGAAAAAAAATAGTGAACAATTAGCTATTCTACTAGATTCCCTTCGGCAGCCCTGCTGCATTTTTCTTCTAAAGCGTAGTGCAACTGTATCGGTTCTGAGGTCGCTGGCGCCTTCCCGATAGACAGAGGACTCATTGTGTTATACGAGACCAGCCAGCGCTCCGCGAAACACTCGGCGACTGCGGACAGTACCGCTCAAAACAGATAGCAACTTTTCTACACATCATGTCACAAAAAAATTAATTGCAGGGTATTTTGTAGAAGTACACGTTCGTACTAAGAAGCATGTTATCGGTAGAGAAACGATGCACATTAAACCTCCTGATGGATTTTTGATCAGTGCCCTATTTTAGCGGTGGTTTTACTTTCTCAAGGCAACATTTTTTTTATATGGAAATTACCATGAGAAAAGTTGCTCGGTGCTACTTGGTAGCAACAAACCAAAAAATCGCGTTTTCTTTAATTTTGTAACCGCCTGCTTTTAAAGTATGGTATCTTTTAGTCATGTTTTTTATATTTAAAGGTGGACATCTACAAATGGTAGTTCTTAAGTTTTTCACCTGACTATCCCTTTAATGAGTTTGGAATTAAACTACTAAAATTGCAAAATAAAATATTATATAGGTAGGCCTAGGCCTCTTAAAATTATAAATTAATTGTAGGCCCAACTGGAAAAGTGTGTTTGTTCTGTGGTTTACATCCAAAAACTATTTCGAGGTGGTACAAAAAAGTATGAATTATTTCAAGTATTCTGTAAAAGTTCTTATGAGTCACGACTTTAAAGAGGGAGCCCGGGAGCTTTTACACTTTATTTTCACGGTCTGAAAAATTAGCACTCGATCAGTTTTACTTTCTCAACTTACTTACTCATAAGTTATAGGTAGGTCATAAGTTATAGGTAAGTCATAAGTTTACTTACTCATAAGTACTAAAATAGTTTCTGTGGTCTAAGCAGAAGTCTAAACAAAATATGTGCATGATTCAATCAGAAGTCGAAACTGCAGCAATCAATTATGGAAAAGCATAATGTCACTTCCAAACTATAGCCTACATCAGTGGTTCCCAAACTATTGCATTCCGCGGACCACTTTCAGAATTATAATTCTGCCGCGGACCAGCACGGGCTGTTCAATTCGCTGTCAAACAAATGGTTGTTTAGAATGTCAATTTATGTGGCTACATACACCTCTAGAACCTTGACATGAACACATTTTGGAGTTTAAACCCAATTTAGAGAACAATGATGAGTTATTGTAACACCTAACCCCCCCCCCCCCAACAATTTATACATTTTCATCCTTCACGTTGGACATTTGTAAAGTAATGTTTTGAATATATATAAGCTTACCTTTATGTACTGGCAACTAGTGAGAGGGATGGGCTTGACGTGTAACACACAAGCTGGGAATGTCAGGCTGTATTGTTGACAGTTTTAGGGGCATGTCGTCTTCGGACGGCATATTAAAACCGATTTTTTTTTTAAGATATTGCTGATCGTACTCCCTTATTACCTTTTTCTTTGAAAAACAATGTTTTTTACTGTCACACTCTGATACAGAAACCGTTTTTAAATGTGGAACTGTTGTTTCACTACTGTCATCACCAATCGTCATTAACCAAAGCTTATTCCAGAAACCAATGTTGGTTATTAAACCCTGTTCATTGTATTCATAGTTGAATGAAATGGGTAAGCTCATCTGTCTCACGCAACTGTGTATTGTTACTGTCAGGTGGATGAACGGAAAGGTTGACCAAGCAAAATAAAAACTTTTTATGTATTCAAGTCCGTGCAACGACGCATTAAAAAATGTTTTGATGCAAAATGGATGTGTTTGGTGATATAATTAAAAATAATATACAATGTAAGTCTACGTCTCGAGGATCACCTAGCTACGCTCCGCGGACCACAGTTTGGGAACCACTGGCCTACATGATAGCTATGTGCAAAAAGCCAACCAGTGAATTATGCAAACAAATTAATATCTTTCAATGCAGAAGTTACAGTTTGATTCCCGGTTTGAGCTGTTATTATTTTAAAATAATGTTTGCTTGTTCACTGTTGAGGGAGACACTCACCATGTCTGTCTCCTTGCCAGTGAAGAGGGGCTCCTGCGAGTTGTACATGAGGGGGGTAAAGCCGCACAGCGTCGCGTCCTCGGGCAGCCTGACAAGGTCGTACGCGTCGCTCGGAGGACCCGGGACCAACTCGGTCTGGTGGTGGCCAAGTTTCTCCAAGAGGTTCACCAAACTGGCCAAACGGCTCCATGCATCACCTGGAGGCCTGGAAGTAAGAAAATCATTGCTTCACTTTGTATTATGTTGTTTTGCTTGTTGGCAACAATAAATGATTACAATTTATAGTTCCCCTATAGGCTATATTGCAGTCCCAACCACCATTAATTATACAGACAATATTTACAGATACTAGAAAAGTCGTTGGCTAGCAAACTGTATTCTTCCTGTCTAAAACAGATAGGAAAGACATAGTGTTCAAGTGGTTTCAGTAATTATACAACTCGTTGTAACAACGTTTAGAGCGAATAATGTGGATATGCAAGAACAGTAGAACAGCTTCACGAGTAATTGTTCGAGCATACTTGAAACTAGAGTGTTTATATCATCTGCGAGCGAATGTGATTTATCACGACAGTCCAAGAGAAATGTTTTATGACCTACCCGACCCTGTAGTCCTGGCAGGAGGGCGGAGGGTTCCAGATGCCGCCGTGGCAGAGTAGCCAGTCGCACCAGACCTTGACGGCGGGTAGAAGCACCAACATGTCCTCGCTGACGATCAGCCGACTGGACGGGACTCCGTCGGAAGCCGCCGCCAGCTGTTCCCGCAGGAGCGAGACGCACCGCTCCAGGATCAGGCTGAACATCTGGATCGAGACGACTAGCGCGCTCTCTTGCACGGCGGACCGATAGCCAGGCTCCAGCTGGGGGTCTGCAACATGGGACACTCATGCAAGCCATCCGTGGTGAGACTTGCGGTTGGTGCTCAGGTCCTAAGCGTGCGATTGTGATATCAAGGGTCGTGGGTTCGAATCGCGCATAAGGCATGGGTTTTATTGTATTTGACCTCTCATCGTCTCGAATCATCATCATTATCATCATCCTCGTAGAGAGGTTCAATCGCTGTCATTGTCGACGAAATATACGCCTAAATAAATTCGTTGAAAGGGGTTGTTATGGACGATGAACTGACACAGCGCCATATAGACAGTCTCTCCCACATACCAGTGGCGTGCACTCCATAGACGCAAGGGAAGCACTGCTTCCCTTGCTAAAATGCTACAGAGTGCTATGTATAAAAGAACACCCGTATACGATTCGCCACGTCTTGAATTCTTTGTATTCTCAAATTTAATTTTCCATTTAGCCATCTTTGCGGCAGTTCAGTTTAAATTTACACGCGTCTAGCTCTGACAGACGACAAGCCAGCACCCCTTCAGTCCCGACCGCGGCCGAGTATCTCCGACACTGACCGAGGCTCTGGAACGCTGAAATGAATCATGCGTGTTTGGCATTTCGCACGATTACAAAAAAATCAGTGTAAAAATATGTTTCGACCTTAAATCGCGGTAAGTGACAGTGACATTGGTGTAAGGGTTTACTGTGCGTCTTCCAAAGTACCCACAGGGACACTAGTGAACTTTAAAGCACTGAATTTAAGCTAATTGTAGTTTTTCAAGAAAACTTAGTGTGATCGTGTGGGTGAGGTGCGAGTTTTACCTCGGTGTGGACGCTCGTTTGTGACCTGCATTCAGAGCGCATGGCCAGTGCAGACGGGAGTGAGCACGTGTTACAGCCTGCAGTGGCGGGAACAGTAAGTGCAGTAACACGCAACTGTGGTTGCATTTTGGAGGAGCTTCTTAATCGTCAGTTTAGTACACGGAACTTTCAAGACAACAAAAAAATAAAATAATAATAACTGCAAAAAAGTTCCTCCGGCGGCTGGGGCTTTTCCCCAGACCCCGTCCTTGTTTGGGCAAAACCATTGCTTCCCCAAGTTCCATAACCACGGCACGCCACTGCCACATACCGAAAGCAACAACAAAAACACTGACCATACTCTTCAAAACACTGAACCAAAAGGAATTGACTAATGTTTTCATTAGTATATATTATATACAGTATATATATTAATTTTTTCCCACTATTTTTTTTTGTTTCTTCATGTTCTTTCTTATTTGCATACTTCTATTTTTATTTTTTAATATGTTGAATTACCACTTCATTTGATTTTATTTCATTTCTCAATTATTTTTTTCTTGTTCTTGATTATATTTTATTTTTATATAGTTCAGTAGTTTGTTTTGTTTTTATTGTTATTGTTATTTATGATTGCATAACTATTCATTGTTTGCATAGCTTAGTTTTATTTAAGGTCCTCCTTTGTAAATCAGTTTTTATAACTGAATAGGATAGACATTAAATAAATAAATAAATAAAATAAATAAATTGTATACTTCATACGTATTTCTTCATACATATAATAGAAACGCCTACTTTGTCTAACAGCATCTCATGTCACGTCTTGAGGACTACATGACGGGTATAAAGGTTTACATACACAGCTTTGAAGAAGGGTCTAAAGAATAGAGTATTCACGTGACGTCACATCGGCCATATTGGAGTACTATTTCAAGTTTTATTACAACGCTTATATTACCTTGCCTTGTTTGTCTGGACGGAATCTTTGAATCAATATTCCACCTACTTCTAAATGTCCGATCAAGCTGAAATTTTGTACACAGACGTATACCTAATGACAATACATAAATCAACTGTCATATTTACTAAATTGTCAATAAATTCATCATAATTAATTAGTTGTTGTTTTATATGGAAATCGATGTTTAACCCTTTTTCCAAGGTCAAATCGAGTTGAAAGTTTTCACACAGACGTATTCTTAATGGCAATACACGAATCAATTGTCATATTAACTAAATAATCAATTAATTTATCATGATTAATTAATTGATGTTTTATATGGGAATCGATGTTTAACCCACTTCCCAACGTTAAATCGAGTTGAAAGTTTTCACACAGACGTATTCTTAATGACAATACACGAATCAATTGTCATATTAACGAAATAATTAATTAATTCATCATAATTAATTAATTTATGTTTTATATGTGATTCGATATTTCACCCACTTCCCAACGTTGAATTGAGCTGAAAGTTTTCACACAGACGTATTCTTAATGACAATACATAATTCAATTGTCATATTTACTAAATAATCAATTAAGCCACCATAATTAATTAATTGATGTTTTATATGGGAATCGATATTTCACCCACTTCCGAACGTCAAATTGAGCTAAACTTTTTCACACAGACGTATTCTTAATGACAATACACGAATCAATTGTCATATTTACTAAATAATCAATTAATTCATCCTAATTAATTAACGTTTATATGGGAATCGATGTTTAACCCACTTCCGAACGTCGAATAGAGCTGAAAGTTTTCACACAGACGTATTCTTAATGACAATACACGAATCAATTGTCATATTTACTAAAAATAGTCAATTTATTCGTCATAATTAATTAATGTTTTAAAGTGAATCGATGTTTCACCCACTTCCCAACGTCGAATTGAGTTGAAAGTTTTCACACAGACGTCTTCTTAATGACAATACATGAGTCAATTGTCATATTAACTAAACAATCAATTAAGCCATCATAATTAATTAATTGATGTTTTATATAGTGATCGATAAAACACCCACTTCCCGACGTCCGATTGAGCTGAAAGTTTTCACACAGTCGTATTTCCTAAATGACAATACATGAATCAATTATCATATTTACGTATTAATTAATTAATCAACCATGATTAATTAATTAAACAATTAGCTTCATATGGGAAATTAGTCACAGTTAGTGAGGATGGGCCAACCACATGCAGGCATCGGAATTACCGCTGGTTGTTCGGGACTCAAATATCCGTGACGAAAGCATCGGATATGTTTCTATGTAATAGGCCTAAATGTTTTTATGTTGACAAAAATTGCGTTTATGATCATTATTAATAGAATGTGTAGCCTATAGGCCTAGTTACTTTGCCAAATTCTCCCATAGCCACATAACGCCACTTTTCGTAAGCATTGTTTACCGATCGCTGGATCGTGCATGAACGGAACTGTCCGAAATTCAAGTTTGCAATGCTAGCACGCTAGTTTGCGAGTGAAGTTAACATATACAAGTAGGCCTACACAAGTATGCAGTCTTCTAAATTCGGACACGTCCAGTGAGCTTATATTCGATTGCAAGATTCTTTAAGACTAAAAAGTATAAAATAATATTACATGAAAAAAATACTTTTTTTAAAAAACAACGCTTATATTTAAATGCACTAAAAAGTAAAAAATAAATTTTTGCCTCACTCGGAAAATAAAAGCGTTGGGCGCTTTCCCTGCATAAACAGCAGAATACTGCAATCTATGTCAATACCGAAAGCGCCCAACGCTTTTATTTTCCGAGTGAGGCAAAAATTTGTTGGGCGAAAATTTATTTTTTACTTTTTAGTGCATTTAAATATAAGCGTTGTTTTTTAAAAAAAAAGTATTTTTGGCTGTCAATAGAAAAGAAATATTTGATTTACGGGGAAATATGAGAGTTTGAACACGTATATCCCCCGATAAGGTTTACGGAAATGATAAGTTTCGAAGGCGGGAAGGTTTTTGGCTCACTGGTCCTCGCGCGTCCATAAGAGTAAGCATGGAACGAATATGTAACTCGCTGTATCTTTTGATACACACAACGGTTATGAAAACAAATTACATCACATTATTCGACAGTTCATACTGCTCAATATGACTTATCAGTTGGTTACTGAACGCAGCCCAAATTTAAAGGAGTACGAGATATGTGTGTGAATGTGTCGAGAATACCACCAAATTAGGCGGACTCGGCAGCTGTCGACCGAGCGCGGTTGCCACATAGTTTTCACGGGTTGCAATAACATACAATTTTAAACATATTTTTGGCATTTCCATGAAACATTATTGTACTTAACAATTCATGGCAACAGCAGACACATTGCTAATGCAAGTGCAAGTTGTTCTCACGGGCGTAGGCTATAAAAATATGCATACGTTTTTCTTGAGATTTGTCAACACTGCACTGTTCAAGCAGCGTTCACTTCAACTCGAAAGTATACCTATATAAACTTGAGATTAATAAAAGTGTTTGATATCATTGTAAGGAGGAAACTTCACAGTTTCTTAGAATGTGCATGTGTTTCTTGTACGTTCTCAAGTACAGGCGGTAGCGCTTACGAAAAATCTAGTATAATATTATACGGCTTATTTAGATAGGAACGGGAGACACGAGAGAACCAGTCAACGCCCACTTTGGTTCCCTATTGTAAACAATAAAAAGAGTGGCCAAAATAACAGAGTTTATTTAAGTTGCTTTTCAGTAATAACAGCAAACCAAAGTTGGAGAACAGTAACCTAACGCCAGCTGAAACACTGTAACAATGAACTACCAATAACATACCATTCTCCAGTATGGCCACCATGCGGTGGGGTCAGACAATCAGTCGATCTTTCGTCGATCTTGCCATTTAACAAATGATGTACACCCCCACTACCTGACTAGCACAAACAAGAGACGAAATCCCCGAATTCATTACCGGAAGCCATAACAGAAGTTCAACCATGCGCACATTTCTTGGAAACACTATTAACATATAGTCAAATAATATTAATATTTTTAATAGGCGTCCACATAACAACAAACTATTACATTTGATAACTTTTTGACAGTTCGGGCCCAACAAGTTCAAGGAAACTGCGTCGCACTCGAACTTATTATAAATACAATGAAAAAAAAAATTCCCTGCGGCGTTCTCAGCGTTGGGATGGACAACGCTCTGTGCAGGTGCTACCATACGTGTATTGCTTATGTTAGTGGTTACACGTATGATAAGGGATTCGAACCCGCGTCCTTTAGTTCCATACGGCTGGGATCTGCGCGAGCGAAGGATCGCTCCCGCAGGGCGAGTGGTCAATTCTTCTCAAGTACCAATAGCACACATTCCAGTAAAAAGCGAAAATAAGATTAATTTCTTGCCTGGAGGAAATCCGCTAGTACATGATTAGCGCAGTTTTCCAAAACCACATTAAAATCTGACGTCCTATTCACTAACTTACCATAATTATAGTGTGAACCATCGATTTCACATCAGTTCATGCGTGGACGACGAGTATTTTAACATAAAATTGACCTATCAAATCAAACAAGCGACGGGGAAATTGGATTATACGAGAAACGTGTATTTTTAGAAAGAAAGAGATGACCTTTTTTTTTAGACATTTTGTGACCACTTAAACAAAAAGATTATCATACTCGGAATCTCCCTGGTGAAGATAGAGCTGTTATTATTCTGTTCTGATCATAACGTCAGCACAGTTTTTGTACGGCTGCGAGGTGGGCCGAGTTCTTTCAGTGCTTCGACCCCGTTAAAGATGGCGGCACTGAGATGTAGTCAGTGAAAGTGCTCTTCAATGAACTTAAAATAATGTGGCCCAAGACAGCTATTCTTTTACAAGTACTAGACCAGTGAATTGCCACTTCACTAAACATCAACTGCGATTCTTCAAAAACAAGTTATTATCAAGTAAGTCGCCTAAAATTGTACTTTATTAGAAGATTTTACTCCGCCTAGCCTAGGCCTAGGCCTAGAACACAGCGCATGGAAGTTGCCACCAAGACTCCTGCGCAGATAGTTGACGCAGTTGACGCTGCACGTGTGGCTTCAGGGCGCCTGCTTCACACTACTAAGAATTAATTATCCGTGACAGCGTAAATATGAATACTGATATCTTAAATGTAGTTAGGGACACAAATGCGTTGGTGAAGCGACTATGTAAAAAAGTAGATATTACCGACAAGAACGTAACTGAGATCAAAGAATCTATGTATGGCATGGGTGTAATGTAGGCTTATGTGTACCGCCAAATCAAAGTGCCGCCGATTAAAAACTAGTGTTTTCGCGTGTGCGATATCCGACTCTTAGCTAAAAATGATATAGGAGAGCTTATAGGTGTGTTTCTACCGCTAAAACCCCAACAGGGTGCAACAAAATAAGAACTATGTCTACCGATATGTTTAGCCTAGTGAAAGACACTAACGCGACAGTTAAATTACTTTGTAATAAAATCGAAACCACTGATAAAAATATTACGGAAATTAAAGATTCCATTGACAACAGGCTTGCGGCATTAGAATCACAAATACAAACATTGTCAAACAATAACCGCGAACTAAGTGATACAAATACGGTATTAAACAACTCACTTGAAGGATTGTTTAAAAAAGTCGATTACCTAGAAAACCAATCGCGCAGAAACAATTTAGTGCTATATGGATGCCAGGAAGATCGAAACGAAACGTGGGCTTCCTCTGAAAACAAAGTCAAAAATGTTCTATCTGAACACCTAAACATCAACCTTGAAAACTGGGAGATTGAACGGGCTCATCGTATCGGAGGGAGACCTGGAAAGAGACCGATAATCTTCAAACTAATAAGTTTCAAAACAAAAACAATGATCTTGCAAGAATGCCGCAAATTTCGTGGAACACAAAACGCGATTGCCGAAGACTTCTCCGACGAGGTTAAAAGCAAAAGGGAATACCTTAAAAAACATCTTATCGCGGCCAAGCAACAAGGGTTCCACGCATTCCTACGCTTTGATAAATTGATAATAGACGGCGAGCAATGGACCGTGGAACGATGTCAACAGCTTGAACAACGGACGGCAACAAGTGAACATCAGCAACATGAGAGTGATTCTGAACTACCCGGTACTGTGATCCCAACTCAGCCCAGCCCGACAGTCCTCCATGAGATGCCGCAGGCTCTAACCGGCAACAATCTGTCAACATCCACGACTCCTCTCAAGAAAGCGCCACGTGACACGAAGACACCACCGGCAATCACCGGACCACACCGGCAAAGCCAGTCGGCTGTAGTGAAGGCCACCGCAACAGCTGTCAAGACTGCCCTGACCCGTGAGGACTCGGCAAAGGGGGAAACGCCACGTGACACGAAGACACCACCGGCAATCACCGGACCACACCGGCAAAGCCAGTCGGCTGTAGTGAAGGCCACCGCAACAGCTGTCAAGACTGCCCTGACCCGTGAGGACTCGGCAAAGGGGGAAACGCCACATATGATCACTGATCGCCATAGCGCTCGCTACCCTAGCCGAGCAACCAATGTAACTTCAAGGTACAATAATAGTATTAAACAAAAGAGCTAGTACATAGAGAAAGAGATAGTTAAAAGTGACACTGACCTTAATATTTCAACTGACGTAAATGACAAATCTCACTTAAAAACAAAACATAATCCTGAAAACAAAAACTCCGAATTTCGAATCTTACACCAGAACATCCAAGGACTAACATTATCTAAAATTAGAGAGCTAAACATAATACTGGAGGACAAAAACAAAAACAACGAAACTGTGGACGTAATCTGTATATCTGAACACTGGAAATCAACTGCCAACATAAATAATTTAACAATTGAAAACTACACATTAATCTCCTCCCACTGCAGGCAAACGCTCACACATGGAGGTGTAGCAATATTTGTGCACCAAAAATGGCTACAAGTTACAATACACAAGCGGAATATATCAAAATACAGCATTGATAGGGATATCGAGTGTACTTCTATTGAATTAGACAACAACAATGGTACCGGTACCGGTAAAAGAAGAACGTCAAATTTAGTAATAGTAGCCCTATACAGATCACCAAATGGTCAAATAAACAAATTCTTAGAAAACTGCGAACTAATACTCGCTAAACTACAAAAATCAAACAAGCAGCTTATTGTTTTAGGAGATTTCAATATCAACGTGTCATCTGATAGCAAAGATCCCAACAAAGAACTGCTAATCAATCTCTTCGACTCCTGCAATATGTTAATTACTATAAACGAGCCAACGAGAATTGATCCTCGGTGGCATACCTCATCAACTATAGATAACATAGCCACCAATACCACACTTCCTTTTAAATCACAAGTACTAAACTTTGGCATCTCTGACCATCATGCCCAAGAAATTGCAATTCAGTTCGAAAACTATAAAGTGCCATTAATAACCAAAACAATTCGTAAAATAAACAATTCCACCTTAAATAATCTAGCCGAAAGTCTAATGGAAGCGAACTGGGATGACGTAACTATCGCGCGCACTGCTGATGATAAATATAATTCATTTGAAAAAATACTACAAACACATTTTAATAAAAAATGCCCAATCAAAACCGTTAAGAGTAAGGAAACATACAAAAAACAAAATTGGCTAACAAAGGGCATCAAAATCTCAAGTGCAAACAAGAGGAGTCTCCTCGATATTAACTCAAAATTTCCTAATGTGCCATTTCTACAATATTACGTTAAATTATATGTCAAAATATATAAAAAAGTGATAAAAATAGCCAAATGTAACCAAATTAAAGCAACAATATCATCAGCCGATAATAAATCAAAATCAATATGGAAAATAATTAATAATGAAACAAATCGGAAGCCAAAAAAGCCCCTGGATAATGTTTCTCTCCACCTAAACAATAAAATAATCAAAGATCCTAAAGCAGTGGCCCAATCTTTTAATAACTATTTTGCAAATGAAGCATCAAATCTTACAAATAACTTGACTAATAATGGGCACAATCAAAATAAAAACTTTCAAACTTACCTAACAAAAACAAATAAAAGCCCAATAAACTCCATTTATCTCTATGAAACTGATCCCAATGAAATTAAATGCATTGCACAGAAACTAAAATCAAAACATTCTGCGGGGATTGATGGTATATCGACTATAATATTAAAAAGGTGTATAAACAGTATAGCTGAGCCTCTAACTGATATATTCAACACCTGTTTAACGGAAGGAATCTTCCCCAAAGCGTTAAAAGTATCAAAAATTATTCCAATATTTAAAAAGGAAAATAAACATATCCCCAGTAACTATAGGCCAATATCCATTCTTCCAGCTGCTTCAAAAATTTTAGAAACCATTATTTTCAATAGAATCATTAAATTCTTAGATAAGGAGGATAGTTTAACTGAAAGGCAGAACGGATTCCGAAGAGGAAAATCAACTAGCAATACAATAAGCCGATTTATCAATACTATAGCTGGAGAAATTGATAAAAACACACCCACGTTGGGTATATTCTGCGACCTCACAAAAGCGTTTGATTGTGTAGACCACAAAATACTATTGGCTAAATTAGAATATTATGGTATACGCGGAAATGCACTGAAACTCCTAACTTCATACATCACTAATCGACAACAATACGTAGAAATAGCTGAATTAAAAAACAACAAACTTACTAAAACCATATCCGATTATGAGCAAACTACATGTGGAGTCCCACAAGGGTCTATTCTCGGGCCTCTATTTTTTATAATATTTATTAATGACATAACTGAAAACATAGACGAGGCTGAGTTATTTGCAGATGATTTTACCACAAGTGTTACGGCCACTGACGTTCTACCTCTAAAAGAAAACGCAGAGGAAAGACTTTCGAAATCTACTGAATGGTTTACAATGAACAAATTACTGCTTAACGCCACAAAAACTTATTTTATTCAATTTCATTCTTCTCAAAAAACTAAGTCACTTATCTCTATACCACACCTTACTAACACAAATGACAATTCACAGATTAAACGAGTCACACACACCGAATTTTTAGGCATAACAATAGACCAAAACCTAACATGGCATGCACATATAAATACGCTTCTACCAAAACTAAGCTCATCATGCTTTGCAATTAAAATAATCAGGCAAATAAGCAATGTATCAAATGCCAGAATATGCTATTTTTCACTGTTTGAATCTCATCTAAGGTATGGAATAGAGTTTTGGGGAGCATCCACTCACATTCACAAAGTATTTATAATGCAAAAAAGAGCGATTAGAACTATATCTGGCCTCAGTCCTACAGATCATTGCAAACCACACTTTATAAACCTTAACATTCTCACCGTTCCAAGCCTACACATTCTTAAATCAATATTGTCAATCAAGAAAAACATCCATAATCACCCAAAAAATGCTAGCGTACACTCCTTCAACACACGTCATAAAAAAGACCTTCATCTCAACTCATGCTGTACCAAATTAGGACAGACAAACTCAGACTACTTAAATAAAAAACTCTACAACCATCTTCCTAGACATATAATAGATATTTCAAGCTACAATAGATTCAAATCTGAACTTACAAAATTTCTAATACAAAAGGCTTACTATAGCCTTCAAGAATTCTTTAGTAATATCTGATCCAATAACTATTATAAAATTAGCTTTAGTTTAGACTTATCTTTTACTATTCTTAACACATTATATTAAGAAAATTACTTACTCTTTATTAGTTTATAACAAAAACAATGTATAACAACAATGTAAATGTAGGCATATGTAAACAATATGTAAAAAAAACAACGTGAGGACCATTGTATACTATTACTGCTTTCATAGCCACTCACCATTGTTATTTCTTGTATGATTGTAAAAATTTTTAAATGTAACTTTTGTACTATTAGAAATAGAGGCATATAGGCCTAAACATTCACACATTTAGTTTTAATCTAACAATAGCTTAGACCTAACACAAGGATCTTTGGACTACACGGTGAAAACTGTTCTAAATAATATTATGCATTATAATTAAACCTGTAAATGTATACATATTATGTGTCCTAAATAAATAAATAAATAAATAAAATTCACCGCGGTCATGCCACAACAAAAGATTAGCTTCCTCTGTCTCCGTTTCTATTCGTTAGTTATTAGATCACACCACAAATGAGTGGCAATCTGATAGTAATTTCCGCGAAAGAAGGAGCTACTGCTTATTTCAATACGACAAACAATTGCAGGGTGAACGACACGGCCGGCGGTGGAGCTATCGCGAAACCTCGGACCCAGAGGTGATGTCTTGCTTCTAGAGGGGAGAGGGGTGAAATGAAAGATGTTATAGTAGGGGGGTGGGGGGGGGGGGCGGTCGAGATGTGACGTGTTCCCGTCATAGTGGGGTTCTGGACTTCTGGAGGGAGGAACTAGGGGTAAGTGTGACGTGTTCTGGAGGGAGGAACTAAGGGGTAAGTGTGACGTGTTCTGGAGGGAGGAACTAAGGGGTAAGTGTGACGTGTTCTGGGGGGAGGGACTAAGGGGTAAGTGTGACGTGTTCTGGGGGAGGGACTAAGGGGTAAGTGTGACGTGTTCTGGGGGAGGGACTAAGGGGTAAGTGTGACGTGTTCTGGGGGAGGGACTAAGGGGTAAGTGTGACGTGTTCTGGGGGAGGGACTAAGGGGTAAGTGTGACGTGTTCTGGGGGAGGGACTAAGGGGTAAGTGTGACGTGTTCTGGGGGAGGGACTAAGGGGTAAGTGTGACGTGTTCTGGAGGGAGGAACTAAGGGGTAAGTGTGACGTGTTCTGGGGGGAGGGACTAAGGGGTAAGTGTGACGTGTTCTGGAGGGAGGAACTAAGGGGTAAGTGTGACGTGTTCTGGGGGGAGGGACTAAGGGGTAAGTGTGACGTGTTCTGGGGGGAGGGACAAAGGGGTAAGTCATAAGTGTGACGTGTTCTGGGGGGAGGGACTAAGGGGTAAGTGTGACGTGTTCTGAAGGGAGGGACTAAGGGGTAAGTGTGACGTGTTCTGGGGGGAAGGACTAAGGGGTAAGTGTGACGTGTTCTGGAGGGAGGAACTAAGGGGTAAGTATGACGTGTTCTGGAGGGAGGAACTAAGGGGTAAGTGTGACGTGTTCTGGGGGGAAGGACTAAGGGGTAAGTGTGACGTGTTCTGGGGGGAGGGACAAAGGGGTAAGTCATAAGTGTGACGTGTTCTGGAGGGAGGAACTAAGGGGTAAGTGGGACGTGTTCTGGAGGGAGGAACTAAAGGGTAAGTGTGACGTGTTCTGGGGGCAAGGACTAAGGGGTAAGTGTGACGTGTTCTGGAGGGAGGAACTAAGGGGTAAATGTGACGTGTTCTGGGGGGAGGGACTTAGGGGTAAGTGTGACGTGTTCTGGGGGGAGGGACTAAGGGGTAAGTGTGACGTGTTCTGGGGGGAGGGACTAAGGGGTATATGTGACGTGTTCTGGGGGGAGGGACTAAGGGGTAAGTGTGACGTGTTCTGGGGGGAGGGACTAAGGGGTAAGTGTGACGTGTTCTGGAGGGAGGGACAAAGGGGTAAGTGTGACGTGTTCTGGGGGGAGGGACAAAGCGGTAAGTGTGACTGGAGGGAGAAAGGGACTAAGGGACTAAGGGGTAAGTGTGACGGGTTCTGGAGGAAGGGACTAAGGGGTAAGTGTGAGGGGGTGGGACTAAGGGGTGTGACGTGTTCTGGAGGGAAGGACTAAGGGGTAAATGTGACTGGAGGGAGGAAGGGACTAAGGGGTAAGTGTGAGGGGGTGGGACTAGGGGATGTGACGTGTTCTGGAGGGAAGGACTAGGGTAAGTGTAACGTGTTCTGGAGGGAGCGACTAAGGGGTAAGTGTAACGTGTTCTGGAGGAAGGGACTAAGGGGTAAGTGTGACTGGAGGGAGGAAGGGACTAAGGGGTGTGACGTGTTCTGGAGGCAAGGACTAAGGGGTAAATGTGACTGGAGGGAGGTCCCAGGGGGTAAGCCAGCGGTCGTTGCGTCTGACGGGGACGACAACGAACTCTACAGCCACTGGTGCAGAACCGATAAGGGAACGAAACGTGGGCTCACAAAACATGACAATCGCAACCGAGAAAAAACGAGAAACACGTAACGAAAATAAAACGTTAATAAAAAGGGTGTGCACAAGTTCGTCCTTGAACAGCCTTGCTCGGGTCATGTACCGAATAAAAAAAGCTATCGTACATTCTTGCGAGCATCGCTCCCAGCTAGGTCGAGCACACATCAGTATGACCGGGCAGCACACTGAACTTACAGGCTGACTGTTTGTTTTTACACTCCGACCAGAAACAAGTGAACACGTTTCCAATTGGCTCAGCTGATTACTACAAGGACAAGATTCGAAGATAATCCAACAGCATCTCGAGATGACTGGCCAGAGCAATTAGCTCAACGCACACATACAAAATACTAATTGCACGACCTGGAAGTCGTAAACAAATCTTTACACCATTAAACTACCAATTTCCATATTTTACGATGATCAGAGATCTCGTCATTTCCTGTGGCATTCTTCTCTTCCTCTTCGGCTCAGTTAATGGAATCAGGCACCACAAGATTGGTTTTGATGGTCTACGTTTATTCCATTAATATTAGTGGCTCTAAGGTTCCGAGATGGGAGTACACACAAGTAATTTATTGCGATATTCAATCTGTATGACACAAGACAGAATTCGTAAGTCGGAAAATGACTCGAAGACGACAAGGCACGTGTTCGCTGTAAGGGCTCACTAAATAAGTACCGTCGGCCTAAACAATGCAAGGAGTAAGTCGACGATGGAACCTGGGGGCCATTGACACGCTGCTGCTCGCTCCATCTTTTATTTGGTACGAAGCTAATTCTCCGCTTCCGTCCCCAGTTCGACAGCCGTTCGTCTATTTGGTACGGTTTTTGCGTCAGCACGTTGTAACCTTGTGAAGGTTGTCGAGATTGAGGTGAACAGCCTCTGGTTGTTGGTGCAATTACTTTCTCCCCCCACCATATTCTGTTTCCCACACGCCCCACCCTCACATCGCTGGCCGGCGGGGCCGGAGATGGAGGGCATACTATACACGTACGTATGCCAAACAAGAGCAGGCCCGATGCCATACGAGGACACACCCACTAAGGTCACGCTACTGTTTTACAATGACATGTTGAAACATTTCGAAATAACAAGTATTGGATTACAAATCAAATGTATGTATTGTACATTACCCGCCACCGCCTTCATTAAAATAGTACTGAAAACACTTGCGCAGACACCGAGGCAGCCATAGAAATATGATACCAATAAAGTCCCTGGTGCTGCGTCTACACGCGTGGATTATTTGCTCCAACCATTCGAGTCTCCAATTATCTTCGCGTGTAGACGTGCAGTTTCGCCAATCATTGCCGAGGCAGATGATTTGCCTCAAGACCCCCAAATAATTGAAGCGCTGCCAACTAAACATGTGCATTTCTTTGACGAAAGGTGGCAGACCCAAAGATGGCAGAGCATATATTTTGTGCTGTAAAGGTAACCCAACCTCATAACCTATAAAAAATAGATATAAAACGTACTTAAAACGTGTTGTCGCGGCGTTTCATCTTCATTATTTTCGTGGATTTATTGATTTTAATATGGAAAAAAAAGAAAAAGTGTCCCAAAAAGAACGTTAGTCCTGAATAATTAGAGATGTCACTAAAACGTCACAACAAACATACACAAAGTTAAAGCTATTTTGAAATTCTTCCGCTAGGTGCCACACTTGTCGTTAAATTGATCCGTGTGGACGTTCACGGGAATCATGTCCAACGTTGATTATTTTCTTCGAGGATAATCAACGTGCGTGTAGACCAAGTATAAGATTACGATGTACCAAACGTGAGCTGATGCAATTCTCAGTATAGTATCGTAGACCCGTGCCAGATAAACATAAGCTTATAATTACGACAATAATATATTCTGTAGAAGAATTCCCAAGTTATATACATTATACATGTCAGGCACAATGCAAAAAAATACAACAACAACAACAACAACAACAACAACAACAACAACAACAACAACAACAACAACAACAACAACAACAACAACGACAACAACAACAACAACAACAACAACATCCACCACCACAACCACGGCTACAACGACGACGACGATGAAGATAAGATAACGATACCAATAATAACGATATCAATTTAATAATGTCACAATCATCATTATCATCGTCGTCGTCGTCGTCGTCGTCGTCGTCGTCGTCGTCGTCGTTGTCATAATAATATTATAATAATATAAATAATGATGATGATGATGATGATGATGATTTATACTTGGAAATCAGGAAATCACAATATTACTATCAATCGTCGAACAACAACACGTGACAAACGGAACAAATATAAATATTTAAAATTACGTGATGGTTTCATTTCATTCCAGCCCCTACAAACTACAGCCTGCGTCGTATTGGTCTGATCCTTTTTAATTCACATGTATCTTGATTTTAGTAAAACTCAATCAGTGCTATCCAACTAAAATAACATTATTTAAATTTGATTACTAATAGAGGGACGTTCAGTTTTGGCAAAATGTTGCGATTTTTATTTATACTTCAGGTTGTATAAGAAGGGTGGAAACTCCACTTATATGGGAAACGCTTCACAAGGCAAAACTGTACGCAAGCTCGAAGAAGGGAATCTATTTTACCAACGATGGGACAGTAAATGTCAAGAGGTAAGAAAGAGGGTCTGCCATAAAAACTTTATGTAGATACCGGTAAATATTAGGAACGAAGAAGGGGGTCTAGGTTTACAAACCAGGGAACAGTAAATGTCAAGCGGTAAGAAAGACGGTCTGCCATAGAAACTTGAACTCATGTATGTAGATAACGCTAAATATTAGGAACGAAGAAGGGGGTCTAGGTTTACAAACCAGGGAACAGTAAATGTCAAGCGGTAAGAAAGACGGTCTGCCATAGAAACTTGAACTCATGTATGTAGATAACGGTAAATATTAGGCACGAAGAAGGGGGTCTAGGTCTACAAACCAGGGAACAGTAAATGTCAAGCGGTAAGAAAGACGGTCTGCCATAGAAACTTGAACTAATGTAATATGTAGATAACGGTAAATATTAGGCACGAAGAAGGGGGTCTAGGTCTACAAACCAGGGAACAGTAAATGTCAAGCGGTAAGAAAGACGGTCTGCCATAGAAACTTGAACTAATGTATGTAGATAACGGTAAATATTAGGCACGAAGAAGGGGGTCTATAGGTCTACAAACCAGAGAACAGTAAATGTCAAGCGGTAAGAAAGACTGTCTGCCATAGAAACTTGAACTAATGTAGAGAACGGTAAATGTTAGGCACGAAAGACGAGGATCTATCAACGTAGGGTATGAGAGGAAGGGAAATAAAGGGCCCACCAGCTTGAACTCTTGTTGGAGACAGTAGTCTGAGTCCAATGAGGGATTAAATTGATACTTTCACAACATAGTTATTTTTATCCCGTGCACAGTAGGAGACATAATTATATAGTGTGATAATTGTAGTTTGGAGCGTTTATCCGCAGGCTAAGCTGATCGGTTATAAATAGAAAGAGATGTTTGCATGGCTGACCGACCGGAGTCTCTTTGGCTCTGGAATGTGCCATAAAATTACAACCGGTTCGAATGTGTCGGAAATGTCTATCTTGGCCATACACCCGATATGATGTCCAAGCTGGCCGGCAGAGCGGGCGCAGGCCGCAGCCGCTGTCATCACGGCCATACACCCGATATGATGTCCAAGCAGGCCGCAGACGCTGTCATCACGGCCATACACCCGATATGATGTCCAAGCTGGCCGGCAGAGCGGGCGCATGCCGCAGCCGCTGTCATCACGGCTGGATCCCACGTGGAACTCAATCCGAGCTCTTCCGAAAACCACAAACATTATTGGTTCTCCAAACCTCACGACGTTTTAATACACCTTCAATTGCATATCTGGAGTAAATCGGAGCTTCCCATCGTCTTCTTCACAGAGGCATCTATCTCTTGGAATAACAACAAAGTTCCCACCACAATGATTATAATTGCATCCGTCGAATCGAAAGTCCGACCAAAGAATCTCGAGCCCTCGTGTTGGCAAATGACCCCGTGCACAGAGATTGATACCAGGGGGCATTGACCTCGAACTGCGCACAGTTCACCTCGACATCGGGCGCTTCATTTCAATGAGAGCACACGCTCTGACATTGCAAAAAGCGGGAGCAAAAACTGAGTCGTAAACTGTCTCATCACGCATTGAAAATTAAAAGCTATTAAAAGCTTTAATGCGAGTATGGGATGCCCTATGGGATGCCCTATGGGATGCCCTATGGGATGCGAGTGCATCCCGCTCCCCCGTGGCGGCATTCACATGCCCGATGCAAGCAAGCATGCACGCACGCATGCGGACATGTTGTAGTGTAGTGCATGGTATATATAGCTGCCAAACTCATGCATTAAACAAACCACGTTAAAACGGTCAGTGAAAAAATCGTGATTGATGTAAAAGGGAACACTGCCAAAGAAAATGATATGGGGTTATTTCTTTTGCCAGCGCTTTTTCAGTAGTGGGCGAGGGCGTAAGGACAGTTGCACTGAGGCGTAACTGTGGTTGGACTACCCTGTGGCGAGCGCGGCAGTTTCCGGCTCAACAGCAACAACAGACAACAGCTCAACAGTATCATTCAAGGAAGGGAAGTTAGCCATTCTTGGCCGGTGTTCTCCGACGACTAGCCTCTCCTGCCAATTAGTTCTATACAAACCGGTAAATGAATCTAAATTTATATTTTGTTCTGATGCGAAAAAAAAACAGTCGAGTTTCCCGTGCAAATATAACCACAGTATACTGGGAGCGCCGTGGTACGCATGCAAATGAGATAAACGTCAAACAGGATTTAATTCCGATAGGTAAAATAGAGCAGACCCGTCCTACGAGGAAAAGCTTTTATTTACTCCATAAAAGGAATTGCTACAAAAACAAAGACCATACTAAAGTAACTCATCTCGTATGCTGATGCGGTAACTCGCATCTCTGCTAGGACAGGCCAAAACGAGTGGCCGACTATGACCGTTGCATCGTGAGCTGCGCAAGCGGACAACATTAGAAATAATAACCTAACCTAACCCGCAGATCAAAACGAGCAAAACAAGATATCAAAAGATAAATGAAACAGGAAATGACATGCAACACTTAACAACGGTGAAGTTGCTCCCGTGATCAGGTGTGGCAAGCAGCGACGCGAACTCGGGTCCAAAACAAACAAGTTATTTATTGCTTCCTCCCCGAGGAGGCGATCAGAAACAAGGACCACCGAAGCAAATGTTCCGTCAATCGAATAAATTATGGCGACGCACATTTCCTTCTACGCGTGAGCATTGATTGGCACCGTTAGCTAAATGTGAGATTACTTTTGGAACTGTCAAGAACTGTCAGGTCAAGAACTGTCAACATTTTGGAACTGTCAAGACGGTATAGCATACAAAAGAACGGCATAACGGACTAACTGCACTATTCCACATAAAAAAAAAAAACAATTCACATTTACGACTGACAAGCATAGGCGGTCATTTGCAGTAGAATAAACGTAGACAAATCACAAATGTTAGCGTTTGGATCCCATTTCTTCTATGTGGGATTAAACTATATAACTTATTGTACATTTTTAGGAACGTCGTAAGTACAAGATGTATGATTATAAGTGTGTAACTGATTTCAGAACAAACGCTAAATTTTGTTTATACACTGAAGGAATGGAAGTATTTTACATTTACAATAGTGATACAGTTCTTTGGTTTGCAGTAACACTTCAAAATAATTATGAATGCTAGCCCTATCTTGACATGTACGAAAAAAGGTAAATTTTGAAGTTAGCATATCAATCAATTATAGGATGCAGCCACTTTTGTCGGTTTAACATATGCACTATGTGTAATTAGTTGTCTTACACCGCGCACAGGTAGTCCTGTTTGTCGTGACGAAACAAACTGAAAACAACGCGAGTCGCGAATACGTTGCAGAAGGTTTCGAGTCATATGTCGACGACTTATCTCGACCGATCACATCAGCCGATCTGTCGATTGCGAGCGAGTGGGCCTACCATGTTTAACGACGTGACGCAATACAACGAACGCAAACAAAGATGGCGAACTAATGGTAATGCCACTAATGATGATGGCCGAGTGGCCTTGACAGTGCATCTTTCAGTTCGATGACCTTGGCGGCCAAGATGGGGGAAGATAATGGCCGTGCGCGTACCTGAACCGCGTAGCTGCTGTTTCGGCCGCCACAATTAGCCACACTCGGGACAAAACATAATAACCACATTTCAACACATTGCATTCTTTACGACTACCATTATTTCAATGTTTATCCTACAATACAACAGCTAAAGTTGATTTACAATGTTCAATTGAAATCCACAGGTGATAAAGTTAGAACATAATGTAATGTAGGCCTACACTACACGGGCAGCGCAAACCATCTGCAAGTGGATGAGATAAAGTTTATAAAGAGAAGAACATAATGTGAAGGCCTACAGGGGCAGCGCAAACCATCTGCAAGTGGATGAGATGAAGTTACTAAAGAGAAGAACATAATGTGAAGGTCTACAGGGGCAGCGCAAACCATCTGCAAATGGATGAGATGAAGTTTATAAAGAGAAGAACATAATGTGAAGGCCTACAGGGGCAGCGCAAACCATCTGCAAGTGGATGAGATGAAGTTTATAAAGAGAAGAACATAATGTGAAGGCCTACAGGGGCAGCGCAAACCATCTGCAAGTGGATGAGATGAAGTTTATAAAGAGAAGAACATAATGTGAAGGCCTACAGGGGCAGCGCAAACCATCTGCAAGTGGATGAGATGAAGTTACTAAAGAGAAAAACATAATGTGAAGGTCTACAGGGGCAGCGCAAACCATCTGCAAGTGGATGAGATGAAGTTTATAAAGAGAAGAACATAATGTGAAGGCCTACAGGGGCAGCGCAAACCATCTGCAAGTGGATGAGATGAAGTTTATAAAGAGAAGAACATAATGTGAAGGCCTACAAGGCAACGCAAACCATCTGCAAGTGGATAAGATGAAGTTTATAAAGAGAAGAACATAATGTGAAGGCCTACAGGGGCAGCGCAAACCATCTGCAAGTGGATGAGATGAAGTTACTAAAGAGAAAAACATAATGTGAAGGCCTACAGGGGCAACGCAAACCATCTGCAAGTGGATAAGATGAAGTTTATAAAGAGAAGAACATAATGTGAAGGCCTACAGGGGCAGCGCAAACCATCTGCAAGTGGATGAGATGAAGCAACCACTCGCACATCACAGCCACACTTTCATAACATGCAACCATTAAAATGTCATATCCTTTAAAATAGGGTGATGTAAAAATAGGTGCAGTGGCAATATAAAGCAAGTGGACAGAAAAACGAGTGAATGTTATGTAACTAGCAGAAGACTGCTAAACCAAAGAACCAAACAAACTAAGTGGTTGGCACCTGGTAAGCTAGGCAACTCGCACAACAGTCACACTGTCATTAGATGCAACTAAGTAGTTAGCGCCTGGTAAGCTAGGCAACTCGCACAACACAGTCACACTGTCATCAGATGCAACTAAGTGGTTGGCGCCTGGTAAGCTAGGCCACTCGCACAACACAGTCACACTGCATCAGATGCAACTAAGTAGTTAGCGCCTGGTAAGCAAGGAAACTCGCACAACACAGTCACACTGTCATCAGATGCAACTAAGTAGTTAGCGCCTGGTAAGCTAGGCAGCTCGCACAACACAGTCACACTGCATAAGATGCAACTACTAAGTAGTTAGCGCCTGGTAAGCTAGGCAACTCGCACAACACAGTCACACTGTCATCAGATGCAACTAAGTAGTTAGCGCCTGGTAAGCTAGGCAACTCGCACAACACAGTCACACTGTCATCAGATGCAACTAAGTAGTTAGCGCCTGGTAAGCTAGGCAACTCGCACAACACAGTCACACTGTCATCAGATGCAACTAAGTAGTTAGCGCCTGGTAAGCTAGGCAACTCGCACAACACAGTCACACTGCATCAGATGCAACTAAGAAGTTAGCGCCTGGTAAGCTAGGCAACTCGCACAACACAGTCACACTGCATCAGATGCCACTACTAAGTAGTTAGCGCCTGGTAAGCTAGGCAACTCGCACAACACAGTCACACTGTCATCAGATGCAACGAAGTGGTTGGCACCTGGTAAGCTAGGCAGCTCGCACAACACAAGTCACACTGTCATCAGATGCAACTAAGTAGTTAGCGCCTGGTAAGCTAGGCAACTCGCACAACACAGTCACACTGTCATCAGATGTAACTAAGTAGTTAGCGCCTGGTAAGCTAGGCAACTCGCACAACACAAGTCACACTGTCATCAGATGCAACTAAGTAGTTAGCGCCTGGTAAGCTAGGCAACTCGCACAACACAAGTCACACTGCATCAGATGCAACTAAGTAGTTAGCGCCTGGTAAGCTAGGCAACTTGCCTAACTTACCAGGCGCTAACAAGGCAACTCGCACAACACAGTCACACTGTCATCAGATGCAACTAAGTAGTTAGCGCCTGGTAAGCTAGGCAACTCGCACAACACAAGTCACACTGTCATCAGATGCAACTAAGTAGTTAGCGCCTGGTAAGCAAGGAAACTCGCACAACACAGTCACACTGTCATCAGATGCAACTAAGTAGTTAGCGCCTGGTAAGCAAGGAAACTCGCACAACACAAGTCACACTGTCATCAGATGCAACTAAGTAGTTAGCGCCTGGTAAGCTAGGCAACTCGCACAACACAGTCACACTGTCATCAGATGCAACTAAGTAGTAAGCGCCTGGTAAGCTAGGCAACTCGCACAACACAGTCACACTGTCATCAGATGCAACGAAGTGGTTGGCACCTGGTAAGCTAGGCAACTCGCACAACACAGTCACACTGTCATCAGATGCAACTAAGTAGTTAGCGCCTGGTAAGCTAGGCAACTCGCACAACACAGTCACACTGTCATCAGATGCAACTAAGTAGTTAGCGCCTGGTAAGCTAGGCAACTCGCACAACACAGTCACACTGCATCAGATGCAACTAAGTAGTTAGCGCCTGGTAAGCTAGGCAACTCGCACAACACAGTCACACTGTCATCAGATGCAACGAAGTGGTTGGCACCTGGTAAGCAAGGAAACTCGCACAACACAGTCACACTGTCATCAGATGCAACTAAGTAGTTAGCGCCTGGTAAGCAAGGAAACTCGCACAACACAAGTCACACTGTCATCAGATGCAACTAAGTAGTTAACGCCTGGTAAGCTAGGCAACTCGCACAACACAGTCACACTGTCATCAGATGCAACTAAGTAGTTAGCGCCTGGTAAGCTAGGCAACTCGCACAACACAGTCACACTGCATCAGATGCAACTAAGTAGTTAGCGCCTGGTAAGCTAGGCAACTCGCACAACACAGTCACACTGTCATCAGATGCAACTAAGTAGTTAGCGCCTGGTAAGCTAGGCAACTCGCACAACACAGTCACACTGTCATCAGATGCAATTAAGTGATTGGCGCCTGGTAAGCTAGGCAACTCGCACAACACAGTCACACTGCATCAGATGCAACTAAGTAGTTAGCGCCTGGTAAGCTAGGCAACTCGCACAACACAGTCACACTGTCATCAGATGCAACTAAGTAGTTAGCGCCTGGTAAGCTAGGCAACTCGCACAACACAGTCACACTGCATCAGATGCAACTAAGTAGTTAGCGCCTGGTAAGCTAGGCAACTCGCACAACACAGTCACACTGTCATCAGATGCAACTAAGTAGTAAGCGCCTGGTAAGCTAGGCAACTCGCTCAACACAGTCACACTGTCATCAGATGCAACTAAGTAGTTAGCGCCTGGTAAGCTAGGCAACTCGCACAACACAAGTCACACTGTCATCAGATGCGACTAAGTGGTTAGCGCCTGGTAAGCTAGGCAACTCGCACAACACAGTCACACTGTCATCAGATGCAACTAAGTAGTTAGCGCCTGGTAAGCTAGGCAACTCGCACAACACAGTCACACTGTCATCAGATGCAACTAAGTAGTTAGCGCCTGGTAAGTTAAGCAACTCGCACAACACAAGTCACACTGTCATCAGATGCAACTAAGTAGTTAGCACCTGGTAAGCTAGGCAACTCGCACAACACAGTCACACTGTCATCAGATGCAACTAAGTAGTTAGCGCCTGGTAAGCTAGGCCACTCGCACAACACAGTCACACTGTCATCAGATGCAACTAAGTAGTTAGCGCCTGGTAAGCTAGGCAACTCGCACAACACAGTCACACTGTCATCAGATGCAACTAAGTAGTTAGCGCCTGGTAAGCTAGGCAACTCGCACAACACAAGTCACACTGTCATCAGATGCAACTAAGTAGTTAGCACCTGGTAAGCTAGGCAACTCGCACAACACAGTCACACTGTCATCAGATGCAACTAAGTAGTTAGCGCCTGGTAAGCTAGGCAACTCGCACAACACAAGTCACACTGTCATCAGATGCAACTAAGTAGTTAGCGCCTGGTAAGCTAGGCAACTCGCACAACACAAGTCACACTGTCATCAGATGCAGCTTAGAAACGATTTTTTGTTTGTATTTTGAACGCCATTTGAAATCAAAATTTCCGATTGATGTATCACTAGGTATTATCCAATTCTATAGCCTTATTCAATAATGGCTGCGATGTGTCATGCGTTTGGATGAAATCAGCCAATATCAATCAATAATATCTCAGACAGTCTGATTATATTCAATCTAAAAGTAAAATTTCAATTTTCTTAAGCAATGAACGTCTACCTCTTCACCTACAATATGCACACAAAAGTGTATCTGAAACTCTAAAGAAACTAAAATGGGACTCCCTACAAAAAAGAAGGAAAATAGCTAGACTAGCATACCTGTACAGAGCATTTAGAGGGGAAATGCCATGGAAAGAGATAAAAGGCAGAATGTTTAAAGCAAGGTGTGTTGGGAGAAGGGACCACAAATACAAGATGGAAAGAGATGTGAAATACAGAAGGAAAGGACTAAATTCACTGGTTGAAATGGGTATAGTGGAATGGAATGACTTGCCTGAGGAAGTATTCAAGGATTTGCCAGCAGTTAGTATATTTAGAAGTAAACTTAAGAATGTATTAATATAAGTATTCTATGTATATAACTTATAAACTTTGTGTTCTATACTCTGCCACCGAATTACAATTTGTATTGTTCAAAGCAGTTTCAATAAAATTATCTATCTATCTATCTATAATTTCAGAAAGCTCATTTGCTACGCGTGTGTAAGTATGTGCAAATGTCATCTCTATTACCACTATACCCTGTATTAAACGAGCTCCTAATGACGTCTGGTGGACATTAAGAAACCGCAAACCTTGGAAAACGAAATCAAGGAAGTTCACACTTTTCCTGCGTGCTGGACATAATGCTTTCTAAGCTTGAAGTGACTGATGATGAGTGTTTATAACAACGGTTTGTAAAGATGACTAAAAACTGAAACATTTATTGGAACAAAAAATATTCAAATGTAGAACACTAAATTCTCTCGAGTCTAGAGGGTGAAACATTTTCATTTACATTTGGGACAATTTAAAAACATTTTTAAGCAATTTTAATAGACCGAAATCAGAAGTTCCAAGTGCTAGGTGGACATACAGCCTTAAATTGCAAATTCTTATTTCAAAACACTATAAAAGCGACGTAGTCCTTTGCATAACGAGAATGACGGTATAAAATTTGGGTCAAAGGATGATATATATTAAATAAAAGCTTGAGACGAGCACTTTTAAAAAAAAACATGATATACCTCTGGCAAATCCAGCTTTCTATGTCAAAACTAGGGTCAAAGGTCAAATCTGTAAATTTTTTAATAATTTTTAATTAAATAACGAAACATGTTTGCAACTTTAAGCATACACTTTTAGTAAGGTAAATGTATTATATTTCTTAAAAAAAGAATTAAATTACCAACCTAGCCGTTTTTGACCTTAATTGAGGTCAATTTCCTCAAAATGGATATTTTTTAAATTTTCTTCGATTTATTGGCCAATATTCATTATATCAACGTACTTACTCATAGATACGTTAAAATGAATAGTTATTATTGTTATAACATTGTTTGCACGGTTAACATTCGAAATGGTGGTCAAAGGTCAATAGGTAAGTATCGTCAAACTAGGTCTAGTAACTAAAATATTAATTGTGGGTACTCTAAAGACGCAGAATTTTAACTGCAATTACAATAACGAATAATAGTATTATGTTGTAATCGCAAGAGAATGTAATTATCATATAACTTATAAACTACTTAAGATTGTTACTGAATTTCTAATTAATGTCCTCACACATCAGGGTATTCTTGAATGGGTGTGCAACTGCAACAAAATACATTTTTAGAAAAGAGCATGACCATGCTGAGATACGTGATATGATAGTATGATATGATATCGGTTCTAGCAGTCACTGTCTAGTCGTCAAATTAATCAAAATTGAAGTCAAAATCACTCAAAATGGAAGTCGTCAGATTAATCACCTTCTAATTCACTGGAATTCTCATGCTGGGTATCGATATTTGGACAGTCCTTCAGCTTACAAGCGTGGGTACACTTCAGCTGATTGGCCAAACACTCATAGGTCGGCATCTTGCAAACACGGCAACAGTTACAGGCTAGGAGATCCATTACGGTCAAAGGTACTGGAGTTCCAATCATCCACTCGTTGCTCAGATCTCCTTCTGCCGTGGTTTTCCATCCATAGCCACGCGGATCAGGAACATCAGGGTTGGCTTCCAAGCAACGTATATCTATAGATCGTGTTTGGTTAATAACTCAGTCGCAGGATATAAAGCAGTAAGCAATCGTTACAAGGTAATAGCTGATTAGACGATATCATCACACTTACTTCTAAAAAGCTCGTAGCGCAGCTGGTTGACGCATGACAGAGTCGTGGTCAAAGAGCAGAGTTTACAGACAAACTTTTCGAGTTTTTTTGATGACATCGATAGAAACTCTCTAGTCCTGACCCATCTTGCTTAACTTGACACAGAAATGCGGGTTTTTTCTTATGATATTCAAAGTTCTCTTTTTCCCTTTACCACTGAATAAGCTCACTCAGGTTGGAACTCATAGTCGTCCCCTACACCTAGATGCGCCCGTTGTTAACAAGGTAACAGTTTCATACATGCTATTTCCCATATAGAAAACATATCCATAGCAACATTGGGTGCCCCTATAGGTGAAGTGGCCGACTATGAATTCCAACCTTTGTCACAACCAGTGCATGGAGGTCAGGGAGGGTATTACATACTTCGAATCCCAACGAACTCGCAAGTTTTTACACATCTTTTAAGTGAGTTTGGTTTTTGGTAGTCAAGCGTCAACCAGCTGCGCTACGAGCTTTTTAAAAGTAAATGTGATGATATCAAGTCTAATCAGCTACCACCTTGAAACGATTGTCTACTGCTTCAAATCCTGCGGCTGCGAGCTAACTACCAAACAGTGGTCTGGATACGTCGTTTGGACGCCAACCCTGATGTTCCTGATCCATGCGGCTATAGATGAAAAACCACGGCAGAAGGAGATCTGAGCAATGAGTGGCCGGTTGGAACTCAGCACCTTTGGCCGTTATGGATCTTCTAGTCTGTAGCTGTTGCCATGTTTGCAAGATGCCGACATGTGAGTGTTTGGCCAATCAATAAAAGTGTACCCACGCTTGTAAGCTGAAGGACTGTACAAATACCAGTACCAGTACCAGTACCAGTAGCCAGCATGAGAATTCCAGTGAGTCAGAAGGTGATTAATCTGACGACTTGGACAGTGACTGCTAAGGTAGATATAACATAATACTAGTATCATATCACGTATCTGAACATAGTCCGGCTCTTTTCTAAAACCGTTTTTTGTTACAGTAGCACACCAATTTAAGAATATCCTGATTGCTGAAGACATTTAATAAAAATTCAGTAATAAACTTAAATAGTTTATAAGTTATGTAACATATATGGAAGGCGGATAGGGTTGGATCTAGGAAGCTTGGTAAAAAGAAGAAGTTTTTTAGAAAAGAAAGATTGTTGAAGTTGTTGATCAGGTTGCTAGGGAGGAGTAGTGAGTGAGTCTTGGTGTTGGAAGGAAGACTGACAGTATGGTTGTGTCGGTCAAGGAAATGAATATGGGTTAGGAAATCATTCAGTGAAGTTGTTGTTGAGTTGAGAAAAATAACAAGATAAAAAAACTTAGTGTTGTTTAAAAAGGTGTCAGTGGAGGACTGGTTTTTGTGTGTGTGACGCCCACGACAGCTGCTTCGGGACGACGAAACAGGCCTGTTTCGAAGTGCGACGGTTGTTCGTGAGGTAAACATCAAGCCATCAAACGAGTAAGTAATGTAATATCGACTGAGCTAGTTATATAAAATAATAATTTGTCTACTTGAGATACCGGGCTAGACAGTATTTGACAATTTGGCGCTCCAACGTGTAGGGCTCGGTCTACTACAACGACCGAGATGGTAGATGTCTGTCCATAGGCTTAGATCAATATTAGGCTAGAGAAGTTTGTCTAGGGAAAGTGTTACCAAATTTTAGTTAAATCGGCAGATCAGATTCGAGATTGTCCATAGGTTGATACGTATGATTGTGTGAATGTATGAATAGACTAGTGGAGGTTCAAGAAAATTTGGAGTAGCAAAGAGTGGTTAAAGTATGGAGAGGGAGCTTGATGATATTGAAGGAAGTGAATATGAGGGGTTAAGAGTGGAGAGGGAGCTTGACGATATTGAAGGGAGCTTGATGATGGATGGACCAGATGAGGATGGAGATATCAAGAGCATGATAAGGAATTTAATGAGGATGCAAGTAGGTGTGACAGCCAAGATCACGGAGATGAAGAAGGGGCAGGATGGACAAGCTAGGGCTTTGGAAGAGATGAAGAAAGGGCAGGATAAACAAGCTAGGGCTTTGGAAGAGATGAAGAGGAATATGGTTAAACAGGTAGATATGGAGAAGATGATGGGAGACATGACCGCGGAAATGAAAACGATATTTTTGGTAATGCAGGTGGATGTAGGAGATGTAAAGAAAGAAAAAGATTTGAGAAGCGTAGGAGAGGTAGGAAGTGGAAAAATAGATGTTGTGAAAGAGATTGTTGAAGAGCAAGTAGGCTGGTTGGATAATAAGGAAGATGTGGAGATAGTTGAGAAGCAAGAGGACAAGGTTGATGATAAGAAAAATGTGGAGATAGTGGAGGAGCAAGATGAGATGAGGTTTGATAAGAAAGACGGGGTTGTTACAGAGCAACAGATAGATAAAGTGGTGGATAAAGATGTGGAGATAGATGAGGAGTACAAGGATGCTGTGGTTGGTGAGGAAAATAATGATTTGACTGTAGGGCAGAAAGATGATTCCAGGGTCAATAATGAGAGGGAGTGGGTTTGTTATGAGAAAGAATGGATGGTGGTAGGAAGAGACTGGAGTAAGTTCAGAGGTGGAACTGTTGAAACTCTCGTAAAGGTAGGCCTATGGTAAAAAAAAAAAAAAAAAAAAAATTTTTTCGGGGATGTTAATTTGAAACCGTAAAAAATGTTATGGAATAAACTTGTTCTGTATGTGTTGGTGGATTTCATGTTGATAGTAATGTGGTTAAATGTTTGTTTCGTTGCTGTAGTGTGATCGGCCGACATTTTGTCTTGGGTTCGATGTTCTTTTGGTTGTCATAGGTATGTTTTTTTTCCATTTTTGTGGAACGAAATTCAAATTGCGACAAAAAATTAAAAAAACATGGGGGGTAATTGTCGTAATAGTGTTGTCGTAATAGTGTTGTCGTAATAGCGTTGTCATAATAGTCTTGTCATGTCATAGTGTTGTCGAGAAGTTTAAAAAAATATTATTTTATTCACTGGGTGGATTTTTTTATAGTAAGTCAGACATTGTTGGGAATTACAGAGTGGCATTGTTGAGGTATTGTCAAACTTTGACCATAGTTGGAGTGTTGATGAGGTAGTCAGTATGAATGGAGGATATATTCGTTTAGGGGATGGTCATTTGGGGTATAATTATTTCTATATTTATCGTTAAAAGGACAAATATAAGAAATAGGGGGGTAATTGTAACATATATGGAAGGCGGATAGGGTTGGATCTAGGAAGCTTGGTAAAAAGAAGAAGTTTTTTAGAAAAGAAAGATTGTTGAAGTTGTTGATCAGGTTGCTAGGGAGGAGTAGTGAGTGAGTCTTGGTGTTGGAAGGAAGACTGACAGTATGGTTGTGTCGGTCAAGGAAATGAATATGGGTTAGGAAATCATTCAGTGAAGTTGTTGTTGAGTTGAGAAAAATAACAAGATAAAAAAACTTAGTGTTGTTTAAAAAGGTGTCAGTGGAGGACTGGTTTTTGTGTGTGTGACGCCCACGACAGCTGCTTCGGGACGACGAAACAGGCCTGTTTCGAAGTGCGACGGTTGTTCGTGAGGTAAACATCAAGCCATCAAACGAGTAAGTAATGTAATATCGACTGAGCTAGTTATATAAAATAATAATTTGTCTACTTGAGATACCGGGCTAGACAGTATTTGACAATTATATGGCAATTTCATTATCTTACGATTAAGACATAATATTAATATTATTATTATTCGTTATTGCAATTAAAATTCTAGATCAGGCCTTCACAAAAATGAATCGATACAGGCCTAGGGGTAGGCCCCACTGCAGTTTGCTTCTAGGACTCTACTGTTAAATAATTAGTACATTCTTGGCTCACACCAATCTCCATCCATAAACTGACTTTAGTATATAGTAGCCATCATTTCTGTGGAGCGCTTTCTCGAGCTCTATTCACGAAGGGTTACATGCCCGTTTAACTTAGCACAATGAGCTTCTCCGCGGGCGGGCGCACTGTCAAAGATGCTACTACTGTCACCAAAAGGGGCAAAAACACAAATTTACAAAACAAATTCTTGACCGGTGTCAAAGCAATCGTCTGCCTTATTGTAGCTGTGACGAGTACATGACAGCGAGCTCTATTCAAGAAGAACTGAAAGGAACCGCTAGCGCTCTACGAAAATGACGGCTACTATACCCACAAGTAATATTTTAGTTACTAGACCCAGTTTGACGATACTTACCTATTGACCTTTGACCGCTATTTTGAATGAATACCATGCAAGCAAAAACTGTTCATTTTAATGTCTTTACGAGTAAGTACGTTGATATAATGAATATTGGCCAATAAACCGAAGAAAATTTTAGAAATTACCCATTTTGAGGTAATTGACCCCAATCAAGGTCAAAAAAGGTTAAAGTCACTCCTCTATAACTCGACATCGTTGTCACGTTCTTCATATTTGGCTCTCTTTACAATGAGACAGCGTTCTTTCACAATACAAAAAAATTAAAGTACCTTTCCGATCTACTTTTTCAAAAATTTTGAATTGAAAATTTTCAAAATCCCTATCCTTTAACATTGGAAAGTAGAGAAATCATACATTTTATCACCTTCACATAGATGTAAAGGAGCCAAAAAACGTTGCTACGTAAACAGATTTAGTATCAAAATAAAGCTAAGTTCTCAAGGAATACACACGAACCAGAAAAAATGAGTATATCCGTACTACTTTTTGCGTTATTTGAGCCTAAAGTTGCATGTACGCTCAGAAACGTGGCAACAATGCAGAGTCGCCTGCTCCAACTTGTCACTTCCCCGCCGCCCGCGATTGCTAGACCCGGCTTGCCTGACGCTGACCTACGTTCATATTAACCGAATAACATTTTCCTTTATGATTTGTATGAGTTCTTATGTCGTGATTGGTCTTTGAATACTTGTATTCTGCAACATGAGCCTTTTGTAGGCCAGTACTCAATTTTTTAAATCTAGAATTCTAAGCTTTTGATTGATTCAGTTCTTTATTTTGTTGGTACATAATACACAATATCTGTATTTGATCCTTGAAGTTAACTGTGCATTGTAATATTTTGTCTTCGTTCTATTTATGATGTTGATAGCGGACATTGACGTGCCCCGGGCCAGCGCCTAGGCACTCGCGCTGCGCTTTGTTTACATTGGAAGATTTCGTTCTTTCGTCGTCAACAATGTCGTGATTATCATCTAATATTAGGCCTACTTTGTATAGAATCCAAGGGCCAGCCTAGGACAACAGCCTTGGTCTACCCTTAGTACCATAAATGTTTATCTGGAATAAAATCATTGTTCACATTTCGCAATCGGTAGCTATTTATGGATGCCATTTTTGGATTTATGGATGCCTCCATCCCATATGGTAGCCATTTATGGATGGAGATTGGTGTGAGCCAAGAATGTACTAATTATTCAACAGTAGAGTCCTAGAAGCAAACTGCAGTGGGGCCTACCCCTAGGCCTGTATCGATTCATTTTTGTGAAGGCCTGGTCTAGGCTAGGCTAGAGAGAGCCTAGATAAGGTAGGCCTAGCCAATGTCAGCATTCTCTTCCGTATGAAATTGAGTCCTAGGCTAGCTAGGCCTACGCCTCACTCCAGAAATTGGCTTTACGGCTCAAATGTTAAATTAATTACATTATTATGTGCACACACCACCTAATCTGCTAGCTACCTATGCCATCGCATTTTAGTTGTGTCCCACAAGACTTTCGTTTTCAACAGCCGTCACAAACAACACAAACAATGTGTTGTCAATTGTTTTTGTTTTGAATTTTGATATGCACTTTTTGCACACGCAACGCGCGGTAAAGTTAAATCTGGCACAGCTAATCACAACAGATCGCGTCGCTCCAAACTGATCATCTGATTTTAGCGTTTCAGTCGCGTCGCATCAAGCGCGTTTTAGTAAACGCAGCATGAAAACGTCCCTTTTTACTGCGCGCGAAAGAAGCCGACATCTTCACATGGCATGTGGTTGATTGTTGGGAAGGTTGCGATCACGTTGCGATGTTGCCAAGCGTATTTTAAGGCTGGCAATAGACTACATGACCAAATATTACGTGTTCCACTTCATATATCACTTCTAAATCAAAGCAACCATACACAAGTGTTTATTTTATGTTATTATCAATCTAATATACGGGACATTATTTCAATCAAACAGATATCAAATTAGTGTTATTCTTGCTATTATTTTGTTTCCACTATATGGCTGCACTGATTTTGAGCGGCAACTACTGCGCCGTGTTTTAGTCAGTTGACAGACTAGCACTTCCGACAATGCAAATAAATTAACAGTTTAGTTAAAAAAACATATTTATGTAGGGAAAGATTAACAAACAATATTTAAAATACACACTTCTATTTAAAAATTAAAAACATTTTGTTTTAATTGCATTGTTCAGCTGACTTTGATCATTAGTTATAGTTGACTCTGACTAGAGAGTACACTTAGAGGAGTGACTTTAAGTAGGCTAGGTATTTTAATTTTTTTTGCAATAAATATAATACATTTATCTTTCTAAAAGTGTATGCTTAACAAACATTTTTCATTATTTAATTAAAAATTATTAAAAAAGTTACAAATTTGACCTTTGACCCTGGTTTTGACATAGAAAGCTGGATTTGCCAGAGGTATATCATGGTTTTTTGAAAAGTACTCGTCTCAAGCTTTCATTTGATATATGTCATCCTTTGACCCAAATTTTATACCGACCAGGCCTTTTTCGAGCGTTATGCAAAGGACTAACGTTCAAATCACATTCACGCAAGCAAACTTGTGGCATTTTAAAGTTGAGAATAGATCTTTTAAAATTTAAATACGACCGTCCGCATCGAAATTATAACAAATTAATGTACACTGCACAAGCGTACATACAGTTGAGCGAAGCAATGGCGTATACACGGGGGGGGAGGGGGGGGGGAGGGGGGGGGGGACAAACCCCCCCCCCCTTTTGCAAAGGAAACATGGGAAAAAAAACGTTTAGATTTCAATAGACAGTATTTCAATAGACAATTAGATGTTTTACTTTAAAATTATTGTATATTGTTGCAATTAAAAGCAAAAGCAATACGTAAAACATGCAAATTATTGATTGAGGTTTCTTTTATTAGCGGTGCTAAGGAAAAAATGTGTTGCCAGAAACTGAGTAATCTTGTTTCAGTTGGCCGCTGTAAAACGCACAAATTTGCACTAAAATGACCTTGACGAGAACTTTTTCGGGGGGCAAACCCTCCAGAACCCCAATTATGTTTCGGCTCCACTCTCTATAATATGGGTTGATAACCCCCCCCTTTTCCAATTCCTGGATACGCCACTGGAGCGAAGTGATCTTTTCGTAACTTGGATGAAGTTGCGTATCCTCATGAACGAAAACCAGATGCTTGGACAGACAAAATATGTGTAGTGTACAACTATACAAGCCATTGTCCATGAGTAGAGATGCAAGTTTTTCGCAATGCGCGATAAAACGAAAAGTGTAACAAAACACTCTAGAGTGCTGGTTTCAACATTTCTTTACGTTATGCGTCACTGGGATTCAGATTCAAATCGCGAAATAACACCATAAAATGCTTATAAAACGAATTATGAGTTTATTCGCGATATAACACCATAATTGCCACTTTCTAGCAAAATAACACCATTATTAACAGTAATTCGTAATTTTGTATTCCCTTCCGTTCAAATAAAAAGCGAAAATAAGCAGTCTGCATCATCACCACTTTCTAATCTAATCTTTGACGCCCATCACTATGTATATACATTTAGGGCCATACTCATATAATAGTTTAGAAAATAAAACCTTTTTTATTTTTATCAATGATTTAATGTAAAAACATGATTTTCGAATAAAAAACAATAACACCACAAAACACCATAATTCTCAATTTCTCAAACGAAAAGTGAAGAAAAATAAAACCATTTTCTTGCATCTCTATCCATGAGTCCATCAACTTATAAGTGTGCTTTCAAGTTACATACATACACGCATGCGTGGCTATAGATGGACCAACACCACATCTCCCTTGGCCAAAACAGGCGAGTCAAAGTCGACTGGAATGCAGGTGATAGCGCATAAACGCGTGCTCCTCGCACTCAGGCGCGTGAACGGTAGCGGCAAAACATGGCTTCACTTTGCATTATTTCCGAAACTATTCAAGCTAGAGCAATATTATAAGCGGCAAAGAAAGATGACCTTGACGACGATAGTTTTATATTTGTGACAGGTTTCTTGTAAACCATACAAATTGCGATCGTAAAAAACGTAGACATCTTCGAAAAGGTTTCCACTAACATTGCTCTGCTTTAAATGGCATTATTTTATTAACTATGACAAATATAGTGCACATCATCGTGTAGAGGAAGGTTAGACAAAAGTATTTATGTGATTCAATGTTTGATGCGCATATTGGTTATCTTGAAACCATGAGTTGAATATTGGCTGAGCGTAGTTTTGCCGTAGCCTGCTGGCTACGGCCGGCCGTATAGCTCTGCCGTAAGCGCGCAGGAGAGATGTGTTCCCGACCACTGCCGATAGCAACTGACACCTGCTAGCTTCACTTCACTACCGGCCGCCCCTAAAAAACCGAATAGACTAGACCCGGATGCGCGCGCAAGCTTTCGAGCGCGGAGATGTGCTCGTGGTAAATCTATAGTAGATTCGCGCCAACGCATATTATTTGACAACCTACTTACGCATGGACTGTCAGTAATTTATATAATCCCTACAATTTCGATGTGGAGATGATGACGTCGACATTAAAGCATTGCTAAATTGATGTAGGCCAACCATAACAGATTCACGTAACACTAGTTTCATTCTTTCAAACCATAATGTCAGTAAAAAAAAATAAAAAAATACAGCCTTGATTAATCTTAATATTCATTACTATTATTTATCTTTTATTTGATACGAACAACAGAGACAGTAATTAAGTCTTCTAGAAGTAAATCAATGTTCGGCACTGACAACTAACTGACAACTTGATAATTTATTATGGACTCACATACACTGAGGACATGGGGGGTCTCTGAAGACTAGAATAACAAGATAGCACACATTATGTTCATGTAAGTATAAGACTGCGGGATATGTGAACAAGAGTGCTGAGACATGACAGCACATGACCGATTAATTATTGGGTTGGGATCTGCTGCATGTAGCTTTGTCTAAATGTACTAACATAACAATGATAGTAGACCATTTAATGGGTTGGAATAAAATTTGCAACAAGCCATGATAATGTGCCTCTGTATTTATTTATTTACATTTTACATAACATGATAAATTATATAGTATAATTTTGCAATAGTGGAACCTTAGCCCTCCCTGTTGCATATAGGCCTATAGAATACATTATACCAAACAAAAATGCAAAAAAGAGGCCAAGCCCAAAACGGAGAAGACAAACCGTTACAAACCAAAGAGGGCACACGTACAAAAAACGCCAATCTCAAAAGAGGCTCAACATTTAAAGGGGTGATGTCTAAAATTGTGGCCTAGCCAATTATTTCCTTCCCAATATATAAATATATTAATTAATGAAATAAACAAATATATACATGTTTACATCACTTAATATTTGATACATAAATATATTAACAACAATTACACAATTAAATTGATTTATTGAAACATTTCGAGGAAGTGTTGGAAAATTCCATGAAATTTATGTTTTTGAAAGTTTCATTGAAAGTTTTGTTGAAAGTTTCATGAAATATTGAAATTTTGTGAAAGATTGATTTCCATGAAAATTTGACACATTACCATGAATTTAATGCATTTTATTAGGTTGGTATAAAATAGGCTATGTATAAAAATAAAGAAAGGACATTTTTACTTAACCTGTCACTCTCAGGGCAGGTATATATACAGATACCACTATACTTCTCTTAGTTTTATTAGAGAAATCTGAATATACGTTTACCACACGAACCAAGTCCGTACTTAGTTGTACTGTCTATACGTACTTGACAATCAGCTCCAGTTTCTGTTTACTTTACCACGGATTCTGAGATTGTACATTATCTAAATTTAGTAAATATTACTGATCGGCAGTGCGTGCTGGCTCGGATACTTTCTCGGTACATACAAACGTGTTTACCAGCAAAATCTCGTACGAATGCAGTTTGTATGTACCGAATCGTACAGACTCGGCTTGCGTAGTAAACGTAGTATATTTATCTTTTACTCGGCCTCTGGAGTCTCAAACTCTGTAAAGTTTGGCTCAACTTCACTGTCACTGTCTATGTGACCAATCAATATACTGTATTCTGAATAACTTCTAAAGTAATAAATACTTAACTAGTAACAATGTAGCCATAAAATATCAATCTTTCACGTTTTTTTGAAAGTTTCACTTGATGCCTTGAAAGTTTCAATTTGAAACTTTCAAATTGAAACTTTCAAGTTGAAACTTTCAAGACTTCCAACACTATTTCGAGGTGGGAAAAACAAAATGAACACGCTTCTTGTATAATTAAAAGCTTGGCCGATGAACTTGCATTCTCAGTTTTATTTTCCAAGTCCTGAAATGTTTCTTAAATTACATATTAAATTGATGTTAAAGTTCATTAGCTTGATGAGTTATTACCATTATTGCTTTAGTACATAATATTAATAAGATATGAACCAAAGCCAAATTACAAATGCATCGGCCAAGCTTTTAGTAATTATAAATGAAGCGTGTTCATTTTGTTTTTCCCACCTCGAAATGTTTCAATAAATCAATTTAACTGTGTAATTGTTGTTAATATATTTATGTATCAAATATTAACTTATTAAGTGATGTAAACATGTATATATTTGTTTATTTCATTAATTAATATATTTATATATTAGAAAGGAAATAATTGGCTTAGCCACAATTTTAGATACCACCGCTTTAAATGTTGAGCCTCTTCTGAAATTGGCATTTTTTGTACGTGGCCTTTTTTTTTTTTTTGCAAATTTTTGCATTTTTGTTTGGTAGGCCTATATCAATGCTTTTTATTTAAAAAGACTAATCTTGGCACTTATCCAAGTTAAGCAACTCAATGTCAAAAACCAATCGCGGGTTACTACTAACAGGCCTTACGTTAAGCCCATACGGTTCAATGTTCCGTTCAATGTTCCTTGAATTGATTGAAGTTAGAGGGCGCGCAATTGAAAATTTTGACATTTTAATTACCTTTGCATCTATGCCGTCAATTCCGTTTGCAGAGTTATCCTTAAGTTCCATAACATATTCCAAAACCTCCTTGTAAGTGATAAGAGTAAAAAAAAATAGATTTGTAGTTTGGACACTAGTTGCCTGTTTTTTACCCTATTACTTCGATTGTTAGCTCGGTTACCGGTAATTTTGTTCGCAAGTGTTCTACCTACATTCGAGAAATAATTTGCAAAATGATTGGCCACTAATTTAGGATCAGTTGAGGTGTTACATGTGTTGCCATTTACAGTGACGCTATTTATAGCCTCTGCGCGTTTATTTCTGAAACCTACTATATCGTTCATAGTATCCCATATTTTTTTGCCCATATTTTCTTGCCCTATGGACCCCCCCCCCACACTAAAAACTTCACAGCCGACGCCACTGGTAAATCTTACCCAGAATATGTAGGCCTAACCTCCAATGACATGAGAACACGCATGACAAGCCTTCGTCAAAGCATCAACCAGCAGAATGTAGATCAGCATGCTATGTCACATGCTCTTTCACTGAAGGACTGTTCCACCACCCGCATCATCAAGGCGCTGCCAGGGAACTACAGACAGTTAGAACTGAGGCATTGGGAACTTTCTCATCAACACATCACTAGATCGCGTCAGTCACCTAACCCTGTACCTCAGTTTTAGGGCTGGGAACGGGTGCGCGGATACCGGGTACCTGCCCGTTGATAAAAACCCGGGTTATGAAATGAGCCATCGGTAGGGATGTCAATACCCGGAAATATTTGTACCCGGGTACCCTCGCGCCGTAACCGGACTACCCGGGTAGTAAATAATACTAAATACGCGTTTTATCGTCATGGGTGTCAAATGATCCAAGTTGTGGAAAGAGACATTATATTGTTAAACGGTATCAGGTTGCATTGTCTTCGATGCAAAACGATCGCGGAAGTATACAACAAAGCTTCAAAGCTTGCGTCTCCGTTACGGTAGGCGGTGGTCGGCCGCGTCAGAGAGATGACGTCATAGTTGAGCTCGAACACGAGAACATGATCGCGGTAAAGCTACGACGGGCGGGTGCGCTCCCTTGGAGTCGCAACCGTTCCGCAGCATTCTTCCATAGGCCTACAGAAGATGATACTAATTGGGCTTTACGTCTCATTCGTCAGCGGCGCTGTTGAGGGGGGTGGGGGGGGTCCAGTTAAATGCCGGCAAATTGAAAAGAGCGGCTCGTATGCTCGCTCAATGACGCCAGTAGGGAAATATCGCAATGTTGAATTAATTTCGTTTTGAACAGAAGAAGGGAACGGGTAGTACCGGGTAACGGGTATTGAAAAGTTGGAACCGTACCCGTGTGTACCGGGCGGGTAACGGGTACCCGGGTATCCGTTGACATCCCTAGCCATCGGGCACTCGTGTGACTGTTATTACTTATTATTTCACTTGTCTGTACTCGGTAGTTGGCATGCGTAAGCGCAAGGCGGTGAACATGTTTCACCCTGTGGGCCTGTCCATCCAGTTCCAGCCTGTAACGCGGCTTTGAACGTTATGTTCCGTGTTGACTCATTACTCAAGAAACAAATCAATCGTATAATATATTCGTCCCTCCGCAGTTTGAGATGTCAACTTTGCCAGTAAGGCCTGTTTTAGTGACGCCGACGGGAAAGCGAAGTGATGTGCGGAAGTGATGTGCGGAAGTCATTTGGATTTGCGGCAAATATAGACGGCCAAATAACGAAGAATAAACACGTGGTTTGTCGTCAGTGTTATACATCCATGGGGAAAAAAATAACTTTTTGGGGAGGGGGGGTCGATGTTGAAAATAGTTTCGATGTCGAAATTTTCGGTTTATCATCGATTATAAATTTATAATCAAATCCCAACCCTATTTAATTGTGTTTTCAACATATCATGTTTGGTACATTCTGACAATATGTGACGTACAGTCAGCCTTTTTTGGAACAACTTTTTCTCTAGTGAGGAGATAGCCATGAGTCAAACGAGTGTGGCGACGACGACTATATGTTATAGATTGCTATCTTAGGAATGATGGTATCCTACAATTTTAAAACACAATTATATGACCAGTTTTTTTTAATGAATTTTTTCGTGTCCCGGTGAAAAGGCACTTGAGTATGCTGTTTTTACTATTCCATAACTTAATTATGAAAAGAGTCACTTACAAGAAATAAAGTGCTTATCATGTGCTCGACCCAAGTATCTTTCAAAAATGCTTGCAGTCTCAAGCCTATGTCAAAAACTTTTCGAGTTTTGGTGAAATACGTACACGGATGTAAAGCACATCAGTTTGCTGGTGTCGCAGTCCAGCCGTAACTGCTTTACGGGTCTAGACACTAGAGATGGGACGATTCTTCAAATTGGTCGATCCGATTACCGATTACGATTATTAAAAAACCGATCCGATTACCGATTATTCAACTGATTATAAAAAAAGTGCAACTCGATTCAAACGGGTCTAAGCTATACTAAACTAGTATCAGAACCACCACGCAAAATGAGTACGTTGCAAAACTTGCATTTTGCTTTGCTTTTGTTGACCACATCTACCGTCAAATAACGCCACACGTCACTTTTAAGTTTTTTATTGGCAGACAACTCAGACATTGCTACGAATGCATTCAAAATGTGAAAAACTGACGCAATTAATTACGAGACAACAGCATTCAACAGGCGAGCAACTTATTTCTCTAAAGCGCTCGTTACACGGGGAAGTGAAAAGAGTGAGAAGCAAAAAGTGGAAAGTAAAAAGACTTTCCGAAGTTGTTACACGGGACACTTCTCGAGGAAAAGAAACAGTGTGCGTGTGGCGCCATCTCTCGACCTACGTGCAACACTATCGGGCGCTGTGCGGCAAGAGTGGTAACTAACTAGGTATGGCGATTGATTTCTCCCGTCTTGTACGTACGTGTAACACCACCGCCTTGTTTACACACATCTCTGGGAAAGTTAACAGGACGTCCCAAATGACTGTCGACTTATTCCCGAAGTTGTAGTCCATGGCAACATTACCAGCCAATCACGACCAACTGTTCAAGGTTATTTCGCTTTTCGCTTTCCAGTTGTTGAACCGAGCTCGACTAGTGCGGAAAGTTTTTACTTTTTGCTTTTCGACTTCCCCGTGTGACAGCGACCGGAAAGTCCCATAAGGAACATGCTATCTCTACTTTAGAAAAGTGACTTTTTCTTTTCACTTTTTCGTTTCACTTCCCCGTGTAACGAGCGCTTAAGGGCGAGATTAGGCTAGTAAGACGCCACGCCGATGACGTAAGAAAATTCGATTCAAATACATCGATTGATAGGTCGAATGTTCTGTACACCGCCTTCTACACATGATAGCGCTTGCCGCTAAACGACAGATAGTGCACTAGCAAGCGCGCGAAAATTCAAAATCACGCGATTAGAATTGGCCAATTTTCTTCGAATAATCGACGATCCGATTAATCGGTAGAATCGTAGAATCGGAATCGTCCCATCTCTACTAGACACGTAATTTGCAAAAAGAAATGGTCTCCTTGTGTCCTAGCACCGCTCAACAGTAGTTGAGAACGCAAATGTACAGATGCAATCCAAGTATTGGAGGGGAACATGACATCAAGTGAGCGGAGCGGCCGTGACCTTGCTCTAACAAGAGTCTCCGATCAACTGAAGTCAGAACGAAGTGCGCGGAGGTCGGTCGGAGTTGTGGTAGTGGGGGGGAGGAGGGGTAGGCTACACTTCATACGTCACACATACACATTTGCAAGTAATTCGTAGCAAAAGTGTTTTTTCAGGGGGTTTAAAATTAAAACCTAAGTGGAAATGAAAGAAAGTTGGCAGCTGCTGATTGATACGTCCCCCAACCCAAGCGTGACAAGAGGCACTAGATCATAGACCTACTCATTTGGACAAGGGATCGAACCTCAGTTATGTTTAAGTGTTATCAAAGTAAAACTGGCTTTCTATTTAATCGTTAGTTATGATACAATCGGCCTCAAATCGTGTTGTAGACAATAAAACTTAAACTTAATGCAGCTCCAAAAGAAAACTACCCACTTGCAACATTGCTTGCTTTGGCTACGACAACCACCTACTATTCCCGTCACCTGTTTGCAAGTTCAATTTCCACCTAGCGAGTGGATAACGCATTGATTTGGCAAATGTTGTTTGAGTTGTGTTCGTAAGTGAAAATAGAAATAAAGCATTTTGACTACCTTTCTCTTTCTGTGAATATTTATTTACCTATGGGCATAACCATTTACCCATGGGCATATTAAAGCCACATTACACGGTTCAATTTATTGTCAAATAAATTGAATTCAAGAGTTGAACTCAATAAATTGAGGCGTTTGAATGAAAGTGTTGAATGAAAGTCATTGAATTCTATTTGTTGTTCAACATTTTGGTTCAATACATTTCATTTAGAGCTTTTCCTATTTTATATTCAATATTTGATGAAACCAACCAATCAGCATCAGGCTGTAGGCCTACAGACAGCACGTGATTTCTAGATCATGCGGCAGCCATTATCGCAACGAACAGCTGACGCGTTTTTGAGATTATGTACTCTCGCAGACGAGGCAAGGTCTGTCGATCTGCGCGCCTAGCGGCAGTGGAGGCAAGCCTTGGAGTTTGCCTCCACTGACGCTAGGCCGGTAGCACGCGGACCTTGACAACGAGGTAAGGCCATGCTTTTCAGCCGAGCCAATGCTTGCTCGACTATCCGTGTATTCCAAACCCGTCAGTAAACGATGATTATAGTACATTACTGTGATGTTAGAGAACATTCAATCTATTGAATTGTCTAAACAGACGCTCAATGTTCGGTCAAACTTTACTTTCAAGTTTCAACATATTGAGTTCAACTCTTGACTTCAATTTATTTGACAATAAATTGAACCATGTAATGCAGATTTACGTGATTAAAGTGCCCGTTCACCTCTTTAGCAAGTTGTTCTCTATCTAAAGTTCAACCCTAAAACCAATGTTTGGGTGTATATCACGTGGCCTATACCATCAGGTGTCCTTTGTTTATTCGCGCAACTTGCTGTTCGAGGTGGTTTTCCTACGTCATATAACCCATGTTGCCAACTCTGCACTGCGTCTCCAGCAGGCATTGGAAAGAGGGGTGTTACTGAAGATGCGTGGTTGGCTGAAGACATCAATGGAGGGAGAGCGCTTGGTCTGACGAGATACTTTGTTCAAATGAAAGTGGTGCAGAAGGCGCGTGGTCAAGCGGATAAATACAAGATTTGTAACTACTCACTGGAAATGTGTTTAGCCTATATTTCTCTTCAATTTGTGAAATAGTATTTGTCAAGATAAGGAATATAATTATAATAGTTTTGTCAAATTAAGAAATAAAGTTACTTGCACCAAACAGGTTTTTTCACAAAGACCTCAAGTAAAATTTCAATGGTGAAAATTCTTCTTGTTACAGGTACGTCGTTACATTAGACTACGACGTAAAATGAACTATTAGACGTATTTGTGTTAATTTCTATTTGACCTGCTATTTTATGTATTGCTATAATGTGAAGAATAAAACGGTTTCTATTGTAGTGGACGGAAAATTTGAAACGACTATACACATGTGCTTGGCTGGATACTTTTCGCCCAACCCTCCAGATGCGCGAGGCAAGGTCACACCACACTCGGGGGTACTATGTTGCCAAACGTACAACGTTGAGCGGGCTGCATAAAACATTTAACTACTAATTACGTCCAACTCGAATCATTTTCGGTGAAACTGTTATTGAATATGTGTTCTATATACCAACTTGAGTGCCTTGGTACACATTGCAGTAAGAGGTGAACGAACACTTTAACTTGCCCAGCAAACATTACAACATGCCTGAGCATCTCGGGCATGGAATTTGTTGAGCCCTGTCACTACCAACTAGTTAAGTGACATTATATGACTCACCCTTTAGTTGAGTGTTTTCGATAGCAAACATGTTGAGTGCCAGGAGTTGAAGGAAGCGATTAGCATTTAGAGGCACTGGTGAATGTTGCAGCAATGCTCGGAACTCACGCAGCATCTGCAGTGCAGCATCTTGGAATGTCTCCATGCTGTAAAATGTAAACAAATAGTTGGTCAAGACCTAAACTGTTTATACATTATTCTGGGCCTCGATTCCGTAAAATGTGAGAAGCTAAGGTGAGGGCTAAGCCTATACATATTTCACAGGAGCTGAAGTTTGGGGGAGAAGCAGGTGAAAGGAGGGTGAAACCTAATAACTTAATAAGAAGATATTGTTATTAAGAGCCTGCGGAAGTCAGAGATCAGTATCAAAAAGCATGAGCATTTAAGGTTTTCTGTTCGTATCTTAAAACAACTTTTAAAATCGAAATTGTGGGTGAATAACCAAGCTAGGTTATTACCGAAGTCTACAGACAATGGTCATAGTACAAGCTCAGACACAGTGGGCAAAGCACAAAGACGTCGCAATTATAATGTTTGTTTTTTTACTGAGGAAAAATGGGTAATAAGTAACTAGGAATGTCAACGATAATCGCATATCGATAACATAGTACTATATCGATATTATCGCGATATAATCGTACGATATTAAATTCTGTGCGATATCCCAATAATCGGGGCAACTTGATTTCATATTTGAATTTGGCGCCTGCTCACGTTAGCCGAGCAACCACCGACCAGCCGTCGAGAGCCTTCCTTCGATGTAGCCGCCAGAAAATTAATCGCCACTACCCTCCCCCCTTTCACCAGCCCATCTAAAACAGATCAATAATCCTGGTGCCAGACCCATTGAACATATGATGCAATGTTAAGTAGTATTAGTGCTTTTTCCATAAGATCGCGGCGATATATCGCAATATAAATTGAAAATGCAATATGGAGACAATATTTTTTTGCGCCGATATTATCGCAATAATTTTTTATTGTTGTTGCGATTATCGATATGGAATTTCATATCGTTTGACATTCCTAGGGAATGACGGGTAATGGAAAGTTGGAAGTGTACCCGGGCACACCAGACAGGTAACGGGTACCCATTGACATCCCAATTAGTAAGCGTGAAGTTTGAAAAATTGTAAATATGAGATTTTGCAATTTCGAAAAAAGGGGACAAAAACTGTCCCACCAGGAAGTGTGCAGTCAAGGACACGGGACACTAAGTTGAAAATTGATGCTGTCCCGCCATCCTAAACTACCCTAATGTACGAATAAATATCATAGGTAACAACGAAACTCAATAATATATAATTATTATTTATTTGTCCTGGATGGGAATACACAAGATTTTTTGTTTTTTGCCTGAATATGCCTAGGCCTACCCATTTAACGTGGTTCCACAGCAACCTTGCGAATGCTGATGTCATAGATGAGCAAGTCTGAGCTTATCAGCGGGTGGCTTTTACAAATATTGACATTTGATTAGCCAATGCCTCACTCATCAGTCATCTGTGACATCAGCATCAACAATGGTGGAGTAGAGCAACTTGGGTTCGAACTGAACTCCTTTTGTCTAAAAATACTAGTTTGATGATTTTAACTCCCCATGATCGAAAACATTACAACTAGACTACTTAAGAGAACTTTGCTAACTAATGTGATCTGTTAGTGCTTACAGTTTGAGTTCAGAATTCCGAACGTTCGCTTATCCATCAGCATGCTGACATTCAATATTGCAGCCTTATAATAACTTACCCCACTTTAGTGAAGAGCTTCCCATGTACATGGAGGTAGCTCGTAACAAATCGTTTGTTGACATCGATGCTGGACAATCCATTGAGCTCTTCCTCCTCACTGTCGACCTTGCGCTGATCTTGTGCCGTTGTCGTAATGTGGAGGCGCCTCCTGCCACCTTCCGGACGGACCCAGTACTCTCTACGCAGTCCGTTGCCTCCTGCCTCTTTCCCGGCTCCCTCTTTCTCCTTCATTCGCTCGTGGTGTTTACTTTCACGCTCGTCTCGTCGCTTGCGCTCGGACTGCTCAAACTGGGGATAAAACAAATAGAATTATTTACAAACCATCCTAGAACGACTATATTAAAAAGTAGGGATGTCATTGGGTAGTAAACTTCAGAACCGGGTCCAGCTTTCATATTACCACATCTTACAAAGGTGTTATTTCGATATGTTGCAAGTTTGATTTGATGTTCGTTGCTAGACCTTAAAAAATGCCCAGGGTGCAGTCGAGTGCATTGACCTTGAAAACCAGCTGGCTGCTTCAATGAGCGGATGGGGAAACAGCTGTGTCGAGTACAGGTTACGGCGGGAAGGGAATGAAGAAAACAGGGAATAAACCAAGGAATTGCAATGAGAAATTTAGAAGACAAAAGATCAGGGCCTGGATTCACAAGAAGTCTTAACTCAGGCCTGGCCTAACTTTAGGACACTAGATTATGGCACGCCATTGGCTGGTATGGACCTGCACATACGCTCAACTCAACGTTGCTAAGAAACCCTAGTAAATAACAAGCACTTGAGAGTCTTGAGACCAAAATTTAGACCCAGTCTGAGTTGGTCTTATCTTTGTTTGGTGGCAAAACGTCTGAATTCAGTGTGAACATAAATAGATATCGTCTACTTACCTTAATATGCACATTTGTCGGTTTTAGAATGTCGAGGTATTAGGAAACAAAACACTGAACTTGAAAACACCGCCTTGCAATATTTCAAGTTCACTGTGATTTCAACAGAATTATCTATCAATTGGGCTGTGTAGTAGGTCTACCATAGATTTATAAATATTACATGAAAAAAATATATTTTTTTAAAAACAACGCTTATATTTAAATGCACTAAAAAGTAAAAAATGAATTTTCGCCCACCAAATTTTTGCCTCACTCGGAAAATAAAAGCGTTGGGCGCTTTCGGTATTGACATAGATGCAGTATTCTGCAGTTTATGCAGGGAAAGCGCCCAACGCTTTTATTTTCCGAGTGAGGCAAAAATGTGTTGGGCGAAAATTTATTTTTTACTTTTTAGTGCATTTAAATATAAGCGTTGTTTTTAAAAAAATATATTTTTTTCATGTAATATTATTTTATACTTTTTAGTCTTAAAGAATCTTGCAATCGAATATATATCGAATATTGATTAATTAATTATGATGGTTTAATTGATTATTTAGTAAATATGACAATTGATTCATGAATTGTCATTAAGAATACGTCTGTGTGCAAACTTTCAGCTCAATTCGACGTTCGAAAGTGAGTGTTTTATTGATCCCCATATAAAACATCAATTAATTAATTATGAAAGCTTTATTGATTATTTAGTAAAAATGACGATTGATTCATATATTGTCATTAAGAATACGTCTGTGTGAAAACTTTCAACTCGATTCGACGTTGGAAAGTGGGTGAAACATCGATTCCCATATAAAACATTAATTAATTATGATGAATTAATTGACTATTTTCAGTACATATGACAATTGATACGTGTATTGTCATTAAGAATACGTCTGTGTGAAAACTTTCAGCTCAATTCGACGTTCGGAAGTGGGTTAAACATCGATTCCCATATAAAACATTAATTAATTATGATGAATTAATTGAATATTTAGTGAATATGACAATTATTGATTCGTATATTGTCATTAAAAATACGTCTGTGTGAATATTCAGCTCAATTCAACGTTGGAACGTGGGTGAAATATCGATTTCCATATAAAACATCAATTAATTAATTATGATGAATTAATTGATTATTTAGTTAATATGACAATTGATTCGTGTATTGTCATTAAGACCACGTCTGTGTGAAAACTTTTAACTCGATTCGACGTTGGGAAGTGGGTTAAACATCGATTCCCATATAAAACATCAATTAATTAATTATGATAAATTAATTGATTATTTAGTTAATATGAAAATTGATTCGTGTGAAGTCATTAAGAATACGTCTGTGTAAAAACTTTTAACTCGATTTGACGTTGGGAAGTGGACTGTACATCGATTTCCATATAAAATATTAATTAATTAATGATGATGAATTAATTGACGATTTAGTAAATATGACAATTGATTCGTGTATTGTCATTAAAAATACGTTTGTGTGAAAACTTTCAACTCGATTTGACGTTGAAAAGTGGGTTAAACATCGTTTTCCATATAAAACATTAATTAATCAATTATGATGAATTAATTGACAATTTAGTAAATATGACAGTTGCTTCATGTATTGTCATTAGAAATACGTCTGTGTACAGAATTTCAGCTTGATCGGACATTTAGAAGTAGGTGAAAATCGATTCAAAGATTCATCGATTTCCATGTAAAACATTAATTAATTAATTATAATGAATTAATTAACAATTTAGTAAATATGACAGTTGATTCATGTATTGTCATCAAGAATACGTCTGTGCAAAAAATTTCAGCTTGATCGGACATCTAGAAGTAGGTAGAATATCGATTCAAAGATTTCGTCCAGACAAACAAGGCAAGTTAATATAAGCGTTGTAATAATAGTTAGGGCTGGGAGAAAACGGTTAATTTTGTAAACGTTTATTTTTCCGAATTTTTCGCGTTTAAATGTTTAAATTAAACGTAATAAGTCCCTCCTGTTTGCAAAATGATAACAAAAGTGAGCTGTAATGTTTGCAAAAAAACATGTTCAGCGAAATAACACGGTTGATTTATTATAATAATATTCATTGTTGATTATATTCCCCACCTTTATGTCCAATTGTTTGATGCTGTAACTTTTAAAAAGATTTTATCGGGTGAGCTTGATTGCCCTGATTTGTTGCAATCAATTTCTTTAAATGTTCCTGTAAGACGCTCTCGCAACACACTTTTATTTTAACCACCTAAATCGAGATTGGATGTTTTTAAATATTCTTTTTTGCCACGCACTGTTAACATGTTAAATAGTTCACACTTTAGCCATATTGATGTTTTTAATGATGTGAGGTTAATAAAGTCAAAGTGTTTTAACATTTTATGTTCATGACAAAACTGGGGTAAATTGTTATAGCTACCGCTTACCTTATGTTGGTATCTTTTTTAATAAGTCGTTATAATAGTGAGTGTTAGTTTATTTTATTGAAACAAATGTATTAATAAGTACCTATCTGTCTGTATTATATTATATCCAATAGTGCCTAGAATTGTAATTATTCTGTTGTTGGATAAATAAATAATAATAATAACTGTCCAGTCATTTTGACTCCACACACTACGCTATGCCTCGTCGGCTCGTCAAAGAGCTGTGACATCGGAAAAATCTATGAATTGGGTTATGGGTTGGGGTGCAGTGGGGGAGGGGCATTGGTCAGGCAGGGTATAAGACACGGCTAAACGTGTATGAATATTTGTACACGTATATTTTCGCGCGGGCGTTTACACATTTAAACATTTACACGACTCAGCCCTAATAATAGTATATACTAGAGCTGGACCGATTCCACTTTTTTGCCGATGCCGATTCCGATTCCGATTCTAGTTATTTGCCGATTCTACACACCGATTCTCACCGATGCCGATTATTTTTTACCTTTTTTTACCTTTTTCTAAAAAAAAATTGTAAATAACTATGGTAATACAATTAGGCCTACTTATACCTTTAGCCTATATTTCAGTGATCAATAGGGCCTATTGTCATATTTATGTTTTATTTTTCTATTACAATTGGCTAGAAGCAAAGTTCAGTGTAAAAATTTAAATCTAGGCCTATGTCGCAGCCATTGATATGTTGAAAACAAACATTTGTAGGCACAACTTGTGCCTACAAATGTTTGAGCCTAAGAATGGGTTGGTTTACTAGCTACCATTCTACCAGCTACCATCGAGCTCACAGTCGTGTTGGTTGTTGTTGCAGTCCGGCGTCATGATTTTGAGGTTAGGGAGGTTACGCCTAGGCCTAGGCCTATCAATTGCGGCTTTCAACTAAATTAGTAAAGACTCAATTTCGTACACGATGGGTTTTACGTTCGATTCGTTTAGCACTGCAAGGAAGGAATGGAAGTAGAACACTTGCAGAGCTGCTGGGGGGGGGGGGGGGGGGCTAGGCAAGTAGGCCTAGGCCCAAGGCCTCGGCACAACGGACTTTTTTCAAGAGCACATGGCGCACGCGAACATTTTCTTTGATTACACAATTCTTCGCGGGGCAAACACGAAATACACGAGACGTACACTTGGCTAGAACACATTTTGAACTGGTTGAAGGGGTATCACTGTCGCGAAAACACCTCCACATTTCCAAAGTGTTTCAAACAATTTCAAATGGAAGATAAATTATTGGCCTAGGCGCGAAATTCCTAGCTCCTACGAACTTCTAGACTCGCGACTGATTATTTTTTTCTTTCCGTTCAAGTTCTTTGGTACCTCAAGTCTCGACCACAACTGGAAGTCAACTATCGATCTATCGATTTAGTGAAGTAGACTCGTGATTGGTGCACACGCACGACAATATCGACTTTCGATTATCGACCATTTCTGGAATTTATTTTCTTGGGCGCGAAATTTGAAAGAATCGGTGATCTGAAAACATTGAATCAAGAATCGGAATCGGCGGTTTTGCCGATTCTATGAAGAATCGGCGATTCTCAAGAATCGGAATCGGTCCAGCTCTAGTATATACGATACAGTCACTTAGGCCAGGCCCATGGTCTAACGATATCCTTCCTTGTCTAGGTCTGGCACTCCCGCGCGCTGGATCTCGTCCGGCCCACGCATAACGTCACGTGGTTACATGATCGCTGGCTGGCTGCCGCTTCGCGCGTGTTAAAATGCTACTCTCCTCAACTGATTGAATATTTATCGTCAAAATTTGAGTCGTATTTGAATGTGTTTGTTACAAATATGATTACTAACAATGCATTACCGTATATAAGTAGATAGAAATCTTAGCTCAGTAGAAACTACCGGTACTATAATATTAGGCTTACAGTGGTAACATGAAGACATGACCGATAAACACATCTTTGCGTGGTTATGTATCACGTGAACATGATAAAACACGTCACACAGATTAATGATAACTTGGGGAGAATAATGCTATGGTAAAAAGGTTTTGAACCGAGTAGTTTTGTGTGCGTGTTTATTTACGGAAGTGAGTTATTTATATCAATATCAAGAAAATGCAATTTAAGAGGTCTGTTATGGCAATATTACTGATGATTAGGGTTACCATACGTCCCGGATTTTCCGGGACAGTACCGTTTTTCTTGTTGCTGTCCCGGTGTCCCGAAAATAATTTTCGAGACGCCAAATTGTCCCGGAAATCCAAAATGCAAAAATCCAAATCCAAATTCCAAATTGTCGTGGCAAATTTCAGCTTTCAAACATTTCGCGGCACCGACGGCGACCGGGCCGGGACCAGAATCGAGGTTATTGCCAACATGGGGATGCGCAATGTAACCAATGTTGTCATTTAGCGGTGAGTCGAGCTCAAGGCCAGGGCATCCTGCAGGCGACAGTACAGTTGTCAATGATTCACCGCACCCTCACCATTGTTTAGTTAGTGTTGTGTTCGCGTTGTGACATTGCTTAGCTTACAGACTGTGCCAGTGGTGTGCCGTGTGCGTGTGTGTGTGTGACAAAATACAATGGCCAAACGCAAGTGTCGTTTTACAGACAAACTGAAAGACGAATATCCATTCTTGTCTAGAAATACGCAAATTGAAGGAAAAGTTTATTGTTCTATGTGCCGTAGTGTGTTCGGGATAGAGCATGGTGGACGTTCAGACATTTTGGATCATTTAAAATCGAAGAAACACAAATCTGGTTTAGAAGCAATGTGCACAAGCCGTAAAATTAGTGACTGTTTTACAAAGATAACTGCTGGAAATGAGGAACTTGAGATCGCTGCAAAAGAGGGGACGTTTGCATACCATACAGTAATGCACAATCAAAGTTTTAATTCCATGGACTGCATGTCAAGTATTATTAAAAAGTTGTTCGAAAACAAATTCTCCTGTGCGCGAACAAAGACAGAGGCAATTGTCGTAAATGTACTGGCCCCACATGCGCCGTCATTGGTAACAGCTGAACTTAATGCAGCAACATTTATGTCAGTGATGATTGATGCGTCCAATCACAAGGACATAAAAATTGTGCCAGTCATTGTTCGGTACTTTATTCCGAATATAGGAATTAGAGTAAAAATAATTGAGTTTACCAACTTGACTGGTGAAACTGCCGAGCAAGTTTCAGATTATGTAACTAAAACATTAACTGAATTGAATCTGATTGACAAAGTTATCGCATTGTCTGCTGATAATACGAACACAAACTTTGGTGGTGCTGCGCGTAAGGGCAAGAACAATGTGCACACGAGATTAAGTGAGAAACTGAAAAGAAATGTGATTGGCATTGGTTGTGCCGCGCATATAATTCATAATACCGGTAGTATCCAAACAGCTGCAGACTGCTTGCCTATTGACATCGAAACTTGTGTTTATAAAATATTCCATTTCTTCAATATTTACACTGTGCGCGTAAAGAATTTGGAAGACTTTTGTAGTTTTGTGGAAATTAATTACAAACCGCTACTTAGCCACAGTAAAACAAGGTGGCTGTCACTGCTCCCTGCAATTGAAAGAATTATCACCCTCTATCCAGGATTAAAGTCATACTTCCTTTCCCAAGACAAATGTCCAACAACTATGAAACAGATTTTTGGTAGCGAGACCTCACTGTTGTGGTTGAATTTCTTGCAAAGCCAGCTAGCACTTTTTAATTCCGTAACTCAACGCTTGGAAAGGCAAGAGATATCTGCAAGTGAAGTTGCAACAGAACTCGACGAATTGATCGCAAAATTAAAACTTCGGAAAGAAGAAAGTTTTACAAAACAACCGAAATTTTTTACAATAACTCTGTGAATATATGTATACAAAAATGGGCATATCCATATGAAGAGTTTCATAATTGTTCGTGGGTTTTGTTAAAGAAGCAACTTTCATGGGAGGAAGTAGAAAAAAGTTTCCAATTAATGAAAAAGTAGGCTTCAGAGTCTGTCAAGAAGGATATCAATGAGTGTGACCTATTTGACGAATATGGACGCATTAAAAAATACGTCGAAGGCAGATTAGAAATTTGGAATGAAAGTAAAGTTTCAGTAAGTGATAGATGGAATGAAATCAATAACCATTTTACCACAGAGAATATAGATAAGGGCAACATTTTTCTAATTGTCGAATTCGCCCTTTCGCTGCCAGGTAGCAATGCACCTGTAGAACGGATGTTTTCAGTTATGAATGCTCTGTGGACTAATGAAAAAAACAGACTTAAAATAGAAACAGTGAAAGCTGTAATGCAGGTCAAAACTTATTTTGAGAAATCATGTGTTGAATTCTACTGTTACTTGCAAAAAAACAAGAAACTTCTAGAACAAATTCATTCTTCACAGAAGTATGTAAAATTGTAAATACCACTCACTCAATCAAACTTGGACCTGGTCAATCTTGTCTTACTTAATTATATATTAATCATTCTTCTTTATTGATAAATTGCTATTAATTAATATGCAACCCAACCAAATGCTTATTTCTTCAATTTTACATACCCAAGTACTTCCCTGTTGCACAAAACTAGGTAGAGTCAATATGACTGGGTGTCGGAAAAATTAAGAAATGTAGAAAATAGAAAAAAAATGTTTGTCCCGGATTTTCTTTTGAGAAATATGGTAACCCTACTGATGATACAGTATACAAAGAAGATTATAAGTTGTCACCAACACAGCAAACACAAACAAAGTGAGAGGATTTGAAATATAAGTGTTTAATTAAGAGCAGAGACAGTATTCATTGATTACCCTATCAATAACTTAGAGCGGAGCCCTGAATGCAAGCACTTGACTCATGCCCTGGGCGATTCATGTATCCACATGACCTCACGAGGGGGCCAGCTGCCGCTAGCATCTGCGCAATGGCATACCTAGTCCACACAGGAATATTATCGTATCATGGGCCAGGCCTAAGCTAAGATTTTTTGTGAATCTGGGCCCAGTAGGCTACAGACTTTTTGCAAGTTCCTAACCTGTAGTTTTGGTAATCATACTAGAGTTTTAAAAATAGGACCTGAGTATGAACCTACCTGGATACCCAATCTGACCTCTACTATCTAGCCACTCAAAATAAGAATGAATAGGCCTACATGTAAAACCTTAAGACGTTGGCTTACCTTTTTCCTACTTTCTTCAAACAGTGAGAGAAGGCTTTCTTTTGCAGACTGAAAAGGGTTTGAAGCCATTAAGCTTCTCATGTAGTAGTACACAGCATCCAATTTTCTTCTAGCATAGAAGGCTAATATAGCCAATTGATTGTAGGGCCGTCCATTTTTTGGATTTATTTGATGAGCTTTGATGTAGCACTGCCTGGATTTACCAAAATTTGTGGTTTCATTAACTTGTTCTTTGTAACGGGCTAAATCCCCCAAAAATAAAAATATCTTTTGTGCCGAAACAAGTGCCAAGCCAGCAAATCCAAGACCTTTTGTTGGTACATGGTTTGGAGAGAGGAAAGTCTCCAGTTTAAATTTGTAGGTCTGTTCCAAAATTTCAAGGAGGCTCTCTAGGTATGCCGTGCCCTCGTCAATGAGTTTGAGCATAGTTTGCTTGAGTTTATCTTTATTATCCGTTTCCTCTGCAACTCCTTTCCGCAGAACCTCGATTATATTATAGAAAAGAACCTTCCAAAGATGTTGCTCAACATTTTCCATCTGGCAGAATTTGATGTCTGTCACAAGCAAAATATGAAAGCTTTGCTGCAAGAATTGCCTAATATACATCACACGGCTCCAGCTCTTGAACAAATTGCCAGAGGATAGGTACCATTGCAATTCCTTGTCTGCTCGCTCTATATCCAAGAGTAAATGAGGGTTACGAGCAGCACGGAAGCTGGCCGAGTATGGATCATACCAAGATGGACGAGAGTTTCCAAACTGATCCGAGACATAAGACGGATCCGATTGGGACGCTCCTTGATATATGTTGTTGAAGCCTAGGTGGCTTGGGATGAAACTTGGCACAGTGGGAGTTGATGTTGTTATAGCAATGGGAGTGACAACTGGAGGGGAAGGTGGAACTGCTCTAGGGCCGGATGCAGATACCATAATTGGCTTGGTGGGATTGTTGGGGTTAAACAGATGTCGCTGCTGATGTCTTGGGTTTGACTGTTGTTGATTAGATTCTCTATAAGGAGGATACGAGCCAGACGCTTCAACGTGTTCAGACGCAGAATGGAATTGAGGCACGACCACCTCTGGTGGTGTGTGAGGGAGGACAAGAATCCCAGCAATCTGATTGGCTGATGGAGACTTCTCTGACTCTTTCTCTTTGCTTTCTTCCCTCCAGTTCCGTTCCTTATTCTCATTTCTTCTTAGACGATCTCTACTATGTTCTCTTTCTTGCTGGGTACTAGCTTCTTGGGACTTTCCACGATGACTGCGATCTTGGCTATGCCCTCTGCAATAAGAAATATAAATTACAATCTATATAGCCTAATCAATGCTTGACCTAAAAAGAACATACAAGTAGCAGCTTTATGTCTCGTCCACAAAGTTTACACGGTACATGAACACCGTAACTGTTGCCAAGAAGTGCAACTACGTATCTGATAAAGGCATTGATGTGATATGTTTATATGTCAGCAGGCAATTGAAGTCCTGATAGGTTTTTTGAAGTCATTTAAAAAATGGAAATATTTATTTGAACACAGAAGCATTCATAAGAAAGAGCACTAAATTCTCTAGGGCAACCCTCTACAAATCACCCTAAATCCAGCTCGCCAAAGCAAATTCCCACTTGCCATCTAGCTAGAGGATCAAACACAATAAATATTCTCCCTCCCCCCCACCCCGAGGGGAATATTTAATATGATTTTTAGGTTCGGTACAAATTAGGCCGCCTGCACCTTAAGTATTTTCCACCTTGGAAAACGGAGCAGTAAACAGCGCTCTGAAAGCCATTGAGTTGTCATGAGAGGTGTATAATATTGTGTCAAAACGTCACTGGCGGTTGACGACTGAAAGGGATGAGTTACTGTTTGTCGCCACCACCCCGGTCAGTTGTCTGCTTCATTGAAAGCAAACAATGTGGCTAAGCGAACTAACAAGTTTGAGCTTGAATGTTTACTCCAAAAATGTCAATACAATGGGATGGCAAGATCAGGGGATTAGGGTTGATTGACAGGTGGAAAATTAAACACGATAGTTAGGCCAATAAACGGTCCACCCCCGCAGTGCTGAGTAGCTTGATGTGGCTATTTGCCGCTCCTCTTTCCAAGGTGAAATATACTATAGATGGTATGAAACTATATATAGATGGAAGATATATGGATGGAAGAACGAGTGGCTACATGTCTATACAGATGGTTCGGCAACACCAGGGGAAGGTCAGACAGGTGCTGGAATATATTGCAGAGAGTTCGAAGAGTCCCATCCTGCTGGAGAGAATGGTAGTAATTAGTGATGACATCGGTTAGTAAAATTACTAACCGGGTAACCGAATTCGAAACCGGTTTAAAACCGGTTTTCAAAAAAAAAAAAACGCTCTCCAAAAATAAACATATTTACGTAAGGTTGTATCAGCGAGGGAGGTAAAGAAACTCAGTGCCGGCAGCCGAGATCGTAGATAAAACGACCTTTTCAGAGACCCCCCCCCTCCCACGCGGAACGAGATGCAGCTGGTCAAGGTCAAGTCACCTCACTGGCTGCTGGGTTGCATTGTGTTGAGCGATGGAAGGGGGTGGGGGGCGCTTCGCAGAACTGGGATGAACGACTAACGTGGTCGCGCTTGAACAATAACAACTTGCAATTGGGCTCACTGGCTGGCCGGAAAAACCAATTATGAGAACACATAAAACGTACTATTGGATCAAATTTCCCTGCCGGGCTGATTTTTGGAACGCATTAACCTAAGAAACGTAGAAAAGCGAAACGTACAAAGGCGGTTTTACTGTATAATACAGCTGCTAATTAGTCCACACAAACAAGGAAATCCCAGGAAAGAAGACGAAATCTGAGTAGTCGACAGGTGGTTCCTTGTTACTACGGGACACACGTCGTTAGGCAATCCACAACCCACCCGCCCGCCCGTCAGAGGCGTGGCTCTTAGCGAGGGTGAAGCACACGCCGCGCAAAAAAGCAAAACCGAATCTAAAAATCGAAACCGGTTTTTCTCAAAACCGGCTCGAAACCGGTTTTCGGTTACTCGATGTTATCACTAGTAGTAATTATGATGGCGAGCTGACGGCAATAGGTAAAGCCCTACACAAAGTAAAAGACTGTAGCTACGATAGGATTGTCATACTAACGGACTCAAAAGCAGCTATACAAGCCATAGCCAGCAAGAAAGAAGTGGACTCTGAGGTAAAACATTGTAAACTACAAATTCTAAGACTACAAAATAAAAACAAACTGATAACTCTACAATGGATACCATCACACTGCAGCATATACGGAAACGATAAGGCCGACTATCTGGCCAAACGAGGAGCCAGAATGCCGCAACTGCCAAAACCTATAACCCTCGAGTCTATGAAAGCACATGTAAATGCTGCAGCCACTAAGAAGATCAGGCAGGACTGGGTAGAGAAAGGTAGAAACAAGCAAAAAGGCCCACCAACCATCTTCCACGGCAAATTGAAACAACCCAGTTCAGGCTAAAAACGCAGCACGATCTTCTAGGGAAGCATCTCCACCGAATAGGGGTGTTTGAGACGAGTAACCTGCAAGCTGTGTGGAAATGGGGAGCAGGATAGGAGCCACCTGTTTGTATGTCCAAAACTGGCAGGGGACCTTGACGCAATGCCGAGCGGCATGAAGAGGGTGGAGAAAGAAGCGTGTCTCTACTGGTTGACCAGATCCAGCATGATGGTGGCATGATAGCCAAATGTGGGCATTTGAGAAGAAAAGGTATGAAACTAATGTGGCAGTTATAGTCCTTTGCATAACGCTCGAAAAAGGCCGGGTCGGTATAAAATTTGGGTCAAAGGATGACATATATCAAATGAAAGCTTGAGACAAGTACTTTTCAAAAAACCATGATATACCTCTGGCAAATCCAGCTTTCTATGCCAAAACCAGGGTCAAAGGTCAAATTTGTAATTTTTTAAAATAACTTTTAATTAAATAATTAAAAATGTTTGCAAGTTTAAAAATACTCTTTTAGTAAGATAAATGTATAAAGTTTATTAAAAAAAAAATTAAATTACCTACTTACCTTTTTTGACCTTGATTGGGGTCAATTTCCTCAAAATGGGTAATTTCTAAAAGTTTCTTCGATTTATTGGCCAATATTCATTATATCAACGTACTTACTCATAAATACGGTCAAATGAATAGTTCTTATTGTTATCAGATTGTTTTCACGGTATTCATTCAAAATGGCGGTCAAAGGTCAATAGGTAAGTATCGTCAAACTAGGTCTAGTAACTAAAATATTACTTGTGGGTACTCTAAAGACGCAGAATTTTAACTGCAATTACAATAACGAATAACAGTATAATGTTTAAATCGTTAGAGAATGTAATTATCATATAACTTATAAACTACTTAAGATTGTTACTGAATTTCTAATTTATGTCCTCAGCCATCAGGGTATTCTTAAATGGGTGTGCAACTGCAACAAAATACATTTTTAGAAAAGAGCATGACCATGCTGAGATACGTGATATGATACTAGTATTATGTTATATCTACCTTAGCAGTCACTGTCTAAGTTGTCATGTTAATCACCTTCTGACCCACTGGAATTATTGTGCTGGCTACTGGTACTGGTACTGGTACTGGTACTGGTACTGGTATTTGTACAATCCTTCAGCTTACAAGCGTGGGTACACTTTTATTGATTGGCCAAACACTCACATGTCGGCATCTTGCAAACACGGCAACAGTTACAGACTAGGAGATCCATAACGGTCAAAGGTACTGGAGTTCCAATCATCCACTCGTTGCTCAGATCTCCTTTTGCCGTGGTTTCCCATCCATAGCCACGCGGATCAGGAACATCAGGGTTGGCGTCCAAACAACGTATCCAGACCGCTGTTTGGTGGTTAGCTCGCAGCCGCAAGATTTGAAGCAGTAGACAATCGTTTCAAGGTGGTAGCTGATTAGACTTAATATCATCACATTTACTTTTAAAAAGCTCGTAGGGCAGCTGGTTGACGCTTGACTACCAAAAATCAAACACACTTCGAAGATGTGTAAAAACTAGAGAGTTCGTTGGAATTCGAAGTATGTAATACCCTCCCAGACCTCCATGCACTGGTTGTGACAAAGGTTGGAATTCATAGTCAGCCACTTCACCTAGAGGCACCCAATGTTGCTATGGATATGTTTTCTATATGGGAAATGACATGTATGAAACTGTTACCTTGTTAACAACGGGCGCATCTATAGGTGTAGGGGACGACTATGAGTTCCAACCTGAGTGAGCTCATTCAGTGGTAAAGGGAAAAATAGAACTTTGAATATCATGAGAAAAAACTCGCATTTCTGTGTCAAGCTAAGCAAGATGAGTCAGGACTGGAGAGTTTCTATCGATGTCATCAAAAAAACTCGAAGAGTTTGTCTGTAAACTCTGCTCTTTGACCACGACTCTGTCATGCGTCAACCTGCTGCGCTACGAGCTTTTTAGAAGTAAGTGTGATGATATGAAGTCTAATCAGCTACCACCTTGTAACGATTGCTTACTGCTTCATATCCTGCGACTGTGAGTTATCAACCAAACACGATCTATTGATACGTTGCTTGGAAGCCAACCCTGGTGTTCCTGATCCGCGTGGCTATGGATAGAAAACCACGGCAGAAGGAGATCTGAGCAACGAGTGGATGATTGGAACTCCAGTACCTTTGACCGTTATTGATCTCCTAGCCTGTAACTGTTGCCGTGTTTGCAAGCTGATGCCGACCTATGAGTGTTTGGCCAATCAGATGAAGTGTTGGCCAATCAGATGAAGTGTACCCACGCGTGTAAGCTGAAGGACTGTCCAAATATCGGTACCCAGCATGAGAATTCCAGTGAATCAGAAGGTGATTAATCTGACGACTTTAATTTTGAGTGATTTTGACTTCAATTTTGATTAATTTGACGACTAGACAGTGACTGCTAGGACAGATATCATATCATACTATCATATCACGTATCTCAGCATGGCCATGCTCTTTTCTAAAAATGTATTTTGTTATACAGTTGCACACCCATTCAAGAATACCCTGATGCCTGAGGACATTAATTAGAAATTCAGTAACAATCTTAAGTAATTTAAAGGTTATATGATAATTACATTCTCTTACGATTTAAACATTATATTGTTATTCGTTATTGTAATTGCAGTTAAAATTCTGCGTCTTTAGAGTACCCACAAGTAATATTTTAGTTACTAGACCTAGTTTGACGATACTTACCTATTGACCTTTGACCGCCATTTTGAATGAATACCGTGAAAACAATGTGATAACAATAAGAACTGTTCATTTGACCGTATTTATGAGTAAGTACGTTGATATAATGAATATTGGCCAATAAATCGAAGAAAATTTTAAAAATTACCTACTTTGAGGAAGTTGACCTCAATTAAGGTCAAAAAAGGCTAAGTTGGTAATTTAATTTTTTTAAAGTAACATAATACATTTACCTTACTAAAAGTGTATGATTAAACTTGCAAACATTTTTCATTATTTAATTAAAAATTATTAAACAAATTACAAATTTGACCTTTGACCCTAGTTTTGACATAGAAAGCTGGATTTGCCAGAGGTATATCATGGTTTTTTGAAAAGTTCTCGTTTCAAGCTTTCATTTGATATATGTCATCCTTTGACCCAAATTTTATACCGTCATTCTCGTTATGCAAAGGACTATTACGTGATACTAGTACCAATACATCGCAAAACACATGATTAATTCTTACACTCAAATTGAAAGTTAACCGTTCCAAACGCAATCATCAGGTATGGCTTCGGTTGTTACTCCATTGATTCTCGCACATACATGCTTGTAACCTGTGAGAGCATACCTAGACTACTTCTAATCATAAAACTTCAAAATTACACAGCTGATTAGTTGTCTTATATCATTGGTATCCGTCTATCATTCTCCCGCTACAGTCACTTTGTGTACACTGTAGTGTACACCCGCTCGACCCTGTCGCACCCTTTTGTCTACTGTGCACGCCAACGTGCTCGTTCCAGGACATTTTCATAAACAAAACGAACACTTTTACTAAAAATATGTCTTATAGTTATACTGTAATAATAAGCCTCAATAAATTGAAACTGAATTGAAATTTAACTCTGTTTCCAGGACAATCTAAAAAATTATTTTAGTGAATATTGTTTCCTGGACTAATAATTAGGGATGTGCGGGTACTCCAAAAACAGGTATTTTCTGGGTAAAAAAAATTAACCAAAATTGGGTCAGGCCATAAATTATGCTTGAAAAAATTGAGTTGAGTAGTACAACATACTTTTGAGGTTATGATTGGTCAAAATTATGAATTTCAAGATCAAGCTGCAAGACTGGGAACCTTGGGAGAAACTGGTATTTATATGAGGTCGCCTTTACCATCTATCTTACCTCCAGATTACTTATTTTAATTTAATTTGCATACAATGGGCAGTCTAGGTGAATAACAGTATTTTGCAATGTATTCTGACCATTTTTGACAATGCTCATATAAAAAAGACGACTACCATTTGCCAAAAATCCACCGCCTTCTTGGCGGAAATAGCCAAAAAAATATGGCAGGAAGTTCAAATTTTCAAATACTTCAAAAATTTGAGTTTATTGAAGTAGATACAGATTCAAATTTCGTGGATTCGTAAACCATTATATTTTATGTAATGTAATTTGTCTAATCGATAAATTGGTATTAATTTTTTTTAATTTTTTATACTACCTGACCCGAGTTCATAAATCACTGTTCAAAAATCACTACCTGCACATCCCCCCTAATAATCAAAGGTAAAAGACGGTAAAACAATTAAGCCTACGATATTCACCACTCAAGATAAAAGCAACCACTGAACACTCCATCTATGTCACTGGCCGGTCTGTGACAATAGCTGTAAGTCAATTGTTATGTAGTGAAGAAAGAATTAATCCCCTCCCCCTCCCACCCTTACAGAAAAGGCTATTTTTTTAAATTGTCCGAATTGACAGACACACCGTTGTTGGATGTGAATTACCATCCGTCGAACGACGAACATTTTACATTGCCACCGGCAATTTGTTTACGAATAACTGTAGAGTGTAAAGTTTCTACAAGAGTTGGCAACGCGCAGGTCAACCCCTAGAATTGTCCTTGTCCCCACTTCACCGCAATATCACATTTTTTTTGCGTGTATAACGGAACTTTTACCACCTGCTTGCCCTCTACCCCCTCACGTAAAAACTAATGGGTGATCAGGATCACCCACAATACAAACTGTGTCAAGACCTCCTTGGTACAGGAGGCGGGAGACATTTCAAGTTCTACCAATGGTGAGTGTGAGACTGCAAATCACCCACAATACAAACTGTGTCAAGACCTCCTTGGTACAGGAGGCGGGAGACATTTCAAGTTTTACCAATGGTGAGTGTGAGACTGCAAATCACCCACAATACAAACTGTGCCAAGACCTCCTTGGTACAGGAGGCGGGAGACATTTCAAGTTTTACCAATGGTGCGTGTGAGACTGCAAATCACCCACAATACAAACTGTGTCAAGACCTCCTTGGTACAGGAGGCGGGAGACATTTCAAGTTCTACCAATGGTGAGTGTGAGACTGCAAATCACCCACAATACAAACTGTGTCAAGACCTCCTTGGTACAGGAGGCGGGAGACATTTCAAGTTTTACCAATGGTGAGTGTGAGACTGCAAATCACCCACAATACAAACTGTGTCAAGACCTCCTTGGTACAGGAGGCGGGAGACATTTCAAGTTCTACCAATGGTGAGTGTGAGACTGCAAATCACCCACAATACAAACTGTGTCAAGACCTCCTTGGTACAGGAGGCGGGAGACATTTCAAGTTTTACCAATGGTGAGTGTGAGACTGCAAATCACCCACAATACAAACTGTGTCAAGACCTCCTTGGTACAGGAGGCGGGAGACATTTCAAGTTTTACCAATGGTGAGTGTGAGACTGCAAATCACCCACAATACAAACTGTGTCAAGACCTCCTTGGTACAGGAGGCGGGAGACATTTCAAGTTTTACCAATGGTGAGTGTGAGACTGCAAATCACCCACAATACAAACTGTGCCAAGACCTCCTTGGTACAGGAGGCGGGAGACATTTCAAGTTTTACCAATGGTGAGTGTGAGACTGCAAATCACCCACAATACAAACTGTGTCAAGACCTCCTTGGTACAGGAGGCGGGAGACATTTCAAGTTCTACCAATGGTGAGTGTGAGACTGCAAATCAGCCACAATACAAACTGTGTCAAGACCTCCTTGGTACAGGAGGCGGGAGACATTTCAAGTTTTACCAATGGTGAGTGTGAGACTGCAAATCACCCACAATACAAACTGTGCCAAGACCTCCTTGGTACAGGAGGCGGGAGACATTTCAAGTTTTACCAATGGTGAGTGTGAGACTGCAAATCACCCACAATACAAACTGTGTCAAGACCTCCTTGGTACAGGAGGCGGGAGACATTTCAAGTTCTACCAATGGTGAGTGTGAGACTGCAAATCACCCACAATACAAACTGTGTCAAGACCTCCTTGGTACAGGAGGCGGGAGACATTTCAAGTTTTACCAATGGTGAGTGTGAGACTGCAAATCACCCACAATACAAACTGTGTCAAGACCTCCTTGGTACAGGAGGCGGGAGACATTTCAAGTTTTACCAATGGTGAGTGTGAGACTGCAAATCACCCACAATACAAACTGTGTCAAGACCTCCTTGGTACAGGAGGCGGGAGACATTTCAAGTTTTACCAATGGTGAGTGTGAGACTGCAAATCACCCACAATACAAACTGTGTCAAGACCTCCTTGGTACAGGAGGCGGGAGACATTTCAAGTTTTACCAATGGTGAGTGTGAGACTGCAAATCACCCACAATACAAACTGTGTCAAGACCTCCTTGGTACAGGAGGCGGGAGACATTTAAACTTTTACCAATGGTGAGTGTGAGACTGCAAATCACCCACAATACAAACTGTGTCAAGACCTCCTTGGTACAGGAGGCGGGAGACATTTCAAGTTTTACCAATGGTGAGTGTGAGACTGCAAATCACCCACAATACAAACTGTGTCAAGACCTCCTTGGTACAGGAGGCGGGAGACATTTCAAGTTTTACCAATGGTGAGTGTGAGACTGCAAATCACCCACAATACAAACTGTGTCAAGACCTCCTTGGTACAGGAGGCGGGAGACATTTCAAGTTTTACCAATGGTGAGTGTGAGACTGCAAATCACCCACAATACAAACTGTGCCCAGTGGCGTAACTAAGGGCCCGCCGGGACCGCGGTCGCGGGGGGGCCCAGCGCTCTAGGGGGCCCAAAAATTATTTCTAAGACATGTATATATATGCAAATTAAAATTTTAAAAAATCAAATTTAAAAAACTTTAAAAAAGAAAGATGAGAGGGACGAAGCATCTCGGCTAAAAGCATGCTTAGACAAATTTGAATTTGTGTTGACTCTTGTTATGTTTGTCAAGATTCTCGAATCTATCAACGTAGCGTCAAAGTACTTACAAACTAGAGACTTGGATCTATCTGTCGCATCAAAACATCTAGCAAGTGCATTAGATTCATCTATAGATTTCAGACAAAATTACAGCAAAGCCAAAGATGAGGCGATAGAAGTAGCCAGCAAGTGGGATATCAAAGTGCAGTTTGAGGACAAGCGTATTCGAAAATACAAACGCCACTATGATGAGTTATGTGAAGATCACAGAATAACCAATCCTGAAGATCGCTTTCGCATCAACGTGTTTTACGGGGTTCTGGACATTGTTGTGCATCAACTCAAAATGCGTTTCACTGGTATGTCCGAAGTAGTCAACAAATTCTCCATTCTCCACCCCTCTATACTTGCCATAGCAGAAGAAGATAATATCATTAAAACCGCTTCCGCCCTTCAAAAAAAATATTCAGAAGACTTAAGTTCGAACTTCCCATTGCAGCTTCTGAGCTTTCGAAACACAATGAGTTCAGAAATATGCAAAACCTCAACAATAAAGGACCTGGCACATCTTCTCATAGTGGACTACACAGCCATCTCTTCCAGCTATCTCGATGTCTGTACCGCATACATCTTGTTTCTTACCTTGCCAGTTACAGTAGCGTCTGCTGAGAGATCATTTTCGAAATTAAAGTTGATAAAACATTACGCACGTAACTCAATGGGCCAAGAACGTCTTCAAGGTTTAGGGCTCCTCAGTATAGAAGCAGAGCGGGCGAAAACGATGGATGTCGATGCAGTAATTGACCGGTTCGCAAATTTGAAAGCTCGCAAGAAGATTCTGAATTGAAGGTAAGCACAAAATATGACAAACATAAAAATAATCAGTGGTTCTGGTTGGGGGGGGGGGGGGGGGCCATAATTATTTTTTGCGGGGGGGCCCTGGAATTGTAGTTACGCCACTGACTGTGCCAAGACCTCCTTGGTACAGGAGGCGGGAGACATTTCAAGTTTTACCAATGGTGAGTGTGAGACTGCAAATCACCCACAATACAAACTGTGTCAAGACCTCCTTGGTACAGGAGGCGGGAGACATTTCAAGTTTTACCAATGGTGAGTGTGAGACTGCAAATCACCCACAATACAAACTGTGTCAAGACCTCCTTGGTACAGGAGGCGGGAGACATTTCAAGTTCTACCAATGGTGAGTGTGAGACTGCAAATCACCCACAATACAAACTGTGTCAAGACCTCCTTGGTACAGGAGGCGGGAGACATTTCAAGTTTTACCAATGGTGAGTGTGAGACTGCAAATCACCCACAATACAAACTGTGTCAAGACCTCCTTGGTACAGGAGGCGGGAGACATTTCAAGTTTTACCAATGGTGAGTGTGAGACTGCAAATCACCCACAATACAAACTGTGTCAAGACCTCCTTGGTACAGGAGGCGGGAGACATTTCAAGTTTTACCAATGGTGAGTGTGAGACTGCAAATCACCCACAATACAAACTGTGTCAAGACCTCCTTGGTACAGGAGGCGGGAGACATTTCAAGTTTTACCAATGGTGAGTGTGAGACTGCAAATCACCCACAATACAAACTGTGTCAAGACCTCCTTGGTACAGGAGGCGGGAGACATTTCAAGTTTTACCAATGGTGAGTGTGAGACTGCAAATCACCCACAATACAAACTGTGTCAAGACCTCCTTGGTACAGGAGGCGGGAGACATTTCAAGTTTTACCAATGGTGAGTGTGAGACTGCAAATCACCCACAATACAAACTGTGTCAAGACCTCCTTGGTATAGGAGGCGGGAGACATTTCAAGTTTTACCAATGGTGAGTGTGAGACTGCAAATCACCCACAATACAAACTGTGTCAAGACCTCCTTGGTACAGGAGGCGGGAGACATTTCAAGTTCTACCAATGGTGAGTGTGAGACTGCAAATCACCCACAATACAAACTGTGTCAAGACCTCCTTGGTACAGGAGGCGGGAGACATTTCAAGTTCTACCAATGGTGAGTGTGAGACTGCAAATCACCCACAATACAAACTGTGTCAAGACCTCCTTGGTACAGGAGGCGGGAGACATTTCAAGTTCTACCAATGGTGAGTGTGAGACTGCAAATCACCCACAATACAAACTGTGTCAAGACCTCCTTGGTACAGGAGGCGGGAGACATTTCAAGTTTTACCAATGGTGAGTGTGAGACTGCAAATCACCCACAATACAAACTGTGTCAAGACCTCCTTGGTACAGGAGGCGGGAGACATTTCAAGTTTTACCAATGGCGAGTGTGAGACTGCAAATCACCCACAATACAAACTGTGTCAAGACCTCCTTGGTATAGGAGGCGGGAGACATTTCAAGTTTTACCAATGGCGAGCTGGCGAGTGGAACTGTTGAGGGTTGCTCTAGGGGATGACATATTTTGGTTTACTTTTTGATTATTTTAAAGCAATTTAGCCGACAGAAAACAGGGCTGCCGAAAAAAAGGGTGGAAATCTTTACCTACTGATATGTTATTTTAGAAGCCAGCTTAAGAATATAGGTAATCGTTAACCAAAATAACAACTGTAATCAAGCAAGCGTCTCTATTCTACTCTTACGGCACTCGCTCCGTTGTTTTATTTTTTGTGTTTTTCTGTCGGTTGTATGTTCAAAAGTGCTATCACATAATTCAGGCTTGACAGGGAATATGCTTAAATCACGTAAAAAATCATCCTAAACAGAACAGCCAAAACAGAACAGCCAAAAATTAACTTTTTTTTACATCCTCGGAATTGCAATAAAACCAGCTCAGCTATGCTATGTTCCAGTCTTTGAAACCTCTGCACACCAACGGGCACACAACACAGACAACCGAGTGCCTTCCGTCCACCATCACAAGATGCAGCCGTGGTAAATCCTTATTTGCATTGTTACACGTGGTAGGGGATGGGGGAAGCTAAGTATGTCGAAGAGAATACAAGAAGCATTGACAAAAGCATTTTAGTGCGATTTATTAGCTGAAACAACATAGGCCTACTCTAAAAACGTCGACTATGGTAAGACGCAAGATCAGTGACGATCAATGCATAAATGTCAAATATAGGCCAGGCTGAATCAAGACAGAGATAGCTGTTCTATCAATATGCAACACTATGCTGATGCAGGTTTCTTTTGGTAGTCTCACAACTCACACACCACGGAAAACACAGAACACATAGCATAATTATCAAATAAAACAAACACCTTTTTTCATGTGGGGGAGGGGGGGAGTACAATTAACCATTTAAGTATCATTTTTGAACGTGGATAAACGTTTAGGATTTTAAACGCCTTTTCCCATCCCTACAAAAATAATGTTTTAATGTTGAACTGCTTCATAGACACATTTCACCTTAAAGGCCCACTAACCCAAACATACATGTTGAGTCATTAGACGCTGATGCTTTTGCATCAGTCGAATGAAAAAGTCCCAGCGCTCAACGAGGCTTCGTTCGGCCTACAGCACAGGTTTTGTTTTGTTTGTGACGTCAACAGCGTCAAGCAGTTACAAGGAACTGTTTCCATCATCATAAAAACCTCGCATATACCAGAATCGACAAGAACCACTCAAAAAAATCGCAATGATTCACAGATTATGTTGATGTCACTCATTTGGAAACCGGGCTACAATTTAGTTATGAAACGTTAGAAGTGAGACGTTGTTTCTCACGTTTAATTTAATGGCGATTTCAGCCTCACGATCGAACCTGTGCAAAACGAAACCTGCACCGAACGAAGACTCGTTGAGCAGTGGGACTTTTTCATTCGACTTGCGCAAAAGCGTCAGCGTTCAATGATTCGACATACCGTACGTATGGTCTGGTTCAGTGGGTCTTTAATAAGCCCTTCCACTCTATGGTCGAAGAACCCTATAAGCTACTGGTTAGGGCTGGGATAATCAATTGTTTAAATGCCCTAGTGACTAATTAATTAATTATTAATTGCAAAATTGTCCTATTATTCATTTCCTATTTTCAACCCATTTTATTAAATGTTTACGTAGTGTGTTAGCAAGGAAGCCCGTGCAAAATCATGTCGGGTAATCCCAGCTCCCCCTCCCCAATAAACTTATTGGTATTTAATCAGCAATCAATTATTATTTATTACCCTCTTTTTATAATCCGAAAGACATTTTTCGGGAAGAATGAACCTCGGTTTATTGTTCACCGTCACTACCCTTTTTGCAATATTGGCGTTTAAACGCGTTTGATTTCACAGTTTTAATGTTAAGGCTACTAAACGATTTCTCTCACCCCTACTACTGTACTACTACTGGTCTATATAGCGAGTGCACTAGCAATGCATATTATGCCCACCTGTAACGGCCCTCCTCTTGACTCGGTCCTCTCTTATGTCTGTCTCTGCTATGGTTTCTATGATGTCTATCTCTGCTATTAGCTCTGTGGCTGCGATCACTGCTGTGTGTTCCTTCTCGCCCTCGACTAATACTCCTATCACTCCGTTTTCTTCTGCGCCGTTTCCTTTCTTTCAAAACAGTGGGCTGATTCTTTTCCATGCCGGCATTTAACTTCCCTTCTGCTTCCAAACGTTCACTTTGTTCCACTTCTTCACTCCAGTCTAGAATCTGAGGGGATATTGATTTTCTTGGAATATTTTCACTGCTGGTGCCAGAAGAAATTTGATGAGAGCTAGGTATTATGCTTTGAGGTTGTGGTTCATTCTCCATTTGTTTTCTGATTGAAAATGAGGTATCTTTGGGTTCAGATGAATTACTACCACTTCTTTGTCTGTATTGGTTATCATCTTGTTTACTAATCAATGGTGTTAGGTTTCTTTCGGGTTGCTGTGACGTGCCTCGTCTCTCATCCTGCCGGTAACTTCTTACAGGAGTCTCGGCGTTTTGGAGCGACCGCGAAGTGGCAAGATTATCGTGGCTAGGAGTACGGTGTTCGGAATATCTGGGAGCATTATAGGGTAGGGAAGGTGGCGGCATAGACTGTCGGTCAGGGGTCAGAGACCGAGACGAGCGCGTCATGTCAGCTACGGTTCGCTCCCAATCCAGTTCGCCGGGCTGGAGCCGACCTCGGCCGCGGGCTCGGGTGGGCATCGTGTTGGACCACTGCCGCTGCGGGGGCGGCTGGTGGAACTGATGGGGGTGGAACTGTGGAGGGTGACTTGATTGTTGAAGCAGAGGCTGAGGATGAGGGTGGAACTGTTGAAAATGCCTTTGCTGGTGAGGGTTAGGATGCTGCTGCTGGTGAGGATTGGGTTGTTGCTGGTGAAAATTATGGTGCTGTTGCTGGTGAGGATTGGGTTGTTGCTGGTGAAGATTATGATGCTGTTGCTGATGTGGCATCACATGTTGTTGTTGATACGGGATAGGGTGTTGGCGCTGAAGGGGATACCCTCTTCCTCCACTAGTGCCTTGGAATGTAACTGTACTTCCATCCCAAGAATCTTCAGACGTAGTTCCAATGTAAGAAGGATGCGCAGTTAAACCATTGTCTTGTAAATACTTTTTTCTAAGTCTTGGAGGTAAGGAATCAAAGCATGGATGGGGTTTTATATTTGGCTTGGCACTGTTGGGGATGGAGTCTTTTCCACTTCCCCTACGACCAGACGGAGGTTTTGCCTGCATCTTGTCGGACTGCCAACTGCCAGCAGCGGGCTCCACACTGCGTGTGTCTCGCATGCGGTTGGGGTCCATATTAACGGAGGTGGGTGTAAGAGCTCGTGGCTCTGAGGCTTGGCGCAACTCACGAGCTGGCCCAGATGAAGGGTGAAGTAACATTTCTGAACTACGAGCATCTGCATCATTAGAAAGACGAAAGTTTCTCCGATCATTAGAAAAATGTCCAGACTTGGCATCAAGTTGTGACTTATTAGTATTAGCCTCATTATCTCTTGCATTTGAATTATCCAAATACTTAAAAGTGCCATTTCCAGTATTGGTACTCTGCCAATCTCGCTCAGAACCCCCTCGCATGACCTTTCTATTGCTTTCAAACCGCTGTTTGCTAAATGGTTCTGATCGATTTGATGGCCCTCCATTACCTCCACCTCCATTTCGATCCCAATTGTGAGGCTTCATAGTTCTGCCTTCAGTTGTATTTACATTTTCATGCCCTTGAGGTTTTGAATCTTCATCCCAATTTTCCTCAAAATGCTTAAACTGATGTTCCTGAGCTGCATTGTCCTGAACATTTTTTAAGTTAGCATCTTTTGGGATATCTCTTTCAACGCCACCCTGCAACACATGCTTCGGTACATATATTGCTTGTTCAGGCTTCTTACTTCGCCGTTTCATGTCATTTACTGAACTTCGAGAAGTAGCTGGTGTAACCGTATTTCCTAAGCTATTTCTACGATATTTACTGGCTGCAGATGACGCAAGATGGACATTTTCCATGCTATCAGTTACTTTATTGATGTCTCTAGGCTTTGGATTAGGCCTAGGCCTACCTCTTGACTCATGATTAGGCCTACCAGAAGACGATTTGTTACTAGATCTTGATTGTTGTTCAGAATGCAAATCAGGAGTAAGTGCTTTACTACGAGCATGCTCCATATCCTCCGATAAACCTTTACTACATAGGCTTTCGTGAGAAGTCTTAAATCTTGGCATATTGTCAACTGTAGCAAACTCTTCAGATTTACGCAATGGTCCACTGCCAGGACGGTAAAGTGCAACTTGCGGTTTCCCTCGACGACTTAGCTTAGTTTCTTCCTTGCATCTTCCATCTGAAAAAATACAATCATAGAGCCTGAGTAACTATAACCTACTTCTTTTCACTACCACTGGAGGCCCAACACTCGACTTTCATGCCCGTAATATTACGTGCACAGCACTGTTGTCATGTGTTGCTGTGCGAGCCATGTTTAGCACAAAATAATCCGTTCTAACACTCACTCTGCCTTTTAATTCATTTAGAACATCCCCAATTCCTCCCAATGTCGCAATTTCTTGTTTCAATCATGTGCTGCTATCTAGAAGAAAGTTTGCCAACATATCGATCTTTGATTGGTTATCGCTCACTTGTCGATGGTGTTTGGAGCCTACAGGGTTGGTTTAGTCACTTTAAATAAAAGTCCCCCACCAAAAATGAGCCTTGTTACTGAGTGGGTAAACTCTAATTAATGTGAATTTGTAATGTGAATTGATTACATTGAATTTTATTTTTACTCAATATGTTGTGCTATTATTTCTTTTGACAAGTTTGATTCAATAATATTTGCCGCATTTACTAAATGCGAGCTGAAATAACTTGGCATCTGGCAACTTGACTGTCAAGTGGTATTCTGTAAAGAAAATTACCCAACTGCTTTAATAAAGCACAATATTTGATAAAATCAGGATACATCATCTGATTTCATTTGCTTTTTTCTGGAGAATCTAGAATTTATCTCACAGCCTTGATCTTTATAGGCTATTTTCAGCCAGGATTATTTAAGGCTTTTTTAAAGCCAAAATTGTTTGTTCTATACTTAAAATTTGATTTAATAAGACCATTTTAAAAATGATACAGGTATCTATTCTTGTTCCTCGCACGGCCCCCAAAATTGTTACAAAAAACGTAGAACAATCAAACATGAGCTGTGAAATGTTATATCAAGGTTCATTGATGGACACAAGATCTTCATCTATTAACCTTGATTTCACATTTCTAATTGTTGTGTATTGTTGTTCTTGAAGATTTAGAGGACCGTGGGGAGAAACAAGAATAGATACCTGGATCATTTTTAAAAAACTAAATATAATACTGTCACAGGCCCCACCCACTCTTTTGAAGCAACAAATGTTAAAAAACCTACAGTTTTCTCGATACAACGTCCCAATTTGCTGAAGCATGGGATCAGATTTTCAAGCCATGTCCGAATTCATCCATGCCTTGATATTGGCATGTGCAAGCCATGGTGTATGCACAAGTCAAAGTTGGTTTTTAAAGCAATCTACTGAGTGTGACCTGTACAGAAGCAATTTTTTAATTAACAACTTACTTAACAACAACTTATGTTCAAGGCTCAAAACACCATGGCTCAAATTGTTTTGCCCTAATAAGATACCCTTTAGCAGTAGCAAAGGCATATGCGACATCTAGGACCAACTAGGCCTACACTTCTCTATACAAAATAGCTCTGGTGAAAAATCTTGCCACGATCTTGGCCAGATATTAGGGATGGCATAGTGTACACGTTTTAATACGTGCGTTTACTGTTTTCCTCTAAATACTATGTGTACGACCTTGTGGTATGTGTACAGTGCACACCCTAATTCACGTTAAAAATCTACTGGGTAGACAGGCACGAACGTGTACATGCCTTTCACAGAGAGGGGTAACACGTTTACTGAAATACAAGTTTTTGCCCATCCCTACAAGATATGCTCTCAAGATCTTGTACCCTTTTGAACATTGTACGTGGTGTTATTCAACAAGATTCAAACAGTGCGCGCGATATAAGTGTCATCGTGGAGGCAGTGAACGTACATCCGGTTTTCGTATCCACAAGGCAGTGATCGGGGTGGACTGATCAAGGTCAGAGCCGGTGGGAGGAACTTTCACCGAATGTTCGAGAAGCATATTTTGACATTGGCGCTGGGTCCGTGCGCATGCCTTAGAAGACCAGCACTAGAAGATGATGGAAGGTTTTACCAAGATTTGGAGGAAAACGAGCCAAATCTAGTCGGGACTTGACCATCTACCACCAACCGAGCAAGACGTGTTTTCGAGGCCGGAGACGAGGGGACGCGACGCTTGACTATCCAGCCCTGGGTCTACCATCCAACAACATGGAATAATCACAACACCGATCTTCATCTTCATATATCTATAACTACATATCTATCTACAACAGCATCATCTCATCTATTAACGGTAACGTTGCTACAGTCTTCATGTGAGTACGACACAGATTGTGCAACGCACAATAAACATGCCTTCATAACGACGCCACGCGACTGCACCGTAGTCTGAAGGTCTAGGACTAGCTATCCGAAACCTAGGAACTTGAATTGGGAATCTTGTAACCTATCATTTCAATGTCATGTGTCAATATATTTTATCTGTTTTGAACCGAATATCATGCTCGTACTTTCACCTAACCTACAGTGTCACAAGTTCCCTAATTTAGTTCACCAGCTGGTCTCGTTCTCTACCCTAGCTCAGCAACATTCCCACCCTACCCCAAGGTTAATTCATTCTCTCTCTGTGTTTGTTTCATGTATGTAGTAATTCATATCTGTGCATTTTGTTACAATCTTAACAAGAACTTGCCAAAAAAGTTGACCAGTAAAATTAGCAAAATGAGGAATGATGTTTGAAGTTAGATTGAAACTATAAGTGATAAAGGTAAATCTTCCATATGGGTCCTCATGCTAATAAGGCCCAAAAATTATTGCTTTTGCTAGAGCTAGGGATGTCACTGTCAGGCAGGTGGGAAGTAATTTGCTGGCAAAATTAGATGCTGTTTGCTTTTTCCAAAAATATTCTAGAGCTGGGGATGTCAGGCAGTTGGGAAAATTCACCCACACACAAAGTGCCCGCAGGCGTGAGGACCTATACGGAAGAATTACCTTGATAAAAAGCTGCAGGCTCGGCTAAAAACTCATAGACAAGAACGTTTCAAGATTGATGATAATTGAAGCCTCTCTGATTAAGAACTCACTTAAACTACTTTAAATTATACAACGTCGGCTCTAGGCCTAGATCCTACCAACAGAAGGCATGCCTATCCTCTATGCCCGTACCCGTACCACGCATTGTCGAGTATCAACCAAAAAAAAGCCAATGTGTAAACCTAATCGAAGCCTATACTAGTCCCAACATAAGTATTCGCACACCGATCTCAATCCATTGTCTAAAGCCCCTTTCAACCGTGCCAATTGAAAGAAAATCAACAGATAGGCCTACCTGGCGTTTTTCACACAGTCGTAAATGCGTGGTTTGGTATAGTCGAGTGCATAGGCGGTTTGGCCACACCCACCGTTAGAGGTTACCAACAGAAGGTTTTAAATTATCCCCACTGGACATGTTTAGATTATATGGTAGGAATTAGAGAAGTAGAAAATAAAGTTGTCACCTTGGACTAGGCTGTGTCGGGCGTAAGCATCAGAATACTTTCGTTGGGACAACTATAGATAGGCTTACCTATTCACACCCTATAAGCATCGTCAATAGAAGATGGTAATTCCTAGCCTTTGGTGTCTTGTTCTGTACATACGTAAAGCAAACATAACTGAGAAACTACATAACACCCTGTGATCAAACAAAATAGAAAAATGATGTATTAACAGGTTTTGAATGGCACACAACTGTAGCAATATCTTCCTTCAATTTTTTTTTAGGATTTAAATTTGAATAGACCTAATATGATAGTAGGCCCTACCTAACAAGTAACAACTAAGAAATACCTATAGTACGGTAAATTGGAAATAAATAAGCACTGGCTTGACGTCACATGGAGGTGGTGTAGCCTAATGGCGGCCGTTTTCAATTTTCAATAATTCCTCGCCCGGTTCGCATTTCGTCATGTTTACCACTACTTTAACGCTTCCAAAATCTTGAAAACGAGCTAAATACCTTCTTCAGGGAACACATTAATTAAACCAGTAGGCCTACATTTATCATTTAAACAACTTTTTAGGCTACTTTTTGCTAGCGGATAAACGAATAACTTGAAATTTTTAACGAGCACTGTGCCGGATAATGTAGAGGCGCTGTCACAACATAACCTCAAGCAACAACTACGTTAAAGGCCCAGTAAGGGTTTGATAAAACTTTTCTACGTGTCATCAAAGAAACGTTAGTACAACAACAGAAAAAGAATCATCGAAATCGGTCCACAGGCTCACGAGTTCTCTGCGCTCTACCTGCCCCATGCTATAGAAGCGCGTGACGTCACCAGGGGTCTGCGGTCAACCGGACGAAGGGGTGGTAGCCTAGCTCGTGCTTGGCGTACATTCATTCATAGCTATGGCAGGTGCGAAGCCATATCGTTATGAGCCGCGCTACACAGAAGTACGCTGCAATTCAAGAAAAACGGGAATCGGAAAACCTAAGATCAGAAATGTTGCTAGGTAGAAGTGGAAATGTGCTATGTTGTAAATGTGGTGCGTGTTCAGAAATGACAACGGACACAGAATCGGTTTGCTGCTCTGAATCAGTTAAAATAAACAATGAAAGGCAAGATTCAGATGCATTTGATTCGGTTGTGCTCAATATACATACTTTGAGAACTGCCCGTCATAATTTACTGTTTCAAACGAAATGTAATGATAAGAAGAAAGAACTTGAAAATGAAAGCAATGCACTTTGGAGGCATATCGCATATAGGCAATTTGTTTTTTTGGATGAATTCATGGCAAAAAATCGGACCGCTTCCGTTTTAGTTTATTTAACTACTGTTTATGGAGAACAGAAAATCGTGTCTCATGAGGGAAACTGTGCATAGATTTGTTCGGATTGCTCTTGCGGGAATTGTTACACCGAAAAACACTTGTTGACCATAATGGAAACAAAAACACACGCACACACAATTAAACTTACGAGCAATCAAACAAACGAACGAACGAACTGACAAACTTTTTAATTAACGTACAAACACAGACAAGTAGCCTACACGAGCCACGAGTGGAATGACAAGTTGACACTATACGACTGACAGTTGCAGTGGCTTGTTTCTCTACCTGGCGTAGCGGTATGCGGGCGGAGTAGACCTTTCGTGACGTGCCAATAGGCCACGTGCTGCTACAGTCGGGCGCAAATATCTGGAGAACGAGCGGGTCGTTTTCACTACAGTTTTCTGCGTTACTTATTATAAGAAGCAATCTTTGTTTTTAAAATATGTTGTTTGAAACCCTTACTGGGCCTTTAAGGCAAACATGGAGCCGATAACTTTAATTATGTATTTGTGACTAAGCCAGTCTTATGGTTGCACCATTTTAAGATTGACAGCTGGTCGAGTGTGATTGGAAAGTTGTAGAAATAGAATGCAATTGCAATTGGCAACTCCAGTCTACGATTCCAACTGTAGTGTGATATGGCCTATAGCAAGCAGTAGGCCTAGGCCTAGGCCCTAGTTTGTGATCGATGCCAATTGTGTGTGGGCTGTTTTTCTACGACCACAATTGCGATACCGACAATTTGTGAGAAGGCTTTAGGGTAGACTAACCCAGGCCTAGTAGGCCTATTATGATGCCTGTCTAGGCTTAGGCCTATCTAGGCCCTATGGGCTAGGCCTAAGTTAATGTCAAAGTTAGCAGCATTAGGCTTACAAAGTTACCCCTAGGCTTATTTTTACTGCGCAGTGCCTACGTTAAATCTAGAAGAAGGCAGCAAGTAGCCATACATAAACTAGAAATAAGGCTTCATGAAATGTTGGGATTACAAATACATCAAAATGTCTTATTGCACATTGGAGACTACGCGCGCCTAAGCCTACAAGGTCATGCAGGCTAGGCCTAGTATGACCTAGGCCTAGGGACCTAGCAAGCTAGGCCTAGGCTAGTTTATTTCAGTTGATTAGAGCGTAAGCTAAAGAGTATACGAGGACAATTTCAGAGTTTTCCAACGATCAATATTTTGTAAGAACTGATGAATCTGTAATTACAATTCTTTCAATACAATTATTTAACATATGAGTAGCTACACAACCTTGTAAACGATCTCCCCATTTACTGCGTCCTTTGTCGCTATGCTCCATGATGCCATAACCAATGGCCGACTCACCGCCTTTTCAACGTACACTATTTTGAATCGTCAACAGAACAAAACAAGGCTGCGGGTAAAGTGTTCTTCATAAACTTTGCAACGTAATGTTTGCTTTGCTCGAGTGAAGTAACAAAATAACAATGAAGAGTTTACAATGAGATTCGCACTTAACTTGATAAAACAGATAAAAACCATAGTAATAAAATCCGTACGCCAATGGAACTAATTGCAAAATTACAGTAATTTTTACAACTAGGCCTACATTACGATGAAATGAACAAGTCAATCCCAAGAAATTCAAATGTATCAGTGCAAACAAAAATCGGGACTAGGCCGCAATATTACTTTTAGTAAAATACAGGTATGAGAGTACCATACCAGTTAACCAAATGAAGTACAAAAGGAAATATATTTCGGCAAACAAATTGGGTAAACATACATTATGGAAGATCAGAATAAAAATACCCTGGGACTAGGAACGAACGAAGCGTTCCGTGCAGCCGCGTACCGAAGAGCGTCTACAGCTGGCCCCATGCCCGCGCAAGCCCGAGCGAAATTTGCCAACATAAGCAGCTTCAATCGCAAACAACAAGGAGGCTCACCAGCAGCAGGAAGGATTGCAGAAGAAGTCACCACAGAAGGAAATGTCATAATCTCAAAGACTTCGTAAGATGATAATAATAATAATAATAATAATAATAATAATAATAATAATAATAATAATAATAATAATAATAATAATAATAATAATAATAATAATAATAATAATAATAATAATAATAATAATAATAATGATAATAATAACTAACAGCGCGCGCGGTTCTAGAGTTCGACGAGCCCTCACCAGGGGAATCGCGAGAGGACTTGTATCAAGGACGTTGAAGGGAAATAATAGTGGACTTTCGATCAAACTGGGAAGTGTATCGACTGAGTGCATTGACTTTTCGAAACAACAAAACGAACTTTGACAGCTGTTATAGAAAATAATTTTGACAGAACATGACGTGAACATTAACATACCGAAGAACATTTAGAACTAGTTTAAACTTATGAGAGTGAATCCTTCGAGATAACATCCATCCTGACATGGTTTTCGTGGTTTTCCATTGTCCATAGAGTAGAATTACTAGGATGGCATCGAGAAATCGGCCACGACCGTACACACAGTAACACGTCGCAAAGACGACACACGAAAAGACAACGCAAATACGATCATTATGCAGTGTATACTATGAACAAGTACTAATAAGACAGTAACGACTGAAGTTGAACAAGGTACCTCATGGAAATACTTGACATTACATCTGTATTGTCCGTATAACATGTAAACACCGGCTTTGACCGAGATTGTATGATTGTGATACATTCAATAAAATAATAATAATAATAATAATAATAATAGGCTAATAATAATAATAATAATAATAATAATAATAATAATAATAATAATAATAATAATAATAATAATAATAATAATAATAATAATAATAATAATAATAATAATAATAATAATAATAATAGGTAGTAATAATAACAATAAAATAATATATCTTTATTTAGCGACTCTGCGCTAGTTGTACATACATACATTCAGTCAGCAGTGACATTACATTACAGTAGGTACACCATATAAATAAGAACAAATATTTAAATGACATACAGAAGCTAAAATTAAAATAACATACCACGTCATAGGCCTAGTTAGGATGTTGGCCTAATGAAGACAGATGTCCCCAAAACAAACAAATTTTAGTGGAACCAGCTTCAGACTTAAAATCTCTCTACTCTTGATGTACAATTTAACCTTCCATTTTAACTCTTGAACATGTTTACTAAGTACAGTGGCGTATCCAGGAATTGGTAAAGGGGGGGGTTTTCAACCCATATTATAGAGAGTGGAACCGAAACATAATTGGGGTTCCGGGGGGCTTGCCCCCCGAAAAAATTGTCGTCAAGGTCATTTTAGTGCAAATCTGTGCGTTTTACATCGGCCAACTGAAACAAGATTACTCAGTTTCTGGCAACACATTTGGTCATTTTTTGGTCACACACACAGTCATTTTCCATGTTTCCTTTGCAAAAGGGGGGAGTTTTGTCCCCCCCCCCCCCCCTCCCCGCCGAGTATACGCCACTGACTAAGTATACCTAATATCTCTGGGTAATAAATATATATATCGTCAATACACCTACCTGCTGTCACTACTTAGTGTTGGATTGGATACCGGTTATACTTCGTCGCACTCATAGGCGTGCGCAGGGGGTGGGGGTGGGGGGGGGGGAAGGCAGGAGAGACATGTTGCCCCCCCATTAGGATAGTTGTGCTTTTGTTAGCCCATGATATACCGTATACGTCTGCCGATCGTAAAAGACGAGAAGAGGACCTATAGCCCCTCCCATTAAATATATTCCCCAAATTTTCACTGTTTCTCCAACTGGCCCGGGAAAGAATAGGTCCAGGATAGTGGATAGTGCCTATCGTCAGTAAGGGACGACACAAATGCTGTGTGTATGACATATGGTTCTAATCTTATCTGAAGTCCTAGATTGGATTGACGTTGGAGTAAGCTGACCGGCCTCAACATCACTTGTTGCCCTACCGCCAAGATTTTGGCTTTCTGACTGACCACATCCATCACTTTGTAACATTGATATCACCGATATTCACAAAGAATTCAACGGACCACCGTATTCCTCCCAATACGTTGAAAACACATTCAAAACTGCATGCTTTTGTGGGCGACATCCCCCCCACACCCACCATTGGCGCCGCCAGGAAGTACTTTGGCCGGGAATGTTGTGCCCCCCCATTGATCAACCCCTGTGGGCACGCCTATGGTCACTCGAACTTTCGATTTCAGTATGATCGATGGGTTTGAGAGGGCGGGAGTAATTTATAATACAGCCCAGGCTAATCAAGTGTGAGGTGAGCGTACCTAGGCCTATGTATAAAACTATAAATCACCATGAAGAAATAATAACATCTTGCACGACAGTCTTCCCCACATTGTCATACACCAACTTAAACTAGTCTATATTTTTACACTAATTGTGCACCTTTTTGCAACACCAAATTTGATTTTTGTACCACTACGGTTTGCTCTCTAACCCATATCAAAACGGAGGTGCTGAGTTAACGCTTTCTGCAAAATCATTTTGGAAAATAACAGTGCGCTAAACTAGGAACTATTTTTGCATTGGTTTAGAAGCTACATCGATAATTATGAAAGTCATAACGCCTGAAACCTTGGCTTCCCCCACTAGGTCTCATTGGGCTCTGGGCTCATATCTTTGCACTATTTTTGCACCTTTTTGCGCAACAAACCTTTTTTTGCAGTTTCTTTTAGTTCGGGAGATATTTGTTTTAAAAGTGAAATAATTGCAGGATAATTTTCATGAATTTCAAATCGATATAACTCCTAGATCAAAGTGGTGCAAAATTCAGGATCTTGTATTCCAGTGGTGAAAAATTAGCTGCTAATTTAGCGCCCTGTTTTACTTTTCCAAAACGATTTTGACAAAAGCCGTTTTGAAATCGTTATAAGCCTATATTCCGAACCGAACTAAAGCAGTGACAAAAGTCATGCCTTTGATTGATAGCTGAATGTGGTTGAAGAATGGCCATGGAAAGAAATAGGGAAATAATATATTGAATGCAGGCATGGGAACGGGTTGGTCTAAGCAATGCGCACACCCGCAGAAAATGTTTGATTTTTTTAATTTGAGAGTTATTTAGTAGACATATATTTGTAGGCATACTGCGGAGTGCGGATACGCCTATGAATATGTTGTACATAATATATTCCGTACTAACCTCACCAAATCTAACACCAAACCCGCCACCCCCCCCCCCCCCCCCAACCCAAATGACACCACTGCCTACAGAACTATGTAAATGATATTAATGAATTCTGTGTTTTAGGGATTTAAAGAACGAAATTCTGTGCTTAAAGTTTACACAAGAATGTGAGTTGTTGGCTGCGGGCTTAACTACAGGCGAGGTGAAACTGTTTACGCCCAACACCGGCAAGTGTGTTTTGACGCTGTTTGACAATACCGAAGAACGGCGAGGACCAGTGACTGCCATAAAGCACCGACCTGTCCACAAGTCCATGCCAAACACTAATACCATCACGTGTACATGTAAGATAATACGACATATTTACAACTAGTAAGTAATTAGTATAAAATCCAGATAATACATACACATTATTTTAAACAAGTACTGGTTAATAATATATTATCTTATTACGTAGGATAGAAAAGGCCAATTGGCCTAAGCACCCCAGCAAAGAAAGCAGTCTGTAATTGGGTGAGGTAGTCAGGTACCCGGAGAAGTGGCCTATGAAGAACTGGCCGCCTACAATCATAACGAAGGGTGGGGAACAGGCCCCCTAAAATCATAACGGAGGGTGGGGAACTAGCCCCCTACAATCATAACGAAGGGTGGGAAACTGGCCCCCTACAATCATAACAAAGGGTGAAGAACAGGCCCCCTACAATCATAACAAAGGGTGGGACAAAGGCCCCCTACAATCAAACAGATAGGTGGGTAACTGGCCCCCTACAATCATAACGAAGGGTGGTAACTGGCCCCCTACAATCATAGCGAAGGGCAGGTAACTGGGCCCCTACAATCATAACGGAGGGCGGGGAACAGGCACCCTACAATCATAACGAAGGGTGGGGAACGGGTCCCTACAATCATAACGAAGGGTGGGAACTGGTCCCCTACAATTATAACGAAGGGTGGGAACTGGTGCCCTGCAATCATAACGAAGGGTGGGAACTGGTCCCCTACAATCATAACGAAGGGTGGTAACTGGCCCCCTACAATCATAGCGAAGGGCAGGTAACTGGGCCCCTACAATCATAACGGAGGGTGGGTAACTGGCCCCCTACAATCATAACGAAGGGTGGGTAACTGGCCCCCTACAATCATAACGAAGGGTGGGTAACTGGCCCCCTACAATCATAACGAAGGGTGGGTAACTGGCCCCCGCTCCGGAGGTGCTAAATGGTATATCTTTCAAAAATTGAGCGCGTCGTTCGAATTTATTCGCTGATCTGCCTACAATGTGTACGATGTATGAGCGTGACTGCCTCCGTTCAAAGCTTAACAAAATAAGTTTGAATTGAACTATAATACTGTTAAAATGTATTTGAGCTGTCGCAATTGTATAGCACTGGTTTATCCAATATCAACCGAAGAATTTACGTACTAGAATTACCACGTGCTACCACGTATCACTAGGTACTGGGATTACCATGCGCTACCACGTATCACTAGGTACTGGAATAACCATGCTCTACCACGTATCACTAGGTCGTGGAATTACCATGCACTACCACGTATCACTAGGTACTAGAATAACCATGCGCTACCACGTATCACTAAGTACTGGAATTACCATGCGCTACCACGTATCACTAAGTACTGGAATTACCATGCGCTACCACGTATCACAAAGTACTGGAATGACCATGCGCTACCACGTATCACTAGGTACTAGAATAACCATGTGTTAACACGTATCACTAGGTACTAGAATAACCATGAGCTACCACGTATCACTAGGTACTGGAATAACCATGCGCTACCACGTATCACTAGGTACTGGAATTACCATGCGCTACCACGTATCACTAGGTCTTAGAATAACCATGTGTTACCACGTATCACTAGGTACTATAATAACCATCCGCTACCACGTATCACTAAGTACTGGAATTACTATGCGATACCACGTATCACTAAGTACTGGAATTACCATGCGCTACCACGTATCACTAAGTACTGGAATTACCATGTGCTACCACGTATCACTAGGTACTGGAATGACCATGCGCTACCACGTATCACTAGGTACTAGAATAACCATGTGTTAACACGTATCACTAGGTACTAGAATAACCATGAGCTACCACGTATCACTAGGTACTGGAATAACCATGCGCTACCACGTATCACTAGGTACTGGAATTACCATGCGCTACCACGTATCACTAGGTCTTAGAATAACCATGTGTTACCACGTATCACTAGGTACTATAATAACCATCCGCTACCACGTATCACTAAGTACTGGAATTACTATGCGATACCACGTATCACTAAGTACTGGAATTACCATGCGCTACCACGTATCACTAAGTACTGGAATTACCATGTGCTACCACGTATCACTAGGTACTGGAATAAGCATGCGCTACCACGTATCACTTGGTACTGGAATAACCATGCGCTACCACGTATCACTAAGTACTGGAATAACCATGCGCTACCACGTATCACTAAGTACTGGAATAACCATGCAATACCACGTATCACTAAGTACTGGAATTACCATGTGCTACCACGTATCACTAGGTACTGGAATTACCTTGTGCTAACACGTATCACTAGGTACTGGAATTACCATGCGCTACCACGTATCACTAGGTACTGGAATAACCATGCGCTACCACGTATCACTAGGTACTGGAATTACCATGTGCTACCACGTATCACTAAGTACTGGAATAACCATGCGCTACCACGTATCACTAGGTACTGGAATTACCATGCGCTACCACGTATCACTAAGTACTGGAATTACCATGCGCTACCACGTATCACTAGGTACTGGGATTACTATGCGCTACCACGTATCACTAGGTACTGGAATTACCATGTGCTAACACGTATCACTAGGTACTGGAATAACCATGCGCTACCACGTATCACTAGGTGCTGGAATTACCATGCGCTACCACGTATCACTAGGTACTGGAATTACCATGTGCTATCACGTATCACTAAGTACTGGAATTACCATGTGCTACCACGTATCACTAGGTACTGGAATTACCATGTGCTAACAAGTATCACTAGGTACTGGAATTACCATGCGCTACCACGTATCACTAAGTACTGGAATTACCATGTGCTACCACGTATCACTAGGTACTGTAATTACCATGTGCTCACACGTATCACTAGGTACTGGAATTACCATGCGCTACCACGTATCACTAGGTACTGGAATTACCATGCGCTACCACGTATAACTAGGTACTGGAATTACCATGTGCTACCACGTATCACTAAGTACTGGAATAACCATGCGCTACCACGTATCACTAAGTACTGGGATTACCATGTGCTACCACATATCATTATGTACTGGGATTACCATGTGCTACCACGTATCACTTTGTACTGGGATTACCATGCGCTACCACGTATCACTAGGTACTGGAATTACCATGCGCTACCACGTATCACTAGGTACTGGAATTACCATGCGCTACCACGTATCACTAGGTACTGGAATTACCATGCACTGCCACGTATCACTAGGTAGTGGAATTACCATGCGCTACCACGTATCATGTACTGGGATTACCATGAGCTACCACGTATCACTAGGTACTGAAACTACCATGCGCTACCACGTATCACTAGGTACTGGGATTACTATGCGCTACCACGTATCACTAGGTACTGGAATTTACATGCACTACCACGTATCACTAGGTACTGGAATTACCATGCGCTACCACGTATCACTATGTACTGGGATTACCATGCGCTACCACGTATCACTATGTACTGGGATTACCATGTGCTACCACGTATCACTAGGTACTGGGATTACCATGCGCTACTACGTATCACTAGGTACTGGAATTACCATGCGCTACCATGTATCACTAGGTACTGGAATTACCATGCGCTACCACGTATCACTAGGTACTGGAATAACCATGCGCTACCACGTATCACTAGGTACTGGAATTACCATGCGCTACCACGTATCACTATGTACTGGGATTACCATGTGCTACCACGTATCACTAGGTACTGGGATTACCATACGCTACCACGTATCACTAAGTACTGGAATAACCATGTGCTACCTCGTATCACTAGGTAAAGGAATTACCATTCGCTATTACGTATCACTATATGTACTGGGATTACCATGTGCTACCACGTATCACTAGGTACTGGGATTACTATGCGCTACCACGTATCACTAGGTACTGGAATTACCATGCGCTACTATGTATCACTAGGTACTGGATATACCATGCGCTACCACGTATCACTAGGTACTGGAATTACTATGCGCTACCACGTATCACTAAGTACTGGAATTACCATGCGCTACCACGTATCACTAGGTACTGGAATTACCATGCGCTACCACGTTTCACTAGGTCCTGGAATTACCATGTGCTACCACGTATCACTAGGTACTGGAATTACCATGCGCTACCACGTATCAATAGGTACTGGAATTACCATGCGCTGCCACGTATCACTAGGTACTAGAATTACCATGTGCTACCACGTATCACTAGTTACTGGAATTACCATGCTCTACCACGTATCACTAGATACTGGAATTACCACGTGATACTACCTAGTATCATTATACGTCAGTGGCGTATCCAGGATTTGGGAAAGGGGGTGGTTTTCAACCCATGTAAAAGAGAGTGGAGCCGAAACATTATCGGGGTTCCGGGGGGCTTGCCCCCGAAAAAATTCTCGTCAAGGTGATTGTAGTGCAAATCTGTGCGTTTTACAGCGGTTAACTGAAACAAGGTTACTCAGTTTCTGGCAACACATTTTTTCCTTAGCACCGCTAATAAATGGAACCCCAATCAATAATTTGCATATTTTTCGTATTGCTTTTGCTTTTAATTACAACAATATACAATAATTATATAGTAAAACATCTAATTGGCTATTTAAATACTGTCTATTGATACTGTCTATTGAAAAGTAAACGGTCGACTCGAAGCTTCTTCTTCATGAAAGTCATGGCACAGACAACGTGGTTATGGGCATTGCTACACCGTTCGGAATGTGGAAATGATGTCTTGGGAGCCATCACCACCGAGAGCTCTGACCCAGTTAGAGTACAAGTATCTTTAGTTATGTCGAGGAGAATGTCTGGTTCGTATGGTTGTTGGTCTGGGTTTGATTATTGTTAGTGAACAATATTTGTACAATTTAAGAATATATACACCATTCTAACAATGTTAAGCCGCACAACAGAATATCACAAGAAGGCCACTTCTCCGGTGTGGGGGGCCAGTCTCCGGGGGCGGGGACCAGTTCTCCGCCCTCCGTTATCATTGTTTCGGGCCAGTCCTCCAAAGGCCACTTCTCCGGTGTGGGGGGCCAGTCTCCGGGGTGGGGACCAGTTCTCCGCCCTCCGTTATAATTGTATAGGGAGGCAGTTCTCCAAAGGCCACTTCTCCGGTGTGGGGGGTCAGTCTCCGGGGGCGGGGACCAGTTCTCCGCCCTCCGTTATAATTGTATAGGGCCAGTTCTCCAAAGGCCACTTCTCCGGTGTGGGGGGCCAGTCTCCGGGGGCGGGGACCAGTTCTCCGCCCTCCGTTATAATTGTATAGGGCCAGTTCTCCAAAGGCCACTTCTCCGGTGTGGGGTGCCATATTTCCGGGGGCGGGGACCAGTTCTCCGCCCGCCGTTATAATTGTATAGGGCCAGTTCTCCAAAGGCCACTTCTCCGGTGTAGGGGGCCAGTCTCCGGGGGCGGGGACCAGTTCTCCGCCCTCCGGTTTAATTGTTTAGGGGGGCATTTCTCCGCCATCCGTTATAATTGTATAGGGGGCCAGTTCTCCAAAGGCCACTTCTCCGGTGTGGGGGGCCAGTCTCCGGGGGCGGGGACCAGTTCTCCGCCCGCCGTTATAATTGTATAGGGCCAGTTCTCCAAAGGCCACTTCTTCGGTGTGGGGGGCCAGTCTCCGGGAGCGGGGACCAGATCTCCGCCCTCCGGTTTAATTGTATAGGGGGCCAGTTCTCCGCCCTCCGTTATAATTGTATAGGGCTAGTTCTCCAAAGGCCACTTCTCCGGTGTGGGGGGCCAGTCTCCGGGGGCGGGGACCAGTTCTCCGCCCTCCGTTATAATTGTATAGGGTCAGTTCTCCAAAGGCCACTTCTCCGGTGTGGGGGGCCAGTCTCCGGGGGCGGGGACCAGTTCTCCGCCCTCCGTTATAATTGTATAGGGCCAGTTCTCCAAAGACCACTTCTCCGGTGTGGGGGGCCAGTCTCCGGGGGCGGGGACCAGTTCTCCGCCCTCCGTTGTAATTGTTTAGGGCCAGTTCTCCAAAGACCACTTCTCCGGTGTGGGGGGCCAGTCTCCGGGGGCGGGGACCAGTTCTCCGCCCTCCGTTGTAATTGTATAGGGCCATTTCTCCAAAGGCCACTTCTCCGGTGTGGGGGGCCAGTCTCCGGGGGCGGGGACCAGTTCTCCGCCCTCCGTTGTAATTGTATAGGGCCATTTCTCCAAAGGCCACTTCTCCGGTGTGGGGGGCCAGTCTCCGGGGGCGGGGACCAGTTCTCCGCCCTCCGTTGTAATTGTATAGGGCCATTTCTCCAAAGGCCACTTCTCCGGTGTGGGGGCCAGTCTCCGGGGGCGGGGACCAGTTCTCCGCCCTCCGTTATAATTGTATAGGGCCATTTCTCCAAAGGCCACTTCTCCGGTGTGGGGGCCCAGTCTCCGGGGGCGGGGACCAGTTCTCCGCCCTTAGTTATAATATGTAGGGGACCAGTTCTCCAAAGACCACTTCTCCTGGAATCTAGGTTGCCAATGTCAATCTCTGTACCGGAATCTCTCAGCTACCTATCGAAATAAACAAGATGCTTAAGCGGTAAATTATATCCGCAAATGACGTATTTTTCCTCGAAAGCTATACAATATACATGACATTGAAAGTATTAAACGAATTGGTCTCCAAACGAACGTTTATATCAAGATGCAAAAAGCAATAATATTGAACGCATAGGTAACAGAACGAAAATGTTTTAACTTGGAAGAAAAATAATGGACTATGTTTATATATTTATAAGCTAATTAATTAGTGTATTTTTAATTAGTGTAAGTTAAGTAGAGCTAAATAAAGTAAATTATGGAAGTAAAATTTACATTTGTTGCCGTATACAACATGTTTACACCAGTTGGAACCGAGTATGTATATATTATAACAATAAGATCATAGTTATGATAATTAATAATTCAGTGAGATATAATATAGCTATCCCATTTGGATTGGAAGTTATATCCCCAAACAACTAACTGTAAATGAGCATTACTATTAATTAAAACTATTTCTATATATATATATATATATATATATATATATATATATATGTATGTATGGTGAAAACCAGAAATTACAAAATCAACCCCGACTGGGAATCGAACCAAGTCTCCCACTTGCCGGGTGGGCGCCTTGACCCCTGGATACCGGGACTGGCAAGTGAATGACTTCACCATAAATCCACCCACATGAGGGTTTCTTAAAAAAACACCCATTTTAGGGTCGATATGTATATAATTGTGAAGGCTTTCACAGACGAGGCAAGTATTAGTATGAACCTTTCTTGGGTTCAATCCGCGTTGAAAATGCTAAATCAATTAAATTAAATAAACATAATTAAATAAGTGTTGTAAGTTCTATATTTTACGTTTCGTCGAATTACATCCGACATTTTCAAAAACAATCTTTTAAACAAAACAAAATATATTTATTTGTAATGTTATTCTGACGAAACGTCAAATATAGAAATAAAACATTTAATTAAATTTTCATTTTATTTTATTAACTTACCATTTCCAACGCGGATTAAACCCAAAATGGCTTATGGCCAAGCATGGCTCATATATTACGTCCCAAAATAAATACCCTACCAGACGTTTATTAGTTATTTTAATGTGCCAATTGGCTGGAATAGTATAAACCAAACAAAAATGCAAAAAATTTGCAAAAAAGAGGCCAAGCCCCAAACGGAGAAGACAAACCGTTACAAACCAAAGAGGGCACACGTACAAAAAACGCCAATTTCAAAAGAGGCTCAACATTTAAAGGGGTGTTATCCTAAATTGTGGCCAAGCCAATTATTTTCTTTCCAATATATAAATATAGTAATTATAAAGAAATAAAGAAATATATAAATGTTAAATCATCAACATCACTTAATAATTGATAAATAAGTATACGTACAACAATTGCAAAATTAAATTAACTTATTGAAACATTTTGAGGTGGGAAAAACAAAATTAACACACTGTATTTATAATTAAAAGCAAATACCGTAAAAGCTTGGCCGATGAATTTGCATTCTCAGTTTTATTTTCAAAGTCCTGAAATGTTTCTTGAATAACATATTAAATTGATTTTAAATTTCATTAGCTTGATGAGTTATTACCATTATTGCAAGCGACTAGCGGAGGCTCGCCGAACTCTCAAGTTGGGAGTTCGACGAGGCTCCGCTAGGCGGAGATCAAGTGGACCTTGTCATTTTGTTGGTGATTTTGTTTCCCGTAATTAAAACTAATTATTTTGTTACATGGTCACTGTCCAAGACAGGATTCTGAAAATTTACTCAGTTGTCTACATCGATGGCAAGAGAGTTGTGACACAAATTTCTTTTTTTTCGTTGGCAACTTTTAATAACAACTAATTTTTTGGGAGTATATATTTTTTTTTCAGGTTGGCATTCTGTCCAATTACAATTTGGTGTGTGAAAGAGAATGCCCCAGGAGATGAACCAATCTGGTGCAAAATTTGGTGTTTAAATCTTTATTCGTTTGGGGCCCACAGACCGACAAGGAGTTAGCCAGTTGTAGTGGTAGTTTACTGAATAATTTTTAATGATCTGGACGGCTTAATATCTTCCATACGCAACATCCGATCGGCATGAAATTTAAAATGGGTAGTCTCGTGGTGAAATCCCACCGATCAATAAAAATTTGAGGTATCCATCTATTATGGTTTTGCATCGGCAACATCGTGTTAAGTGCACTTCGATGCTTGCAGTAAGAGTCGCGTTGTGGAAGCGTCGCGTGGCTTGGCCCGGCGCGCTCCCAAGCTCCAAGATCAAAGATTACTGAGCGGGGCAGTAATCTTTGGTACAAAGTATATAGGGCCTGACTAGGGATAGAATACAACAAACCTTCGTAAAAGATGACGAATTGGAGAGTTAAAAGCAGTACATGGTAGCCAGTGGCGTAACTCAAACTGACGGTGTCCGCATTCAAGTTGGATTTTTGGGGCCACACTTTTTAAGGGAATTGGAAACAAATGTAGTGGATAGTTATTAATTCTGGCACCAGACTACTTATGTTTGTCACGTTGTCTTTTAGTTGTGTAAGTTAAGATTGTCGTCCATACACAAACATTTATTAGATACCGGTGATCCGTTGTCGAGGGGGGCCCTAAGTCGCGGGGCCCGTAAGCACCGCATACCTCCCGTTGTCGAGGGGGGCCCACGGTCGCGGGGCCCGTAAGCACCGCATACCTCCCGTTGTCGAGGGGGGCCCTAGGTCGCGGAGCCCGTAAGCACCGCATACCTCCCGTTGTCGACGGGGCCCTAGGTCGCGGGGCCCGTAAGCACCGCATACCTCCCGTTGTCGAGGGGGGCCCTAGGTCGCGGGGCCCGTAAGCAACGCATTACTCCCGTTGTCGAGGGGGGCCCTAGGTCGCGGGGCCCGTAAGCAACGCATACCTCCCGTTGTCGAGGGGGGCCCTAGGTCGCGGGGCCCGTAAGCACCGCGAACCTCCCGTTGTCGAGGGGGCCCTAGGTCGCGGGGCCCGTAAGCACCGCATACCTCCCGTTGTCGAGGGGGGCCCTAGGTCGCGGGGCCCGTAAGCACCGCGTACCTCCCGTTGTCGAGGGGGGCCCTAGGTCGCGGGGCCCGTAAGCACCGCGTACATCCCGTTGTCGCGGGGGGCCCTAGGTCGCGGGGCCCGTACGCACCGCATACCTTCCGTTGTCGAGGGGGGCCCTAGGTCGCGGGGCCCGTAAGCACCGCGTACCTCCCGTTGTCGAGGGGGGCCCTAGGTCGCGGGGCCCGTAAGCAACGCTGTACTCCCGTTGTCGAGGGGCCCTAGGTCGCGGGGCCCGTAAGCAACGCATACCTCCCGTTGTCGAGGGGGGCCCTAGGTCGCGGGGCCCGTAAGCACCGCATACCTCTCGTTGTCGAGGGGGGCCCTAGGTCACGGGGCCCGTAAGCACCGCGTACCTCCCGTTGTCGAGGGGGGCCCTAGGTCGCGGGGCCCGTAAGCACCACGTACCTCCCGTTGTCGAGGGGGGCCCTAGGTCGCGGGGCCCGTAAGCACCGCATACCTCCCGTTGTCGAGGGGGGCCCTAGGTCGCGGGGCCCGTAAGCACCGCGTACCTCCCGTTGTCGAGGGGGGCCCTAGGTCGCGGGGCCCGTAAGCAACGCATACCTCCCGTTGTCGAGGGGGGCCCTAGGTCGCGGGGCCCGTAAGCACCGCATACCTCCCGTTGTCGAGGGGGGCCCTAGGTCGCGGGGCCCGTAAGCACCGCATACCTCCCGTTGCCGGGGGGGCCCTAGGTCGCGGGGCCCGTAAGCACCGCGTACCTCCCGTTGTCGAGGGGGGCCCTAGGTCGCGGGGCCCGTAAGCACCGCGAGCTACGCTATCTGGCACCTCGTGTCGAAATAGCTCGTTATTATTGTATTATGTCTTCAATGTGTACTTTCAACTCTGAAATTCATCTTACACGATGGTAAGCGGTTGGACCCTATCCCTACATTTTACTATTAGACGTTTATTATTTATAATTTCATATTTTGTGTATATGATAACTTTCAGAGCGCAGCTGGTTAGTAAGGTATTTGCTTTCAGATACAAACGGAAACGTAAAATCATGGCACAGTAAAACGGGATCGTGCCTGTACACTATCAACGAGAACCGGCAGACGCTGGGGATAGCCTATCACCACCGACTACCCAAGTTTGTAACGGTCGGAGATGACGCGAAGATCTACTTGTACGACGAAGAGTCCAAGACCCAAGAGAGGGTATTCTGTAAAAGGTATCGGCAACAAGTAAAACGGGTCCACGGCTCAGAAGAAAGAGCGCTCTGTATGTTCGTGTGTTTTGATCCGGCTTACATAATATTAGAATCATTCTAAACAAAGAGACAGGTCCGTAAAACCCCCCAGGCAGTAGTTAGATAGGCCAGAATCTAAGCGCTCAACGAGTATCCCAACCTCAGGGTATCTGCGAACCTTGAAACTAAACATGTTTTAGTGTTTGGTGGAGGTGCCAGGTTTCATACACAGCTTGACGAGTATCCATCAGTATCCATATGTAGCATTATTTAGTATTTTGACGCCGCTTTGAGGTTAATTGACTGCCCTTGTTTTTATTTTATCTTGTTTTTTCAACAATCTATTCCTTCGATCGGCATACTTTTAAGTTTCAATTGTTAACTTCTGATTGGCTATTTACTAACACCAGGGCTAAGTTAGCACAGGATGGGGCCCCAGGCCGGGGTTACGAATTTGGGCCTGGATTCACTAGAGGTCTTGCCTTCGGCTGGGTCTAACTTTAGGATGTCCCAGTCAAGTTAATATCACAAAACACAGTCATGTTTGAAGGTGGGCTGCCTCGAAATGTAATGTGCTCATACACGCAAAACGTCGAATGCCGAAAACGCGAAGTCTACGATTTCACATCAGGGAGTTATACCGATATAACACCCAGTAGCTGAGTTTGTGCCGTCATCGCTACCCAGTTACTGACGTCATCGCTACCCAGTTACTCCCGCGCGAGGCTGGTCCACGTGCCTACCGCCCAGGTTGTGTGCAGTGTGAGCCACGTGCTTGTAACGTGGTCGCTACCCAGTTACTCCCGCGCGAGGCTGGTCCACGTGCCTACCGCCCAGGTTGTGTGCAGTGTGAGCCACGTGCTTGTGACGTCACCGCTACCCAGTTACTCCCGCGCGAGGCTGGTCCACGCGCCTACCGCCCAGGTTGTGTGCAGTGTGAGCCACGTGCTTGTGACGTCATCGCTACCCAGTTACTCCCGCGCGAGGCTGGTCCACGTGCCTACCGCCCAGGTTGTGTGCAGTGTGAACCACGTGCTTGTGACGTGGTCGCTACCCAGTAACTCCCGCGCGAGGCTGGTCCACGTGCCTACCGCCCAGGTTGTGTGCAGTGTGAGCCACGTGCTTGTGACGTGTCGCTACCCAGTTACTCCCGCGCGAGGCTGGTCCACGTGCCTACCGCCCAGGTTGTGTGCAGTGTGAGCCACGTGCTTGTGACGTCATCGCTACCCAGTTACTCCCGCGCGAGGCTGGTCCACGTGCCTACCGCCCAGGTTGTGTGCAGTGTGAGCCACGTGCTTGTGACGTGGTCGCTACCCAGTTACTCCCGCGCGAGGCTGGTCCACGTGCCTACCGCCCAGGTTGTGTGCAGTGTGAGCCACGTGCTTGTGACGTCATCGCTACCCAGTTACTCCCGCGCGAGGCTGGTCCACGTGCCTACCGCCCAGGTTGTGTGCAGTGTGAGCCACGTGCTTGTGACGTCATCGCTACCCAGTTACTCCCGCGCGAGGCTGGTCCACGTGCCTACCGCCCAGGTTGTGGGCAGTGTGAGCCACGTGCTTGTGACGTCATCGCTACCCAGTTACTCCCGCGCGAGGCTGGTCCACGTGCCTACCGCCCAGGTTGTGTGCAGTGTGAGCCACGTGCTTGTGACGTCACCGCTACCCAGTTACTCCCGCGCGAGGCTGGTCCACGTGCCTACCGCCCAGGTTGTGTGCAGTGTGAGCCACGTGCTTGTGACGTCATCGCTACCCAGTTACTCCCGCGCCAGGCTGGTCCACGTGCCTACCGCCCAGGTTGTGTGCAGTGTGAGCCACGTGCTTGTGACGTGTCGCTACCCAGTTACTCCCGCGCGAGGCTGGTCCACGCGCCTACCGCCCTGGTTGTGTGCAGTGTGAGCCACGTGCTTGTGACGTCATCGCTACCCAGTTACTCCCGCGCCAGGCTGGTCCACGTGCCTACCGCCCAGGTTGTGTGCAGTGTGAGCCACGTGCTTGTGACGTCATCGCTACCCAGTTACTCCCGCGCGAGGCTGGTCCACGTGCCTACCGCCCAGGTTGTGTGCAGTGTGAGCCACGTGCTTGTGACGTCACCGCTACCCAGTTACTCCCGCGCGAGGCTGGTCCACGTGCCTACCGCCCAGGTTGTGTGCAGTGTGAGCCACGTGCTTGTGACGTCATCGCTACCCAGTTACTCCCGCGCCAGGCTGGTCAACGTGCCTACCGCCCAGGTTGTGTGCAGTGTGAGCCACGTGCTTGTGACGTGTCGCTACCCAGTTACTCCCGCGCGAGGCTGGTCCACGCGCCTACCGCCCTGGTTGTGTGCAGTGTGAGCCACGTGCTTGTGACGTGTCGCTACCCAGTTACTCCCGCGCGAGGCTGGTCCACGTGCCTACCGCCCAGGTTGTGTGCAGTGTGAGCCACGTGCTTGTGACGTGGTCGCTACCCAGTTACTCCCGCGCGAGGCTGGTCCACGTGCCTACCGCCCAGGTTGTGTGCAGTGTGAGCCACGTGCTTGTGACGTGGTCGCTACCCAGTTACTCCCGCGCGAGGCTGGTCCACGTGACTACCGCCCAGGTTGTGTGCAGTGTGGGCCACGTGCTTGTGACGTCACCGCTACCCAGTTACTCCCGCGCGAGGCTGGTCCACGTGCCTACCGCCCAGGTTGTGTGCAGTGTGAGCCACGTGCTTGTGACGTAGTCGCTACCCAGTTACTCCCGCGCGAGGCTGGTCCACGTGCCTACCGCCCAGGTTGTGTGCAGTGTGGGCCACGTGCTTGTGACGTCACCGCTACCCAGTTACTCCCGCGCGAGGCTGGTCCACGTGCCTACCGCCCAGGTTGTGTGCAGTGTGAGCCACGTGCTTGTGACGTCATCGCTACCCAGTTACTCCCGCGCGAGGCTGGTCCACGTGCCTACCGCCCAGGTTGTGTGCAGTGTGAGCCACGTGCTTGTGACGTCATCGCTACCCAGTTACTCCCGCGCGAGGCTGGTCCACGTGCCTACCGCCCAGGTTGTGTGCAGTGTGAGCCACGTGCTTGTGACGTGGTCGCTACCCAGTTACTCCCGCGCGAGGCTGGTCCACGTGCCTACCGCCCAGGTTGTGTGCAGTGTGAGCCACGTGCTTGTGACGTCATCGCTACCCAGTTACTCCCGCGCGAGGCTGGTCCACGTGCCTACCGCCCAGGTTGTGTGCAGTGTGAGCCACGTGCTTGTGACGTGTCGCTACTTAGTTACTCCCGCGCGAGGCTGGTCCACGTGCCTACCGCCCAGGTTGTGTGCAGTGTGAGCCACGTGCTTGTGACGTCATCGCTACCCAGTTACTCCCGCGCGAGGCTGGTCCACGTGCCTACCGCCCAGGTTGTGTGCAGTGTGAGCCACGTGCTTGTGACGTGGTCGCTACCCAGTTACTCCCGCGCGAGGCTGGTCCACGTGCCTACCGCCCGGGTTGTGTGCAGTGTGAGCCACGTGCTTGTGACGTCATCGCTACCCAGTTACTCCCGCGCGAGGCTGGTCCACGTGCCTACCGCCCAGGTTGTGTGCAGTGTGAGCCACGTGCTTGTGACGTGTCGCTACCCAGTTACTCCCGCGCGAGGCTGGTCCACGTGCCTACCGCCCAGGTTGTGGGCAGTGTGAGCCACGTGCTTGTGACGTCATCGCTACCCAGTTACTCCCGCGCGAGGCTGGTCCACGTGCCTACCGCCCAGGTTGTGTGCAGTGTGAGCCACGTGCTTGTGACGTCATCGCTACCCAGTTACTCTCGCGCGAGGCTGGTCCACGTGCCTACCGCCCAGGTTGTGTGCAGTGTGAGCCACGTGCTTGTGACGTCATCGCTACCCAGTTACTCCCGCGCGAGGGTGGTCCACGTGCCTACCGCCCTGGTTGTGTGCAGTGTGAGCCACGTGCTTGTGACGTGTCGCTACCCAGTTACTCCCGCGCGAGGCTGGTCCACGTGCCTACCGCCCAGGTTGTGTGAAGTGTGAGCCACGTGCTTGTGACGTGGTCGCTACCCAGTTACTCCCGCGCGAGGCTGGTCCACGTGCCTACCGCCCAGGTTGTGTGCAGTGTGAGCCACGTGCTTGTGACGTCATCGCTACCCAGTTACTCCCGCGCGAGGCTGGTCCACTTGCCTACCGCCCAGGTTGTGTGCAGTGTGAGCCACGTGCTTGTGACGTCATCGCTACCCAGTTACTCCCGCGCGAGGCTGGTCCACGTGCCTACCGCCCAGGTTGTGTGCAGTGTGAGCCACGTGCTTGTAACGTGGTCGCTACCCAGTTACTCCCGCGCCAGGCTGGTCCACGTGCCTACCGCCCAGGTTGTGTGCAGTGTGAGCCACGTGCTTGTGACGTGGTCGCTACCCAGTTACTCCCGCGCGAGGCTGGTCCACGTGCCTACCGCCCAGGTTGTGTGCAGTGTGAGCCACGTGCTTGTGACGTCATCGCTACCCAGTTACTCCCGCGCGAGGCTGGTCCACGTGCCTACCGCCCAGGTTGTGTGCAGTGTGAGCCACGTGCTTGTGACGTCATCGCTACCCAGTTACTCCCGCGCGAGGCTGGTCCACGTGCCTACCGCCCAGGTTGTGTGCAGTGTGAGCCACGTGCTTGTGACGTCACCGCTACCCAGTTACTCCCGCGCGAGGCTGATCTACGTGCCTACCGCCCAGGTTGTGTGCAGTGTGAGCCACGTGCTTGTGACGTCACCGCTACCCAGTTACTCCCGCGCGAGGCTGGTCCACGTGCCTACCGGCCAGGTTGTGTGCAGTGTGAGCCACGTGCTTGTGACGTGGTCGCTACCCAGTTACTCCCGCGCGAGGCTGGTCCACGTGCCTACCGCCCAGGTTGTGTGCAGTGTGAGCCACGTGCTTGTAACGTGGTCGCAACCCAGTTACTCCCGCGCCAGGCTGGTCCACGTGCCTACCGCCCAGGTTGTGTGCAGTGTGAGCCACGTGCTTGTGACGTCATCGCTACCCAGTTACTCCCGCGCGAGGCTGGTCCACGTGCCTACCGCCCAGGTTGTGTGCAGTGTGAGCCACGTGCTTGTAACGTGGTCGCTACCCAGTTACTCCCGCGCCAGGCTGGTCCACGTGCCTACCGCCCAGGTTGTGTGCAGTGTGAGCCACGTGCTTGTAACGTGGTCGCTACCCAGTTACTCCCGCGCGAGGCTGGTCCACGTGCCTACCGCCCAGGTTGTGTGCAGTGTGAGCCACGTGCTTGTGACGTCATCGCTACCCAGTTACTCCCGCGCGAGGCTGGTCCACGTGCCTACCGCCCAGGTTGTGTGCAGTGTTAGCCACGTGCTTGTGACGTCATCGCTACCCAGTTACTCCCGCGCGAGGCTGGTCCACGTGCCTACCGCCCAGGTTGTGTGCAGTGTGAGCCACGTGCTTGTGACGTCATCGCTACCCAGTTACTCCCGCGCGAGGCTGGTCCACGTGCCTACCGCCCAGGTTGTGTGCAGTGTGAGCCACGTGCTTGTGACGTCATCGCTACCCAGTTACTCCCGCGCGAGGCTGGTCCACGTGCCTACCGCCCAGGTTGTGTGCAGTGTGAGCCACGTGCTTGTGACGTCATCGCTACCCAGTTACTCCCGCGCGAGGCTGGTCCACGTGCCTACCGCCCAGGTTGTGTGCAGTGTGAGCCACGTGCTTGTAACGTGGTCGCTACCCAGTTAGTCCCGCGCGAGGCTGGTCCACGTGCCTACCGCCCAGGTTGTGTGCAGTGTGAGCCACGTGCTTGTGACGTCATCGCTACCCAGTTACTCCCGCGCGAGGCTGGTCCACGTGCCTACCGCCCAGGTTGTGTGCAGTGTGAGCCACGTGCTTGTGACGTCATCGCTACCCAGTTACTCCCGCGCGAGGCTGGTCCACGTGCCTACCGCCCAGGTTGTGTGCAGTGTGAGCCACGTGCTTGTGACGTCATCGCTACCCAGTTACTCCCGCGCGAGGCTGGTCCACGTGCCTACCGCCCAGGTTGTGTGCAGTGTGAGCCACGTGCTTGTGACGTCATCGCTACCCAGTTACTCCCGCGCGAGGCTGGTCCACGTGCCTACCGCCCAGGTTGTGTGCAGTGTGAGCCACGTGCTTGTGACGTCATCGCTACCCAGTTACTCCCGCGCGAGGCTGGTCCACGTGCCTACCGCCCAGGTTGTGTGCAGTGTGTGCCACATGCTTGAGACGTCATCGCTACTCAGTTACTCCCACGCGAGGCTGGTCCACGCGCCTACCGCCCAGGTTGTGTGCAGTGTGAGCCACGTGCTTGTGACGTGGTCGCTACCCAGTTACTCCCGCGCGAGGCTGGTCCACGTGCCTACCGCCCAGGTTGTGTGCAGTGTGAGCCACGTGCTTGTGACGTCATCGCTACCCAGTTACTCCCGCGCCAGGCTGGTCCACGTGCCTACCGCCCAGGTTGTGTGCAGTGTGAGCCACGTGCTTGTGACGTCATCGCTACCCAGTTACTCCCGCGCCAGGCTGGTCCACGTGCCTACCGCCCAGGTTGTGTGCAGTGTGAGCCACGTGCTTGTGACGTCACCGCTACTCAGTTACTCCCGCGCCAGGCTGGTCCACGTGCCTACCGCCCAGGTTGTGTGCAGTGTGAGCCACGTGCTTGTGACGTCACCGCTACTCAGTTACTCCCGCGCGAGGCTGGTCCACGTGCCTACCGCCCAGGTTGTGTGAGCCACGTGCTTGTGACGTCACCGCTACTCAGTTACTCCCGCGCGAGGCTGGTCCACGTGCCTACCGCCCAGGTTGTGTGCAGTGTGAGCCACGTGCTTGTGACGTCACCGCTACTCAGTTACTCCCGCGCCAGGCTGGTCCACGTGCCTACCGCCCAGGTTGTGTGCAGTGTGATCCACGTGCTTGTGACGTCACCGCTACTCAGTTACTCCCGCGCCAGGCTGGTCCACGTGCCTACCGCCCAGGTTGTGTGCAGTGTGAGCCACGTGCTTGTGACGTCACCGCTACTCAGTTACTCCCGCGCGAGGCTGGTCCACGTGCCTACCGCCCTGGTTGTGTGCAGTGTGAGCCACGTGCTTGTGACGTCACCGCTACCCAGTTACTCCCGCGCGAGGCTGGTCCACGTGCCTACCGCCCAGGTTGTGTGCAGTGTGAGCCACGTGCTTGTGACGTCATCGCTACCCAGTTACTCCCGCGCGAGGCTGGTCCACGTGCCTACCGCCCAGGTTGTGTGCAGTGTGAGCCACGTGCTTGTGACGTCATCGCTACCCAGTTACTCCCGCGCGAGGCTGGTCCACGTGCCTACCGCCCAGGTTGTGTGCAGTGTGAGCCACGTGCTTGTGACGTCATCGCTACCCAGTTACTCCCGCGCGAGGCTGGTCCACGTGCCTACCGCCCAGGTTGTGTGCAGTGTGAGCCACGTGCTTGTGACGTCATCGCTACCCAGTTACTCCCGCGCGACGCTGGTCCACGTGCCTACCGCCCAGGTTGTGTGCAGTGTGAGCCACGTGCTTGTGACGTGGTCGCTACCCAGTTACTCCCGCGCGAGGCTGGTCCACGTGCCTACCGCCCAGGTTGTGTGCAGTGTGAGCCACGTGCTTGTGACGTGGTCGCTACCCAGTTACTCCCGCGCGAGGCTGGTCCACGTGCCTACCGCCCAGGTTGTGTGCAGTGTGAGCCACCTGCTTGTGACGTCACCGCTACCCAGTTACTCCCGCGCGAGGCTGGTCCACGTGCCTACCGCCCAGGTTGTGTGCAGTGTGAGCCACGTGCTTGTGACGTCATCGCTACCCAGTTACTCCCGCGCGAGGCTGGTCCACGTGCCTACCGCCCAGGTTGTGTGCAGTGTGAGCCACGTGCTTGTGACGTGGTCGCTACCCAGTTACTCCCGCGCGAGGCTGGTCCACGCGCCTACCGCCCAGGTTGTGTGCAGTGTGAGCCACGTGCTTGTGACGTCATCGCTACCCAGTTACTCCCGCGCGAGGGTGGTCCACGTGCCTACCGCCCAGGTTGTGTGCAGTGTGAGCCACGTGCTTGTGACGTGGTCGCTACCCAGTTACTCCCGCGCGAGGCTGGTCCACGTGCCTACCGCCCAGGTTGTGGGCAGTGTGAGCCACGTGCTTGTGACGTCATCGCTACCCAGTTACTCCCGCGCGAGGCTGGTCCACGTGCCTACCGCCCAGGTTGTGTGCAGTGTGAGCCACGTGCTTGTGACGTCACCGCTACCCAGTTACTCCCGCGCGAGGCTGGTCCACGTGCCTACCGCCCAGGTTGTGTGTAGTGTGAGCCACGTGCTTGTGACGTCATCGCTACCCAGTTACTCCCGCGCGAGGCTGGTCCACGTGCCTACCGCCCAGGTTGTGTGCAGTGTGAGCCACGTGCTTGTGACGTGGTCGCTAACCAGTTACTCCCGCGCGAGGCTGGTCCACGTGCCTACCGCCCAGGTTGTGTGCAGTGTGAGCCACGTGCTTGTGACGTCACCGCTACCCAGTTACTCCCGCGCGAGGCTGGTCCACGTGCCTACCGCCCAGGTTGTGTGCAGTGTGAGCCACGTGCTTGTGACGCGGTCGCTACTCAGTTACTCCCGCGCGAGGCTGGTCCACGTGCCTACCGCCCAGGTTGTGTGCAGTGTGAGCCACGTGCTTGTGACGTGGTCGCTACCCAGTTACTCCCGCGCGAGGCTGGTCCACGTGCCTACCGCCCAGGTTGTGTGCAGTGTGAGCCACGTGCTTGTGACGTCACCGCTACCCAGTTACTCCCGCGCGAGGCTGGTCCACGTGCCTACCGCCCAGGTTGTGTGCAGTGTGAGCCACGTGCTTGTGACGTGGTCGCTACCCAGTTACTCCCGCGCGAGGCTGGTCCACGTGCCTACCGCCCAGGTTGTGTGCAGTGTGAGCCACGTGCTTGTGACGTCACCGCTACCCAGTTACTCCCGCGCGAGGCTGGTCCACGTGCCTACCGCCCAGGTTGTGGGCAGTGTGAGCCACGTGCTTGTGACGTGGTCGCTACTCTGTTACTCCCGCGCGAGGCTGGTCCACGTGCCTACCGCCCAGGTTGTGTGCAGTGTGAGCCACGTGCTTGTGACGTCACCGCTACCCAGTTACTCCCGCGCGAGGCTGGTCCACGTGCCTACCGCCTAGGTTGTGTGCAGTGTGAGCCACGTGCTTGTGACGTCACCGCTACCCAGTTACTCCCGCGCGAGGCTGGTCCACGTGCCTACCGCCCAGGTTGTGTGCAGTGTGAGCCACGTGCTTGTGACGTCACCGCTACCCAGTTACTCCCGCGCGAGGCTGGTCCACGTGCCTACCGCCCAGGTTGTGTGCAGTGTGAGCCACGTGCTTGTGACGTGGTCGCTACCCAGTTACTCCCGCGCGAGGCTGGTCCACGTGCCTACCGCCCAGGTTGTGTGCAGTGTGAGCCACGTGCTTGTGACGTGGTCGCTACCCAGTTACTCCCGCGCGAGGCTGGTGCACGTGCCTACCGCCCAGGTTGTGTGCAGTGTGAGCCACGTGCTTGTGACGTCATCGCTACCCAGTTACTCCCGCGCGAGGCTGGTCCACGTGCCTACCGCCCAGGTTGTGTGCAGTGTGGGCCACGTGCTTGTGACGTGGTCGCTACCCAGTTACTCCCGCGCGAGGCTGGTCCACGTGCCTACCGCCCAGGTTGTGTGCAGTGTGAGCCACGTGCTTGTGACATCACCGCTACCCAGTTACTCCCGCGCGAGGCTGGTCCACGTGCCTACCGCCCAGGTTGTGTGCAGTGTGAGCCACGTGCTTGTGACGTCACCGCTACCCAGTTACTCCCGCGCGAGGCTGGTCCACGTGCTTACCGCCCAGGTTGTGTGCAGTGTGAGCCACGTGCTTGTGACGTCACCGCTACCCAGTTACTCCCGCGCGAGGCTGGTCCACGTGCCTACCGCCCAGGTTGTGTGCAGTGTGAGCCACGTGCTTGTGACGTCACCGCTACCCAGTTACTCCCGCGCGAGGCTGGTCCACGTGCCTACCGCCCAGGTTGTGTGCAGTGTGAGCCACGTGCTTGTGACGTGGTCGCTACCCAGTTATTCCCGCGCGAGGCTGGTCCACGTGCCTACCGCCCAGGTTTTGTGCAGTGTGAGCCACGTGCTTGTGACGTGGTCGCTACCCAGTTACTCCCGCGCGAGGCTGGTCCACGTGCCTACCGCCCAAGTTGTGTGCAGTGTGAGCCACGTGCTTGTGACGTCATCGCTACCCAGTTACTCCCGCGCAAGGCTGGTTTACGTGCCTACCGCCCAGGTTGTGTGCAGTGTGAGCCACGTGCTTGTGACGTGTCGCTACCCAGTTACTCCCGCGCGAGGCTGGTCCACGCGCCTACCGCCCAGGTTGTGTGCAGTGTGAGCCACGTGCTTGTGACGTCATCGCTACCCAGTTACTCCCGCGCGAGGGTGGTCCACGTGCCTACCGCCCAGGTTGTGTGCAGTGTGAGCCACGTGCTTGTGACGTCATCGCTACCCAGTTACTCCCGCGCGAGGGTGGTCCACGTGCCTACCGCCCAGGTTGTGTGCAGTGTGAGCCACGTGCTTGTGACGTGGTCGCTACCCAGTTACTCCCGCGCGAGGCTGGTCCACGTGCCTACCGCCCAGGTTGTGGGCAGTGTGAGCCACGTGCTTGTGACGTCATCGCTACCCAGTTACTCCCGCGCGAGGCTGGTCCACGTGCCTACCGCCCAGGTTGTGGGCAGTGTGAGCCACGTGCTTGTGACGTCATCGCTACCCAGTTACTCCCGCGCGAGGCTGGTCCACGTGCCTACCGCCCAGGTTGTGTGCAGTGTGAGCCACGTGCTTGTGACGTCATCGCTACCCAGTTACTCCCGCGCGAGGCTGGTCCACGTGCCTACCGCCCAGGTTGTGTGCAGTGTGAGCCACGTGCTTGTGACGTCACCGCTACCCAGTTACTCCCGCGCGAGGCTGGTCCACGTGCCTACCGCCCAGGTTGTGTGCAGTGTGAGCCACGTGCTTGTGACGTCATCGCTACCCAGTTACTCCCGCGCGAGGCTGGTCCACGTGCCTACCGCCCAGGTTGTGTGTAGTGTGAGCCACGTGCTTGTGACGTCATCGCTACCCAGTTACTCCCGCGCGAGGCTGGTCCACGTGCCTACCGCCCAGGTTGTGTGCAGTGTGAGCCACGTGCTTGTGACGTGGTCGCTACCCAGTTACTCCCGCGCGAGGCTGGTCCACGTGCCTACCGCCCAGGTTGTGTGCAGTGTGAGCCACGTGCTTGTGACGTGGTCGCTACCCAGTTACTCCCGCGCGAGGCTGGTCCACGTGCCTACCGCCCAGGTTGTGTGCAGTGTGAGCCACGTGCTTGTGACGTCATCGCTACCCAGTTACTCCCGCGCGAGGCTGGTCCACGTGCCTACCGCCCAGGTTGTGTGCAATGTGAGCCACGTGCTTGTGACGTCATCGCTACCCAGTTACTCCCGCGCGAGGCTGGTCCACGTGCCTACCGCCCAGGTTGTGTGCAGTGTGAGCCACGTGCTTGTGACGTCACCGCTACCCAGTTACTCCCGCGCGAGGCTGGTCCACGTGCCTACCGCCCAGGTTGTGTGCAGTGTGAGCCACGTGCTTGTGACGTCACCGCTACCCAGTTACTCCCGCGCGAGGCTGGTCCACGTGCCTACCGCCCAGGTTGTGTGCAGTGTGAGCCACGTGCTTGTGACGTCATCGCTACCCAGTTACTCCCGCGCGAGGCTGGTCCACGTGCCTACCGCCCAGGTTGTGTGCAGTGTGAGCCACGTGCTTGTGACGTCATCACTACCCAGTTACTCCCGCGCGAGGCTGGTCCACGTGCCTACCGCCCAGGTTGTGTGCAGTGTGAGCCACGTGCTTGTGAGGTCATCGCTACCCAGTTACTCCCGCGCGAGGCTGGTCCACGTGCCTACCGCCCAGGTTGTGTGCAGTGTGAGCCACGTGCTTGTGACGTGTCGCTACCCAGTTACTCCCGCGCGAGGCTGGTCCACGTGCCTACCGCCCAGGTTGTGTGCAGTGTGAGCCACGTGCTTGTGAGGTCATCGCTACCCAGTTACTCCCGCGCGAGGCTGGTCCACGTGCCTACCGCCCAGGTTGTGTGCAGTGTGAGCCACGTGCTTGTGACGTGGTCGCTACCCAGTTACTCCCGCGCGAGGCTGGTCCACGTGCCTACCGCCCAGGTTGTGTGCAGTGTGAGCCACGTGCTTGTGACGTCATCGCTACCCAGTTACTCCCGCGCGAGGCTGGTCCACGTGCCTACCGCCCAGGTTGTGTGCAGTGTGAGCCACGTGCTTGTGACGTCACCACTACCCAGTTACTCCCGCGCGAGGCTGGTCCACGTGCCTACCGCCCAGGTTGTGTGCAGTGTGAGCCACGTGCTTGTGACGTCACCGCTACCCAGTTACTCCCGCGCGAGGCTGGTCCACGTGCCTACCGCCCAGGTTGTGTGCAGTGTGGGCCACGTGCTTGTGCCGTCATCGCTACCCAGTTACTCCCGCGCGAGGCTGGTCCACGTGCCTACCGCCCAGGTTGTGTGCAGTGTGAGCCACGTGCTTGTGACGTCACCGCTACCCAGTTACTCCCGCGCGAGGCTGGTCCACGTGCCTACCGCCTAGGTTGTGTGCAGTGTGAGCCACGTGCTTGTGACGTCACCGCTACCCAGTTACTCCCGCGCGAGGCTGGTCCACGTGCCTACCGCCCAGGTTGTGTGCAGTGTGAGCCACGTGCTTGTGACGTCACCGCTACCCAGTTACTCCCGCGCGAGGCTGGTCCACGTGCCTACCGCCCAGGTTGTGTGCAGTGTGAGCCACGTGCTTGTGACGTGGTCGCTACCCAGTTACTCCCGCGCGAGGCTGGTCCACGTGCCTACCGCCCAGGTTGTGTGCAGTGTGAGCCACGTGCTTGTGACGTGGTCGCTACCCAGTTACTCCCGCGCGAGGCTGGTGCACGTGCCTACCGCCCAGGTTGTGTGCAGTGTGAGCCACGTGCTTGTGACGTCATCGCTACCCAGTTACTCCCGCGCGAGGCTGGTCCACGTGCCTACCGCCCAGGTTGTGTGCAGTGTGGGCCACGTGCTTGTGACGTGGTCGCTACCCAGTTACTCCCGCGCGAGGCTGGTCCACGTGCCTACCGCCCAGGTTGTGTGCAGTGTGAGCCACGTGCTTGTGACATCACCGCTACCCAGTTACTCCCGCGCGAGGCTGGTCCACGTGCCTACCGCCCAGGTTGTGTGCAGTGTGAGCCACGTGCTTGTGACGTCACCGCTACCCAGTTACTCCCGCGCGAGGCTGGTCCACGTGCTTACCGCCCAGGTTGTGTGCAGTGTGAGCCACGTGCTTGTGACGTCACCGCTACCCAGTTACTCCCGCGCGAGGCTGGTCCACGTGCCTACCGCCCAGGTTGTGTGCAGTGTGAGCCACGTGCTTGTGACGTCACCGCTACCCAGTTACTCCCGCGCGAGGCTGGTCCACGTGCCTACCGCCCAGGTTGTGTGCAGTGTGAGCCACGTGCTTGTGACGTGGTCGCTACCCAGTTATTCCCGCGCGAGGCTGGTCCACGTGCCTACCGCCCAGGTTTTGTGCAGTGTGAGCCACGTGCTTGTGACGTGGTCGCTACCCAGTTACTCCCGCGCGAGGCTGGTCCACGTGCCTACCGCCCAAGTTGTGTGCAGTGTGAGCCACGTGCTTGTGACGTCATCGCTACCCAGTTACTCCCGCGCAAGGCTGGTTTACGTGCCTACCGCCCAGGTTGTGTGCAGTGTGAGCCACGTGCTTGTGACGTGTCGCTACCCAGTTACTCCCGCGCGAGGCTGGTCCACGCGCCTACCGCCCAGGTTGTGTGCAGTGTGAGCCACGTGCTTGTGACGTCATCGCTACCCAGTTACTCCCGCGCGAGGGTGGTCCACGTGCCTACCGCCCAGGTTGTGTGCAGTGTGAGCCACGTGCTTGTGACGTCATCGCTACCCAGTTACTCCCGCGCGAGGGTGGTCCACGTGCCTACCGCCCAGGTTGTGTGCAGTGTGAGCCACGTGCTTGTGACGTGGTCGCTACCCAGTTACTCCCGCGCGAGGCTGGTCCACGTGCCTACCGCCCAGGTTGTGGGCAGTGTGAGCCACGTGCTTGTGACGTCATCGCTACCCAGTTACTCCCGCGCGAGGCTGGTCCACGTGCCTACCGCCCAGGTTGTGGGCAGTGTGAGCCACGTGCTTGTGACGTCATCGCTACCCAGTTACTCCCGCGCGAGGCTGGTCCACGTGCCTACCGCCCAGGTTGTGTGCAGTGTGAGCCACGTGCTTGTGACGTCATCGCTACCCAGTTACTCCCGCGCGAGGCTGGTCCACGTGCCTACCGCCCAGGTTGTGTGCAGTGTGAGCCACGTGCTTGTGACGTCACCGCTACCCAGTTACTCCCGCGCGAGGCTGGTCCACGTGCCTACCGCCCAGGTTGTGTGCAGTGTGAGCCACGTGCTTGTGACGTCATCGCTACCCAGTTACTCCCGCGCGAGGCTGGTCCACGTGCCTACCGCCCAGGTTGTGTGTAGTGTGAGCCACGTGCTTGTGACGTCATCGCTACCCAGTTACTCCCGCGCGAGGCTGGTCCACGTGCCTACCGCCCAGGTTGTGTGCAGTGTGAGCCACGTGCTTGTGACGTGGTCGCTACCCAGTTACTCCCGCGCGAGGCTGGTCCACGTGCCTACCGCCCAGGTTGTGTGCAGTGTGAGCCACGTGCTTGTGACGTGGTCGCTACCCAGTTACTCCCGCGCGAGGCTGGTCCACGTGCCTACCGCCCAGGTTGTGTGCAGTGTGAGCCACGTGCTTGTGACGTCATCGCTACCCAGTTACTCCCGCGCGAGGCTGGTCCACGTGCCTACCGCCCAGGTTGTGTGCAATGTGAGCCACGTGCTTGTGACGTCATCGCTACCCAGTTACTCCCGCGCGAGGCTGGTCCACGTGCCTACCGCCCAGGTTGTGTGCAGTGTGAGCCACGTGCTTGTGACGTCACCGCTACCCAGTTACTCCCGCGCGAGGCTGGTCCACGTGCCTACCGCCCAGGTTGTGTGCAGTGTGAGCCACGTGCTTGTGACGTCACCGCTACCCAGTTACTCCCGCGCGAGGCTGGTCCACGTGCCTACCGCCCAGGTTGTGTGCAGTGTGAGCCACGTGCTTGTGACGTCATCGCTACCCAGTTACTCCCGCGCGAGGCTGGTCCACGTGCCTACCGCCCAGGTTGTGTGCAGTGTGAGCCACGTGCTTGTGACGTCATCACTACCCAGTTACTCCCGCGCGAGGCTGGTCCACGTGCCTACCGCCCAGGTTGTGTGCAGTGTGAGCCACGTGCTTGTGAGGTCATCGCTACCCAGTTACTCCCGCGCGAGGCTGGTCCACGTGCCTACCGCCCAGGTTGTGTGCAGTGTGAGCCACGTGCTTGTGACGTGTCGCTACCCAGTTACTCCCGCGCGAGGCTGGTCCACGTGCCTACCGCCCAGGTTGTGTGCAGTGTGAGCCACGTGCTTGTGAGGTCATCGCTACCCAGTTACTCCCGCGCGAGGCTGGTCCACGTGCCTACCGCCCAGGTTGTGTGCAGTGTGAGCCACGTGCTTGTGACGTGGTCGCTACCCAGTTACTCCCGCGCGAGGCTGGTCCACGTGCCTACCGCCCAGGTTGTGTGCAGTGTGAGCCACGTGCTTGTGACGTCATCGCTACCCAGTTACTCCCGCGCGAGGCTGGTCCACGTGCCTACCGCCCAGGTTGTGTGCAGTGTGAGCCACGTGCTTGTGACGTCACCACTACCCAGTTACTCCCGCGCGAGGCTGGTCCACGTGCCTACCGCCCAGGTTGTGTGCAGTGTGAGCCACGTGCTTGTGACGTCACCGCTACCCAGTTACTCCCGCGCGAGGCTGGTCCACGTGCCTACCGCCCAGGTTGTGTGCAGTGTGGGCCACGTGCTTGTGCCGTCATCGCTACCCAGTTACTCCCGCGCGAGGCTGGTCCACGTGCCTACCGCCCAGGTTGTGTGCAGTGTGAGCCACGTGCTTGTGACGTCATCGCTACCCAGTTACTCCCGCGCGAGGCTGGTCCACGTGCCTACCGCCCAGGTTGTGTGCAGTGTGAGCCACGTGCTTGTGACGTCACCGCTACCCAGTTACTCCCGCGCGAGGCTGGTCCACGTGCCTACCGCCCAGGTTGTGTGCAGTGTGAGCCACGTGCTTGTGACGTCACCGCTACCCAGTTACTCCCGCGCGAGGCTGGTCCACGTGCCTACCGCCCAGGTTGTGTGCAGTGTGAGCCACGTGCTTGTGACGTCACCGCTACCCAGTTACTCCCGCGCGAGGCTGGTCCACGTGCCTACCGCCCAGGTTGTGTGCAGTGTGAGCCACGTGCTTGTGACGTCACCGCTACCCAGTTACTCCCGCGCGAGGCTGGTCCACGTGCCTACCGCCCAGGTTGTGTGCAGTGTGGGCCACGTGCTTGTGACGTGGTCGCTACCCAGTTACTCCCGCGCGAGGCTGGTCCACGTGCTTACCGCCCAGGTTGTGTGCAGTGTGAGCCACGTGCTTGTGACGTGGTCGCTACCCAGTTACTCCCGCGCGAGGCTGGTCCACGTGCCTACCGATCAGGTTGTGTGCAGTGTGGGCCACGTGCTTGTGACGTGGTCGCTATTAGTTACTCCCGCGCGAGGCTGGTCCACGTGCCTACCGCCCAGGTTGTGTGCAGTGTGAGCCACGTGCTTGTGACGTGGTCGCTACCCAGTTACTCCCGCGCGAGGCTGGTCCACGTGCCTACCGCCCAGGTTGTGTGCAGTGTGAGCCACGTGCTTGTGACGTGGTCGCTACCCAGTTACTCCCGCGCGAGGCTGGTCCACGTGCCTACCGCCCAGGTTGTGTGCAGTGTGAGCCACGTGCTTGTGACGTGGTCGCTACCCAGTTACTCCCGCGCGAGGCTGGTCCACGTGCCTACCGCCCAGGTTGTGTGCAGTGTGAGCCACGTGCTTGTGACGTCACCGCTACCCAGTTACTCCCGCGCGAGGCTGGTCCACGTGCCTACCGCCGAGGTTGTGTGCAGTGTGAGCCACGTGCTTGTGACGTCATCACTACCCAGTTACTCCCGCGCGAGGCTGGTCCACGTGCCTACCGCCCAGGTTGTGTGCAGTGTGAGCCACGTGCTTGTGACGTCATCGCTACCCAGTTACTCCCGCGCGAGGCTGGTCCACGTGCCTACCGCCCAGGTTGTGTGCAGTGTGAGCCACGTGCTTGTGACGTCACCGCTACCCAGTTACTCCCGCGCGAGGCTGGTCCACGTGCCTACCGCCCAGGTTGTGGGCAGTGTGAGCCACGTGCTTGTGACGTCATCGCTACCCAGTTACTCCCGCGCGAGGCTGGTCCACGTGCCTACCGCCCAGGTTGTGTGCAGTGTGAGCCACGTGCTTGTGACGTCACCGCTACCCAGTTACTCCCGCGCGAGGCTGGTCCACGTGCCTACCGCCCAGGTTGTGTGTAGTGTGAGCCCCGTGCTTGTGACGTCATGTCTACCCAGTTACTCCCGCGCGAGGCTGGTCCACGTGCCTACCGCCCAGGTTGTGTGCAGTGTGAGCCACGTGCTTGTGACGTGGTCGCTACCCAGTTACTCCCGCGCGAGGCTGGTCCACGTGCCTACCGCCCAGGTTGTGTGCAGTGTGAGCCACGTGCTTGTGACGTCACCGCTACCCAGTTACTCCCGCGCGAGGCTGGTCCACGTGCCTACCGCCCAGGTTGTGTGCAGTCTGAGCCACGTGCTTGTGACGTCACCGCTACCCAGTTACTCCCGCGCGAGGCTGGTCCACGTGCCTACCGCCCAGGTTGTGTGCAGTGTGAGCCACGTGCTTGTGACGTCACCGCTACCCAGTTACTCCCGCGCGAGGCTGGTCCACGTGCCTACCGCCCAGGTTGTGTGCAGTGTGAGCCACGTGCTTGTGACGTGGTCGCTACCCAGTTACTCCCGCGCGAGGCTGGTCCACGTGCCTACCGCCCAGGTTGTGTGCAGTGTGAGCCACGTGCTTGTGACGTGGTCGCTACCCAGTTACTCCCGCGCGAGGCTGGTCCACGTGCCTACCGCCCAGGTTGTGTGCAGTGTGAGCCACGTGCTTGTGACGTCATCGCTACCCAGTTACTCCCGCGCGAGGCTGGTCCACGTGCCTACCGCCCAGGTTGTGTGCAGTGTGGGCCACGTGCTTGTGACGTGGTCGCTACCCAGTTACTCCCGCGCGAGGCTGGTCCACGTGCCTACCGCCCAGGTTGTGTGCAGTGTGAGCCACGTGCTTGTGACGTCACCGCTACCCAGTTACTCCCGCGCGAGGCTGGTCCACGTGCCTACCGCCCAGGTTGTGTGCAGTGTGAGCCACGTGCTTGTGACGTCACCGCTACCCAGTTACTCCCGCGCGAGGCTGGTCCACGTGCTTACCGCCCAGGTTGTGTGCAGTGTGAGCCACGTGCTTGTGACGTCACCGCTACCCAGTTACTCCCGCGCGAGGCTGGTCCACGTGCCTACCGCCCAGGTTGTGTGCAGTGTGAGCCACGTGCTTGTGACGTCACCGCTACCCAGTTACTCCCGCGCGAGGCTGGTCCACGTGCCTACCGCCCAGGTTGTGTGCAGTGTGAGCCACGTGCTTGTGACGTGGTCGCTACCCAGTTATTCCCGCGCGAGGCTGGTCCACGTGCCTACCGCCCAGGTTGTGTGCAGTGTGAGCCACGTGCTTGTGACGTGGTCGCTACCCAGTTACTCCCGCGCGAGGCTGGTCCACGTGCCTACCGCCCAGGTTGTGTGCAGTGTGAGCCACGTGCTTGTGACGTCATCGCTACCCAGTTACTCCCGCGCAAGGCTGGTTTACGTGCCTACCGCCCAGGTTGTGTGCAGTGTGAGCCACGTGCTTGTGACGTCATCGCTACCCAGTTACTCCCGCGCGAGGCTGGTCCACGTGCCTACCGCCCAGGTTGTGTGCAGTGTGAGCCACGTGCTTGTGACGTCATCGCTACCCAGTTACTCCCGCGCGAGGCTGGTCCACGTGCCTACCGCCCAGGTTGTGTGCAGTGTGAGCCACGTGCTTGTGACGTGGTCGCTACCCAATTACTCCCGCGCGAGGCTGGTCCACGTGCCTACCGCCCAGGTTGTGTGCAGTGTGAGCCACGTGCTTGTGACGTGGTCGCTACCCAGTTACTCCCGCGCGAGGCTGGTCCACGTGCCTACCGCCCAGGTTGTGTGCAGTGTGAGCCACGTGCTTGTGACGTCATCGCTACCCAGTTACTCCCGCGCGAGGCTGGTCCACGTGCCTACCGCCCAGGTTGTGTGCAGTGTGAGCCACGTGCTTGTGACGTGGTCGCTACCCAGTTACTCCCGCGCGAGGCTGGTCCACGTGCCTACCGCCCAGGTTGTGTGCAGTGTGAGCCACGTGCTTGTGACGTCATCGCTACCCAGTTACTCCCGCGCGAGGCTGGTCCACGTGCCTACCGCCCAGGTTGTGTGCAGTGTGAGCCACGTGCTTGTAACGTCACCGCTACCCAGTTACTCCCGCGCGAGGCTGGTCCACGTGCCTACCGCCCAGGTTGTGTGCAGTGTGAGCCACGTGCTTGTGACGTCATCGCTACCCAGTTACTCCCGCGCGAGGCTGGTCCACGTGCCTACCGCCCAGGTTGTGTGCAGTGTGAGCCACGTGCTTATGACGTCATCGCTAAACAGTTACTCCCGCGCGAGGCTGGTGCACGTGCCTACCGCCCAGGTTGTGTGCAGTGTGAGCCACGTGCTTGTGACGTCATCGCTGCAGTTACTCCCGCGCGAGGCTGGTCCACGTGCTTACCGCCCAGGTTGTGTGCAGTGTGAGCCACGTGCTTGTGACGTCATCGCTACCCAGTTACTCCCGCGCGAGGCTGGTCCACGTGCCTACCGCCCAGGTTGTGTGCAGTGTGAGCCACGTGCTTGTGACGTGGTCGCTACCCAGTTACTCCCGCGCGAGGCTGGTCCACGTGCCTACCGCCCAGGTTGTGTGCAGTGTGAGCCACGTGCTTGTGACGTCATCGCTTCCCAGTTACTCCCGCGCGAGGCTGGTCCACGTGCCTACCGCCCAGGTTGTGTGCAGTGTGAGCCACGTGCTTGTGACGTGGTCGCTACTCAGTTACTCCCGCGCGAGGCTGGTCCACGTGCCTACCGCCCAGGTTGTGTGCAGTGTGAGCCACGTGCTTGTGACGTGGTCGCTACCCAGTTACTCCCGCGCGAGGCTGGTCCACGTGCCTACCGCCCAGGTTGTGTGCAGTGTGAGCCACGTGCTTGTGACGTCACCGCTACCCAGTTACTCCCGCGCGAGGCTGGTCCACGTGCCTACCGCCCAGGTTGTGTGCAGTGTGAGCCACGTGCTTGTGACGTGGTCGCTACTCAGTTACTCCCGCGCGAGGCTGGTCCACGTGCCTACCGCCCAGGTTGTGTGCAGTGTGAGCCACGTGCTTGTGACGTCATCGCTACCCAGTTACTCCCGCGCCAGGCTGGTCCACGTGCCTACCGCCCAGGTTGTGTGCAGTGTGAGCCACGTGCTTGTGACGTCATCGCTACCCAGTTACTCCCGCGCGAGGCTGGTCCACGTGCCTACCGCCCAGGTTGTGTGCAGTGTGAGCCACGTGCTTGTGACGTAACCGCTACCCAGTTACTCCCGCGCGAGGCTGGTCCACGTGCCTACCGCCCAGGTTGTGTGCAGTGTGAGTCACGTGCTTGTGACGTGGTCGCTTCCCAGTTACTCCCGCGCGAGGCTGGTCCACGTGCCTATCGCCCAGGTTGTGTGCAGTGTGAGCCACGTGCTTGTGACGTCATCGCTACCCAGTTACTCCCGCGCGAGGCTGGTCCACGTGCCTACCGCCCAGGTTGTGTGCAGTGTGAGCCACGTGCTTGTGACGTCATCGCTACCCAGTTACTCCCGCGCGAGGCTGGTCCACGTGCCTACCGCCCAGGTTGTGTGCAGTGTGAGCCACGTGCTTGTGACGTCACCGCTACCCAGTTACTCCCGCGCGAGGCTGGTCCACGTGCCTACCGCCCAGGTTGTGTGCAGTGTGAGCCACGTGCTTGTGACGTGGTCGCTACTCAGTTACTCCCGCGCGAGGCTGGTCCACGTGCCTACCGCCCAGGTTGTGTGCAGTGTGAGCCACGTGCTTGTGACGTCATCGCTACCCAGTTACTCCCGCGCGAGGCTGGTCCACGTGCCTACCGCCCAGGTTGTGTGCAGTGTGAGCCACGTGCTTGTGACGTCATCGCTACCCAGTTACTCCCGCGCGAGGCTGGTCCACGTGCCTACCGCCCAGGTTGTGTGCAGTGTGAGCCACGTGCTTGTTACGTCATCGCTACCCAGTTACTCCCGCGCGAGGCTGGTCCACGTGCCTACCGCCCAGGTTGTGTGCAGTGTGAGCCACGTGCTTGTGACGTCATCGCTACCCAGTTACTCCCGCGCCAGGCTGGTCCACGTGCCTACCGCCCAGGTTGTGTGCAGTGTGAGCCACGTGCTTGTGACGTCATCGCTACCCAGTTACTCCCGCGCGAGGCTGGTCCACGTGCCTACCGCCCAGGTTGTGTGCAGTGTGAGCCACGTGCTTGTGACGTCATCACTACCCAGTTACTCCCGCGCGAGGCTGGTCCACGTGCCTACCGCCCAGGTTGTGTGCAGTGTGAGCCACGTGCTTGTGACGTCACCGCTACCCAGTTACTCCCGCGCGAGGCTGGTCCACGTGCCTACCGCCCAGGTTGTGTGCAGTGTGAGCCACGTGCTTGTGACGTCATCGCTACCCAGTTACTCCCGCGCGAGGCTGGTCCACGTGCCTACCACCCAGGTTGTGTGCAGTGTGAGCCACGTGCTTGTGACGTCACCGCTACCCAGTTACTCCCGCGCGAGGCTGGTCCACGTGTCTACCGCCCAGGTTGTGTGCAGTGTGAGCCACGTGCTTGTGACGTCACCGCTACCCAGTTACTCCCGCGCGAGGCTGGTCCACGTGTCTACCGCCCAGGTTGTGTGCAGTGTGAGCCACGTGCTTGTGACGTCATCGCTACCCAGTTACTCCCGCGCGAGGCTGGTCCACGTGCCTACCGCCCAGGTTGTGTGCAGTGTGAGCCACGTGCTTGTGACGTCACCGCTACCCAGTTACTCCCGCGCGAGGCTGGTCCACGTGCCTACCGCCCAGGTTGTGTGCAGTGTGAGCCACGTGCTTGTGACGTCATCGCTACCCAGTTACTCCCGCGCGAGGCTGGTCCACGTGCCTACCGCCCAGGTTGTGTGCAGTGTGAGCCACGTGCTTGTGACGTCACCGCTACCCAGTTACTCCCGCGCGAGGCTGGTCCACGTGCCTACCGCCCAGGTTGTGTGCAGTGTGAGCCACGTGCTTGTTACGTCATCGCTACCCAGTTACTCCCGCGCGAGGCTGGTCCACGTGCCTACCGCCCAGGTTGTGTGCAGTGTGAGCCACGTGCTTGTGACGTCATCGCTACCCAGTTACTCCCGCGCGAGGCTGGTCCACGTGCCTACCGCCCAGGTTGTGTGCAGTGTGAGCCACGTGCTTGTGACGTCACCGCTACCCAGTTACTCCCGCGCGAGGCTGGTCCACGTGCCTACCGCCCAGGTTGTGTGCAGTGTGAGCCACGTGCTTGTGACGTCATCGCTACCCAGTTACTCCCGCGCGAGGCTGGTCCACGTGCCTACCGCCCAGGTTGTGTGCAGTGTGAGCCACGTGCTTGTGACGTCATCGCTACCCAGTTACTCCCGCGCGAGGCTGGTCCACGTGCCTACCGCCCAGGTTGTGTGCAGTGTGAGCCACGTGCTTGTGACGTCATCGCTACCCAGTTACTCCCGCGCGAGGCTGGTCCACGTGCCTACCGCCCAGGTTGTGTGCAGTGTGAGCCACGTGCTTGTGACGTCATCGCTACTCAGTTACTCCCGCGCGAGGCTGGTCCACGTGCCTACCGCCCAGGTTGTGTGCAGTGTGAGCCACGTGCTTGTGACGTCATCGCTACCCAGTTACTCTTGCGCCAGGCTGGTCCACGTGCCTACCGCCCAGGTTGTGTGCAGTGTGAGCCACGTGCTTGTTACGTCATCGCTACCCAGTTACTCCCGCGCGAGGCTGGTCCACGTGCCTACCGCCCAGGTTGTGTGCAGTGTGAGCCACGTGCTTGTGACGTCATCGCTACCCAGTTACTCCCGCGCGAGGCTGGTCCACGTGCCTACCGCCCAGGTTGTGTGCAGTGTGAGCCACGTGCTTGTGACGTCATCGCTACCCAGTTACTCCCGCGCGAGGCTGGTCCACGTGCCTACCGCCCAGGTTGTGTGCAGTGTGAGCCACGTGCTTGTGACGTAACCGCTACCCAGTTACTCCCGCGCGAGGCTGGTCCACGCGCCTACCGCCCAGGTTGTGTGCAGTGTGAGCCACGTGCTTGTGACGTCATCGCTACCCAGTTACTCCCGCGCGAGGCTGGTCCACGCGCCTACCGCCCAGGTTGTGTGCAGTGTGAGCCACGTGCTTGTGACGTGGTCGCTACCCAGTTACTCCCGCGCGAGGCTGGTCCACGTGCCTACCGCCCAGGTTGTGTGCAGTGTGAGCCACGTGCTTGTGACGTCATCGCTACCCAGTTACTCCCGCGCGAGGCTGGTCCACGTGCCTACCGCCCAGGTTGTGTGCAGTGTGAGCCACGTGCTTGTGACGTCATCGCTACCCAGTTACTCCCGCGCGAGGCTGGTCCACGTGCCTACCGCCCAGGTTGTGTGCAGTGTGAGCCACGTGCTTGTAACGTCATCGCTACCCAGTTACTCCCGCGCGAGGCTGGTCCACGTGCCTACCGCCCAGGTTGTGTGCAGTGTGAGCCACGTGCTTGTGACGTCATCGCTACCCAGTTACTCCCGCGCCAGGCTGGTCCACGTGCCTACCGCCCAGGTTGTGTGCAGTGTGAGCCACGTGCTTGTGACGTCATCGCTACCCAGTTACTCCCGCGCGAGGCTGGTCCACGTGCCTACCGCCCAGGTTGTGTGCAGTGTGAGCCACGTGCTTGTTACGTCATCGCTACCCAGTTACTCCCGCGCGAGGCTGGTCCACGTGCCTACCGCCCAGGTTGTGTGCAGTGTGAGCCACGTGCTTGTGACGTCATCGCTACCCAGTTACTCCCGCGCGAGGCTGGTCCACGTGCCTACCGCCCAGGTTGTGTGCAGTGTGAGCCACGTGCTTGTGACGTCATCGCTACCCAGTTACTCCCGCGCGAGGCTGGTCCACGTGCCTACCGCCGAGGTTGTGTGCAGTGTGAGCCACGTGCTTGTGACGTCACCGCTACCCAGTTACTCCCGCGCGAGGCTGGTCCACGTGCCTACCGCCCAGGTTGTGTGCAGTGTGAGCCACGTGCTTGTGACGTCATCGCTACCCAGTTACTCCCGCGCGAGGCTGGTCCACGTGCCTACCGCCCAGGTTGTGTGCAGTGTGAGCCACGTGCTTGTGACGTCACCGCTACCCAGTTACTCCCGCGCGAGGCTGGTCCACGTGCCTACCGCCCAGGTAGTGTGCAGTGTGAGCCACGTGCTTGTGACGTCATCGCTACCCAGTTACTCCCGCGCGAGGCTGGTCCACGTGCCTACCGCCCAGGTTGTGTGCAGTGTGAGCCACGTGCTTGTGACGTAACCGCTACCCAGTTACTCCCGCGCGAGGCTGGTCCACGCGCCTACCGCCCAGGTTGTGTGCAGTGTGAGCCACGTGCTTGTGACGTCATCGCTACCCAGTTACTCCCGCGCGAGGCTGGTCCACGCGCCTACCGCCCAGGTTGTGTGCAGTGTGAGCCACGTGCTTGTGACGTGGTCGCTACCCAGTTACTCCCGCGCGAGGCTGGTCCACGTGCCTACCGCCCAGGTTGTGTGCAGTGTGAGCCACGTGCTTGTGACGTCATCGCTACCCAGTTACTCCCGCGCGAGGCTGGTCCACGTGCCTACCGCCCAGGTTGTGTGCAGTGTGAGCCACGTGCTTGTGACGTCATCGCTACCCAGTTACTCCCGCGCGAGGCTGGTCCACGTGCCTACCGCCGAGGTTGTGTGCAGTGTGAGCCACGTGCTTGTGACGTCACCGCTACCCAGTTACTCCCGCGCGAGGCTGGTCCACGTGCCTACCGCCCAGGTTGTGTGCAGTGTGAGCCACGTGCTTGTGACGTCATCGCTACCCAGTTACTCCCGCGCGAGGCTGGTCCACGTGCCTACCGCCCAGGTTGTGTGCAGTGTGAGCCACGTGCTTGTGACGTCACCGCTACCCAGTTACTCCCGCGCGAGGCTGGTCCACGTGCCTACCGCCCAGGTTGTGTGCAGTGTGAGCCACGTGCTTGTGACGTCATCGCTACCCAGTTACTCCCGCGCGAGGCTGGTCCACGTGCCTACCGCCCAGGTTGTGTGCAGTGTGAGCCACGTGCTTGTGACGTCACCGCTACCCAGTTACTCCCGCGCGAGGCTGGTCCACGTGTCTACCGCCCAGGTTGTGTGCAGTGTGAGCCACGTGCTTGTGACGTCACCGCTACCCAGTTACTCCCGCGCGAGGCTGGTCCACGTGTCTACCGCCCAGGTTGTGTGCAGTGTGAGCCACGTGCTTGTGACGTCATCGCTACCCAGTTACTCCCGCGCGAGGCTGGTCCACGTGCCTACCGCCCAGGTTGTGTGCAGTGTGAGCCACGTGCTTGTGACGTCATCGCTACCCAGTTACTCCCGCGCGAGGCTGGTCCACGTGCCTACCGCCCAGGTTGTGTGCAGTGTGAGCCACGTGCTTGTGACGTCACCGCTACCCAGTTACTCCCGCGCGAGGCTGGTCCACGTGCCTACCGCCCAGGTTGTGTGCAGTGTGAGCCACGTGCTTGTGACGTCATCGCTACCCAGTTACTCCCGCGCGAGGCTGGTCCACGTGCCTACCGCCCAGGTTGTGTGCAGTGTGAGCCACGTGCTTGTGACGTCATCGCTACCCAGTTACTCCCGCGCGAGGCTGGTCCACGTGCCTACCGCCCAGGTTGTGTGCAGTGTGAGCCACGTGCTTGTGACGTCATCGCTACCCAGTTACTCCCGCGCGAGGCTGGTCCACGTGCCTACCGCCCAGGTTGTGTGCAGTGTGAGCCACGTGCTTGTGACGTCATCGCTACTCAGTTACTCCCGCGCGAGGCTGGTCCACGTGCCTACCGCCCAGGTTGTGTGCAGTGTGAGCCACGTGCTTGTGACGTCATCGCTACCCAGTTACTCTTGCGCCAGGCTGGTCCACGTGCCTACCGCCCAGGTTGTGTGCAGTGTGAGCCACGTGCTTGTTACGTCATCGCTACCCAGTTACTCCCGCGCGAGGCTGGTCCACGTGCCTACCGCCCAGGTTGTGTGCAGTGTGAGCCACGTGCTTGTGACGTCATCGCTACCCAGTTACTCCCGCGCGAGGCTGGTCCACGTGCCTACCGCCCAGGTTGTGTGCAGTGTGAGCCACGTGCTTGTGACGTCATCGCTACCCAGTTACTCCCGCGCGAGGCTGGTCCACGTGCCTACCGCCCAGGTTGTGTGCAGTGTGAGCCACGTGCTTGTGACGTAACCGCTACCCAGTTACTCCCGCGCGAGGCTGGTCCACGCGCCTACCGCCCAGGTTGTGTGCAGTGTGAGCCACGTGCTTGTGACGTCATCGCTACCCAGTTACTCCCGCGCGAGGCTGGTCCACGCGCCTACCGCCCAGGTTGTGTGCAGTGTGAGCCACGTGCTTGTGACGTGGTCGCTACCCAGTTACTCCCGCGCGAGGCTGGTCCACGTGCCTACCGCCCAGGTTGTGTGCAGTGTGAGCCACGTGCTTGTGACGTCATCGCTACCCAGTTACTCCCGCGCGAGGCTGGTCCACGTGCCTACCGCCCAGGTTGTGTGCAGTGTGAGCCACGTGCTTGTGACGTCATCGCTACCCAGTTACTCCCGCGCGAGGCTGGTCCACGTGCCTACCGCCCAGGTTGTGTGCAGTGTGAGCCACGTGCTTGTAACGTCATCGCTACCCAGTTACTCCCGCGCGAGGCTGGTCCACGTGCCTACCGCCCAGGTTGTGTGCAGTGTGAGCCACGTGCTTGTGACGTCATCGCTACCCAGTTACTCCCGCGCCAGGCTGGTCCACGTGCCTACCGCCCAGGTTGTGTGCAGTGTGAGCCACGTGCTTGTGACGTCATCGCTACCCAGTTACTCCCGCGCGAGGCTGGTCCACGTGCCTACCGCCCAGGTTGTGTGCAGTGTGAGCCACGTGCTTGTTACGTCATCGCTACCCAGTTACTCCCGCGCGAGGCTGGTCCACGTGCCTACCGCCCAGGTTGTGTGCAGTGTGAGCCACGTGCTTGTGACGTCATCGCTACCCAGTTACTCCCGCGCGAGGCTGGTCCACGTGCCTACCGCCCAGGTTGTGTGCAGTGTGAGCCACGTGCTTGTGACGTCATCGCTACCCAGTTACTCCCGCGCGAGGCTGGTCCACGTGCCTACCGCCGAGGTTGTGTGCAGTGTGAGCCACGTGCTTGTGACGTCACCGCTACCCAGTTACTCCCGCGCGAGGCTGGTCCACGTGCCTACCGCCCAGGTTGTGTGCAGTGTGAGCCACGTGCTTGTGACGTCATCGCTACCCAGTTACTCCCGCGCGAGGCTGGTCCACGTGCCTACCGCCCAGGTTGTGTGCAGTGTGAGCCACGTGCTTGTGACGTCACCGCTACCCAGTTACTCCCGCGCGAGGCTGGTCCACGTGCCTACCGCCCAGGTTGTGTGCAGTGTGAGCCACGTGCTTGTGACGTGGTCGCTACCCAGTTACTCCCGCGCGAGGCTGGTCCACGTGCCTACCGCCCAGGTTGTGTGCAGTGTGAGCCACGTGCTTGTGACGTAAACGCTACCCAGTTACTCCCGCGCGAGGCTGGTCCACGTGCCTACCGCCCAGGTTGTGTGCAGTGTGAGCCACGTGCTTGTGACGTAACCGCTACCCAGTTACTCCCGCGCGAGGCTGGTCCACGTGCCTACCGCCCAGGTTGTGTGCAGTGTGAGCCACGTGCTTGTGACGTCACCGCTACCCAGTTACTCCCGCGCGAGGCTGGTCCACGTGCCTACCGCCCAGGTTGTGTGCAGTGTGAGCCACGTGCTTGTGACGTGGTCGCTACCAAGTTACTCCCGCGCGAGGCTGGTCCACGTGCCTACCGCCCAGGTTGTGTGCAGTGTGAGCCACGTGCTTGTGACGTCACCGCTACCCAGTTACTCCCGCGCGAGGCTGGTCCACGTGCCTACCGCCCAGGTTGTGTGCAGTGTGAGCCACGTGCTTGTGACGTGGTCGCTACCCAGTTACTCCCGCGCGAGGCTGGTCCACGTGCCTACCGCCCAGGTTGTGTGCAGTGTGAGCCACGTGCTTGTGACGTCATCGCTACCCAGTTACTCCCGCGCGATGCTGGTCCACGTGCCTACCGCCCAGGTTGTGTGCAGTGTGAGCCACGTGCTTGTGACGTCATCGCTACCCAGTTACTCCCGCGCGAGGCTGGTCCACGTGCCTACCGCCCAGGTTGTGTGCAGTGTGAGCCCCGTGCTTGTGACGTCACCGCTACCCAGTTACTCCCGCGCGAGGCTGGTCCACGTGCCTACCGCCCAGGTTGTGTGCAGTGTGAGCCACGTGCTTGTGACGTCACCGCTACCCAGTTACTCCCGCGCGAGGCTGGTCCACGTGCCTACCGCCCAGGTTGTGTGCAGTGTGAGCCACGTGCTTGTGACGTCACCGCTACCCAGTTACTCCCGCGCGAGGCTGGTCCACGTGCCTACCGCCCAGGTTGTGTGCAGTGTGAGCCACGTGCTTGTGACGTGGTCGCTACCCAGTTACTCCCGCGCGAGGCTGGTCCACGCGCCTACCGCCCAGGTTGTGTGCAGTGTGAGCCACGTGCTTGTGACGTCATCGCTACCCAGTTACTCCCGCGCGAGGCTGGTCCACGTGCCTACCGCCCAGGTTGTGTGCAGTTTTAGCCACGTGCTTGTGACGTGGTCGCTACCCAGTTACTCCCGCGCGATGCTGGTCCACGCGCCTACCGCCCAGGTTGTGTGCAGTGTGAGCCACGTGCTTGTGACATCACCGCTACCCAGTTACTCCCGCGCGAGGCTGGTCCACGTGCCTACCGCCCAGGTTGTGTGCAGTGTGAGCCACGTGCTTGTGACGTGGTCGCTACCCAGTTACTCCCGCGCGAGGCTGGTCCACGTGCCTACCGCCCAGGTTGTGTGCAGTGTGAGCCACGTGCTTGTGACGTCATCGCTACCCAGTTACTCCCGCGCGAGGCTGGTCCACGTGCCTACCGCCCAGGTTGTGTGCAGTGTGAGCCACGTGCTTGTGACGTCATCGCTACCCAGTTACTCCCGCGCGAGGCTGGTCCACGTGCCTACCGCCCAGGTTGTGTGCAGTGTGAGCCACGTGCTTGTGCCGTCATCGCTACCCAGTTACTCCCGCGCGAGGCTGGTCCACGTGCCTACCGCCCAGGTTGTGTGCAGTGTGAGCCACATGCTTGTGACGTCATCGCTACCCAGTTACTCCCGCGCGAGGCTGGTCCACGTGCCTACCGCCCAGGTTGTGTGCAGTGTGAGCCACGTGCTTGTGCCGTCATCGCTACCCAGTTACTCCCGCGCGAGGCTGGTCCACGTGCCTACCGCCCAGGTTGTGTGCAGTGTGAGCCACGTGCTTGTGACGTAACCGCTTCCCAGTTACTCCCGCGCGAGGCTGGTCCACGTGCCTACCGCCCAGGTTGTGTGCAGTGTGAGCCACGTGCTTGTGACGTCACCGCTACCCAGTTACTCCCGCGCGAGGCTGGTCCACGTGCCTACCGCCCAGGTTGTGTGCAGTGTGAGCCACGTGCTTGTGACGTCATCGCTACCCAGTTACTCCCGCGCGAGGCTGGTCCACGTGCCTACCGCCCAGGTTGTGTGCAGTGTGAGCCACGTGCTTGTGACGTCATCGCTACCCAGTTACTCCCGCGCGAGGCTGGTCCACGTGCCTACCGCCCTGGTTGTGTGCAGTGTGAGCCACGTGCTTGTGACGTCATCGCTACCCAGTTACTCCCGCGCGAGTCTGGTCCACGTGCCTACCGCCCAGGTTGTGTGCAGTGTGAGCCACGTGCTTGTGACGTGGTCGCTACCCAGTTACTCCCGCGCGAGGCTGGTCCACGTGCCTACCGCCCAGGTTGTGTGCAGTGTGAGCCACGTGCTTGTGACGTGGTCGCTACCCAGTTACTCCCGCGCGAGGCTGGTCCACGTGCCTACCGCCCAGGTTGTGTGCAGTGTGAGCCACGTGCTTGTGCCGTCATCGCTACCCAGTTACTCCCGCGCGAGGCTGGTCCACGTGCCTACCGCCCAGGTTGTGTGCAGTGTGAGCCACGTGCTTGTGACGTGGTCGCTACCCAGTTACTCCCGCGCGAGGCTGGTCCACGTGCCTACCGCCCAGGTTGTGTGCAGTGTGAGCCACATGCTTGTGACGTCATCGCTACCCAGTTACTCCCGCGCGAGGCTGGTCCACGTGCCTACCGCCCAGTTTGTGTGCAGTGTGAGCCACGTGCTTGTGCCGTCATCGCTACCCAGTTACTCCCGCGCGAGGCTGGTCCACGTGCCTACCGCCCAGGTTGTGTGCAGTGTGAGCCACGTGCTTGTGACGTAACCGCTTCCCAGTTACTCCCGCGCGAGGCTGGTCCACGTGCCTACCGCCCAGGTTGTGTGCAGTGTGAGCCACGTGCTTGTGACGTCACCGCTACCCAGTTACTCCCGCGCGAGGCTGGTCCACGTGCCTACCGCCCAGGTTGTGTGCAGTGTGAGCCACGTGCTTGTGACGTCATCGCTACCCAGTTACTCCCGCGCGAGGCTGGTCCACGTGCCTACCGCCCAGGTTGTGTGCAGTGTGAGCCACGTGCTTGTGACGTCATCGCTACCCAGTTACTCCCGCGCGAGGCTGGTCCACGTGCCTACCGCCCTGGTTGTGTGCAGTGTGAGCCACGTGCTTGTGACGTCATCGCTACCCAGTTACTCCCGCGCGAGTCTGGTCCACGTGCCTACCGCCCAGGTTGTGTGCAGTGTGAGCCACGTGCTTGTGACGTGGTCGCTACCCAGTTACTCCCGCGCGAGGCTGGTCCACGTGCCTACCGCCCAGGTTGTGTGCAGTGTGAGCCACGTGCTTGTGACGTGGTCGCTACCCAGTTACTCCCGCGCGAGGCTGGTCCACGTGCCTACCGCCCAGGTTGTGTGCAGTGTGAGCCACGTGCTTGTGACGTCAACGCTACCCAGTTACTCCAGCGCGAGGCTGGTCCACGTGCCTACCGCCCAGGTTGTGTGCAGTGTGAGCCACGTGCTTGTGACGTCAACGCTACCCAGTTACTCCCGCGCGAGGCTGGTCCACGTGCCTACCGCCCAGGTTGTGTGCAGTGTGAGCCACGTGCTTGTGACGTGGTCGCTACCCAGTTACTCCCGCGCGAGGCTGGTCCACGTGCCTACCGCCCAGGTTGTGTGCAGTGTGAGCCACGTGCTTGTGACGTGGTCGCTACCCAGTTACTCCCGCGCGAGGCTGGTCCACGTGCCTACCGCCCAGGTTGTGTGCAGTGTGAGCCACGTGCTTGTGACGTCATCGCTACCCAGTTACTCCCGCGCGAGGCTGGTCCACGTGCCTACCGCCCAGGTTGTGTGCAGTGTGAGCCACGTGCTTGTGACGTGGTCGCTACCCAGTTACTCCCGCGCGAGGCTGGTCCACGTGCCTACCGCCCAGGTTGTGTGCAGTGTGAGCCACGTGCTTGTGACGTGGTCGCTACCCAGTTACTCCCGCGCGAGGCTGGTCCACGTGCCTACCGCCCAGGTTGTGTGCAGTGTGAGCCACGTGCTTGTGACGTGGTCGCTACCCAGTTACTCCCGCGCGAGGCTGGTCCACGTGCCTACCGCCCAGGTTGTGTGCAGTGTGAGCCACGTGCTTGTGACGTCATCGCTACCCAGTTACTCCCGCGCGAGGCTGGTCCACGTGCCTACCGCCCAGGTTGTGTGCAGTGTGAGCCACGTGCTTGTGACGTGGTCGCTACTCAGTTACTCCCGCGCGAGGCTGGTCCACGTGCCTACCGCCCAGGTTGTGTGCAGTGTGAGCCACGTGCTTGTGACGTCACCGCTACCCAGTTACTCCCGCGCGAGGCTGGTCCACGTGCCTACCGCCCAGGTTGTGTGCAGTGTGAGCCACGTGCTTGTGACGTCACCGCTACCCAGTTACTCCCGCGCGAGGCTGGTCCACGTGCCTACCGCCCAGGTTGTGTGCAGTGTGAGCCACGTGCTTGTGACGTCATCGCTACCCAGTTACTCCCGCGCGAGGCTGGTCCACGTGCCTACCGCCCAGGTTGTGTGCAGTGTGAGCCACGTGCTTGTGACGTCATCGCTACCCAGTTACTCCCGCGCGAGGCTGGTCCACGTGCCTACCGCCCAGGTTGTGTGCAGTGTGAGCCACGTGCTTGTGACGTCATCGCTACCCAGTTACTCCCGCGCGAGGCTGGTCCACGTGCCTACCGCCCAGGTTGTGTGCAGTGTGAGCCACGTGCTACTGACGTCATCGCTACCCAGTTACTCCCGCGCGAGGCTGGTCCACGTGCCTACCGCCCAGGTTGTGTGCAGTGTGAGCCACGTGCTACTGACGTCATCGCTACCCAGTTACTCCCGCGCGAGGCTGGTCCACGTGCCTACCGCCCAGGTTGTGTGCAGTGTGAGCCACGTGCTTGTGACGTGGTCGCTACTTAGTTACTCCCGCGCGAGGCTGGTCCACGTGCCTACCGCCCAGGTTGTGTGCAGTGTGAGCCACGTGCTTGTGACGTAAACGCTACCCAGTTACTCCCGCGCGAGGCTGGTCCACGTGCCTACCGCCCAGGTTGTGTGCAGTGTGAGCCACGTGCTTGTGACGTAACCGCTACCCAGTTACTCCCGCGCGAGGCTGGTCCACGTGCCTACCGCCCAGGTTGTGTGCAGTGTGAGCCACGTGCTTGTGACGTCACCGCTACCCAGTTACTCCCGCGCGAGGCTGGTCCACGTGCCTACCGCCCAGGTTGTGTGCAGTGTGAGCCACGTGCTTGTGACGTGGTCGCTACCAAGTTACTCCCGCGCGAGGCTGGTCCACGTGCCTACCGCCCAGGTTGTGTGCAGTGTGAGCCACGTGCTTGTGACGTCACCGCTACCCAGTTACTCCCGCGCGAGGCTGGTCCACGTGCCTACCGCCCAGGTTGTGTGCAGTGTGAGCCACGTGCTTGTGACGTGGTCGCTACCCAGTTACTCCCGCGCGAGGCTGGTCCACGTGCCTACCGCCCAGGTTGTGTGCAGTGTGAGCCCCGTGCTTGTGACGTCACCGCTACCCAGTTACTCCCGCGCCAGGCTGGTCCACGTGCCTACCGCCCAGGTTGTGTGCAGTGTGAGCCACGTGCTTGTGACGTCATCGCTACCCAGTTACTCCCGCGCGATGCTGGTCCACGTGCCTACCGCCCAGGTTGTGTGCAGTGTGAGCCACGTGCTTGTGACGTCATCGCTACCCAGTTACTCCCGCGCGAGGCTGGTCCACGTGCCTACCGCCCAGGTTGTGTGCAGTGTGAGCCACGTGCTTGTGACGTCACCGCTACCCAGTTACTCCCGCGCGAGGCTGGTCCACGTGCCTACCGCCCAGATTGTGTGCAGTGTGAGCCACGTGCTTGTGACGTCACCGCTACCCAGTTACTCCCGCGCGAGGCTGGTCCACGTGCCTACCGCCCAGGTTGTGTGCAGTGTGAGCCACGTGCTTGTGACGTCACCGCTACCCAGTTACTCCCGCGCGAGGCTGGTCCACGTGCCTACCGCCCAGGTTGTGTGCAGTGTGAGCCACGTGCTTGTGACGTGGTCGCTACCCAGTTACTCCCGCGCGAGGCTGGTCCACGCGCCTACCGCCCAGGTTGTGTGCAGTGTGAGCCACGTGCTTGTGACGTCATCGCTACCCAGTTACTCCCGCGCGAGGCTGGTCCACGTGCCTACCGCCCAGGTTGTGTGCAGTGTGAGCCACGTGCTTGTGACGTGGTCGCTACCCAGTTACTCCCGCGCGAGGCTGGTCCACGTGCCTACCGCCCAGGTTGTGTGCAGTGTGAGCCACGTGCTTGTGACGTCATCGCTACCCAGTTACTCCCGCGCGAGGCTGGTCCACGTGCCTACCGCCCAGGTTGTGTGCAGTGTGAGCCACGTGCTTGTGACGTGGTCGCTACCCAGTTACTCCCGCGCGAGGCTGGTCCACGTGTCTACCGCCCAGGTTGTGTGCAGTGTTAGCCACGTGCTTGTGACGTCATCGCTACCCAGTTACTCCCGCGCGAGGCTGGTCCACGTGCCTACCGCCCAGGTTGTGTGCAGTGTGAGCCACGTGCTTGTGACGTCATCGCTACCCAGTTACTCCCGCGCGAGGCTGGTCCACGTGCCTACCGCCCAGGTTGTGTGCAGTGTGAGCCACGTGCTTGTGACGTGGTCGCTACCCAGTTACTCCCGCGCGATGCTGGTCCACGCGCCTACCGCCCAGGTTGTGTGCAGTGTGAGCCACGTGCTTGTGACGTGGTCGCTACCCAGTTACTCCCGCGCGAGGCTGGTCCACGTGCCTACCGAAGAGGTTGTGTGCAGTGTGAGCCACGTGCTTGTGACATCACCGCTACCCAGTTACTCCCGCGCGAGGCTGGTCCACGTGCCTACCGCCCAGGTTGTGTGCAGTGTGAGCCACGTGCTTGTGACGTCATCGCTACCCAGTTACTCCCGCGCGAGGCTGGTCCACGTGCCTACCGCCCAGGTTGTGTGCAGTGTGAGCCACGTGCTTGTGACGTGGTCGCTACCCAGTTACTCCCGCGCGAGGCTGGTCCACGTGCCTACCGCCCAGGTTGTGTGCAGTGTGAGCCACGTGCTTGTGACATCACCGCTACCCAGTTACTCCCGCGCGAGGCTGGTCCACGTGCCTACCGCCCAGGTTGTGTGCAGTGTGAGCCACGTGCTTGTGACGTCATCGCTACCCAGTTACTCCCGCGCGAGGCTGGTCCACGTGCCTACCGCCCAGGTTGTGTGCAGTGTGAGCCACGTGCTTGTGACATCACCGCTACCCAGTTACTCCCGCGCGAGGCTGGTCCACGTGCCTACCGCCCAGGTTGTGTGCAGTGTGAGCCACGTGCTTGTGACGTGGTCGCTACCCAGTTACTCCCGCGCGAGGCTGGTCCACGTGCCTACCGCCCAGGTTGTGTGCAGTGTGAGCCACGTGCTTGTGACGTCATCGCTACCCAGTTACTCCCGCGCGAGGCTGGTCCACGTGCCTACCGCCCAGGTTGTGTGCAGTGTGAGCCACGTGCTTGTGACGTCATCGCTACCCAGTTACTCCCGCGCGAGGGTGGTCCACGTGCCTACCGCCCAGGTTGTGTGCAGTGTGAGCCACATGCTTGTGACGTCATCGCTACCCAGTTACTCCCGCGCGAGGCTGGTCCACGTGCCTACCGCCCAGGTTGTGTGCAGTGTGAGCCACGTGCTTGTGCCGTCATCGCTATCCAGTTACTCCCGCGCGAGGCTGGTCCACGTGCCTACCGCCCAGGTTGTGTGCAGTGTGAGCCACGTGCTTGTGACGTAACCGCTACCCAGTTACTCCCGCGCGAGGCTGGTCCACGTGCATACCGCCCAGGTTGTGTGCAGTGTGAGCCACGTGCTTGTGACGTCACCGCTACCCAGTTACTCCCGCGCGAATCTGGTCCACGTGCCTACCGCCCAGGTTGTGTGCAGTGTGAGCCACGTGCTTGTGACGTCATCGCTACCCAGTTACTCCCGCGCGAGGCTGGTCCACGTGCCTACCGCCCAGGTTGTGTGCAGTGTGAGCCACGTGCTTGTGACGTCATCGCTACCCAGTTACTCCCGCGCGAGGCTGGTCCACGTGCCTACCGCCCTGGTTGTGTGCAGTGTGAGCCACGTGCTTGTGACGTCATCGCTACCCAGTTACTCCCGCGCGAGTCTGGTCCACGTGCCTACCGCCCAGGTTGTGTGCAGTGTGAGCCACGTGCTTGTGACGTGGTCGCTACCCAGTTACTCCCGCGCGAGGCTGGTCCACGTGCCTACCGCCCAGGTTGTGTGCAGTGTGAGCCACGTGCTTGTGACGTGGTCGCTACCCAGTTACTCCCGCGCGAGGCTGGTCCACGTGCCTACCGCCCAGGTTGTGTGCAGTGTGAGCCACGTGCTTGTGACGTCAACGCTACCCAGTTACTCCCGCGCGAGGCTGGTCCACGTGCCTACCGCCCAGGTTGTGTGCAGTGTGAGCCACGTGCTTGTGACGTCAACGCTACCCAGTTACTCCCGCGCGAGGCTGGTCCACGTGCCTACCGCCCAGGTTGTGTGCAGTGTGAGCCACGTGCTTGTGACGTGGTCGCTACCCAGTTACTCCCGCGCGAGGCTGGTCCACGTGCCTACCGCCCAGGTTGTGTGCAGTGTGAGCCACGTGCTTGTGACGTCATCGCTACCCAGTTACTCCCGCGCGAGGCTGGTCCACGTGCCTACCGCCCAGGTTGTGTGCAGTGTGAGCCACGTGCTTGTGACGTGGTCGCTACCCAGTTACTCCCGTGCGAGGCTGGTCCACGTGCCTACCGCCCAGGTTGTGTGCAGTGTGAACCACGTGCTTGTGACACCATCGCTACCCAGTTACTCCCGCGCGAGGCTGGTCCACGTGCCTACCGCCCAGGTTGTGTGCAGTGTGAGCCACGTGCTTGTGACGTGGTCGCTACCCAGTTACTCCCGCGCGAGGCTGGTCCACGTGCCTACCGCCCAGGTTGTGTGCAGTGTGAGCCACGTGCTTGTGACGTGGTCGCTACCCAGTTACTCCCGCGCCAGGCTGGTCCACGCGCCTACCGCCCAGGTTGTGTGCAGTGTGAGCCACGTGCTTGTGACGTCATCGCTACCCAGTTACTCCCGCGCGAGGCTGGTCCACGTGCCTACCGCCCAGGTTGTGTGCAGTGTGAGCCACGTGCTTGTGACGTCACCGCTACCCAGTTACTCCCGCGCGAGGCTGGTCCACGTGCCTACCGCCCAGGTTGTGTGCAGTGTCAGCCACGTGCTTGTGACGTCACCGCTACCCAGTTACTCCCGCGCGAGGCTGGTCCACGTGCCTACCGCCCAGGTTGTGTGCAGTGTGAGCCACGTGCTTGTGACGTCATCGCTACTCAGTTACTCCCGCGCGAGGCTGGTCCACGTGCCTACCGCCCAGGTTGTGTGCAGTGTGAGCCACGTGCTTGTGACGTGGTCGCTACCCAGTTACTCCCGCGCGAGGCTGGTCCACGTGCCTACCGCCCAGGTTGTGTGCAGTGTGAACCACGTGCTTGTGACACCATCGCTACCCAGTTACTCCCGCGCGAGGCTGGTCCACGTGCCTACCGCCCAGGTTGTGTGCAGTGTGAGCCACGTGCTTGTGACGTGGTCGCTACCCAGTTACTCCCGCGCGAGGCTGGTCCACGTGCCTACCGCCCAGGTTGTGTGCAGTGTGAGCCACGTGCTTGTGACGTGGTCGCTACCCAGTTACTCCCGCGCGAGGCTGGTCCACGTGCCTACCGCCCAGGTTGTGTGCAGTGTGAGCCACGTGCTTGTGACGTGGTCGCTACCCAGTTACTCCCGCGCGAGGCTGGTCCACGTGCCTACCGCCCAGGTTGTGTGCAGTGTGAGCCACGTGCTTGTGACGTGGTCGCTACCCAGTTACTCCCGCGCGAGGCTGGTCCACGTGCCTACCGCCCAGGTTGTGTGCAGTGTGAGCCACGTGCTTGTGACGTCATCGCTACCCAGTTACTCCCGCGCGAGGCTGGTCCACGTGCCTACCGCCCAGGTTGTGTGCAGTGTGAGCCACGTGCTTGTGACGTGGTCTCTACTCAGTTACTCCCGCGCGAGGCTGGTCCACGTGCCTACCGCCCAGGTTGTGTGCAGTGTGAGCCACGTGCTTGTGACGTCACCGCTACCCAGTTACTCCCGCGCGAGGCTGGTCCACGTGCCTACCGCCCAGGTTGTGTGCAGTGTGAGCCACGTGCTTGTGACGTCACCGCTACCCAGTTACTCCCGCGCGAGGCTGGTCCACGTGCCTACCGCCCAGGTTGTGTGCAGTGTGAGCCACGTGCTTGTGACGTCACCGCTACCCAGTTACTCCCGCGCGAGGCTGGTCCACGTGCCTACCGCCCAGGTTGTGTGCAGTGTGAGCCACGTGCTTGTGACGTGGTCGCTACTCAGTTACTCCCGCGCGAGGCTGGTCCACGTGCCTACCGCCCAGGTTGTGTGCAGTGTTAGCCACGTGCTTGTGACGTCACCGCTACTCAGTTACTCCCGCGCCAGGCTGGTCCACGTGCCTACCGCCCAGGTTGTGTGCAGTGTGAGCCACGTGCTTGTGACGTCACCGCTACTCAGTTACTCCCGCGCCAGGCTGGTCCACGTGCCTACCGCCCAGGTTGTGTGCAGTATGAGCCACGTGCTTGTGACGTCACCACTACCCAGTTACTCCCGCGCGAGGCTGGTCCACGTGCCTACCGCCCAGGTTGTGTGCAGTGTGAGCCACGTGCTTGTGACGTCACCGCTACCTAGTTACTCCCGCGCGAGGCTGGTCCACGTGCCTACCGCCCAGGTTGTGTGCAGTGTGAGCCACGTGCTTGTGACGTCACCGCTACCCAGTTACTCCCGCGCGAGGCTGGTCCACGTGCCTACCGCCCAGGTTGTGTGCAGTGTGAGCCACGTGCTTGTGACGTCACCGCTACCCAGTTACTCCCGCGCGAGGCTGGTCCACGTGCCTACCGCCCAGGTTGTGTGCAGTGTGAGCCACGTGCTTGTGACGTCACCGCTACCCAGTTACTCCCGCGCGAGGCTGGTCCACGTGCCTACCGCCCAGGTTGTGTGCAGTGTGAGCCACGTGCTTGTGACGTCATCGCTACCCAGTTACTCCCGCGCGAGGCTGGTCCACGTGCCTACCGCCCAGGTTGTGTGCAGTGTGAGCCACGTGCTTGTGACGTCATCGCTACCCAGCTACTCCCGCGCGAGGCTGGTCCACGTGCCTACCGCCCAGGTTGTGTGCAGTGTGAGCCACGTGCTTGTGACGTCATCGCTACCCAGTTACTCCCGCGCCAGGCTGGTCCACGTGCCTACCGCCCAGGTTGTGTGCAGTGTGAGCCACGTGCTTGTGACGTCAACGCTACCCAGTTACTCCCGCGCGAGGCTGGTCCTTGTGCCTACCGCCCAGGTTGTGTGCAGTGTGAGCCACGTGCTTGTGACGTGGTCGCTACCCAGTTACTCCCGCGCGAGGCTGGTCCACGTGCCTACCGCCCAGGTTGTGTGCAGTGTGAGCCACGTGCTTGTGACGTCATCGCTACCCAGTTACTCCCGCGCGAGGCTGGTCCACGTGCCTACCGCCCAGGTTGTGTGCAGTGTGAGCCACGTGCTTGTGACGTCATCGCTACCCAGTTACTCCCGCGCGAGGCTGGTCCACGTGCCTACCGCCCAGGTTGTGTGCAGTGTGAGCCACGTGCTTGTGACGTCATCGCTACCCAGTTACTCCCGCGCGAGGCTGGTCCACGTGCCTACCGCCCAGGTTGTGTGCAGTGTGAGCCACGTGCTTGTGACGTCACCGCTACCCAGTTACTCCCGCGCGAGGCTGGTCCACGTGCCTACCGCCCAGGTTGTGTGCAGTGTGAGCCACGTGCTTGTGACGTCATCGCTACCCAGTTACTCCCGCACGAGGCTGGTCCACGTGCCTACCGCCCAGGTTGTGTGCAGTGTGAGCCACGTGCTTGTGACGTGGTCGCTACCCAGTTACTCCCGCGCGAGGCTGGTCCACGTGCCTACCGCCCAGGTTGTGTGCAGTGTGAGCCACGTGCTTGTGACGTCATCGCTACCCAGTTACTCCCGCGCGAGGCTGGTCCACGTGCCTACCGCCCAGGTTGTGTGCAGTGTGAGCCACGTGCTTGTGACGTCATCGCTACCCAGCTACTCCCGCGCGAGGCTGGTCCACGTGCCTACCGCCCAGGTTGTGTGCAGTGTGAGCCACGTGCTTGTGACGTGGTCGCTACCCAGTTACTCCCGCGCGATGCTGGTCCACGCGCCTACCGCCCAGGTTGTGTGCAGTGTGAGCCACGTGCTTGTGACATCACCGCTACCCAGTTACTCCCGCGCGAGGCTGGTCCACGTGCCTACCGCCCAGGTTGTGTGCAGTGTGAGCCACGTGCTTGTGACGTGGTCGCTACCCAGTTACTCCCGCGCGAGGCTGGTCCACGTGCCTACCGCCCAGGTTGTGTGCAGTGTGAGCCACGTGCTTGTGACGTGGTCGCTACCCAGTTACTCCCGCGCGAGGCTGGTCCACGTGCCTACCGCCCAGGTTGTGTGCAGTGTGAACCACGTGCTTGTGACACCATCGCTACCCAGTTACTCCCGCGCGAGGCTGGTCCACGTGCCTACCGCCCAGGTTGTGTGCAGTGTGAGCCACGTGCTTGTGACGTGGTCGCTACCCAGTTACTCCCGCGCGAGGCTGGTCCACGTGCCTACCGCCCAGGTTGTGTGCAGTGTGAGCCACGTGCTTGTGACGTGGTCGCTACCCAGTTACTCCCGCGCGAGGCTGGTCCACGTGCCTACCGCCCAGGTTGTGTGCAGTGTGAGCCACGTGCTTGTGACGTGGTCGCTACCCAGTTACTCCCGCGCGAGGCTGGTCCACGTGCCTACCGCCCAGGTTGTGTGCAGTGTGAGCCACGTGCTTGTGACGTGGTCGCTACCCAGTTACTCCCGCGCGAGGCTGGTCCACGTGCCTACCGCCCAGGTTGTGTGCAGTGTGAGCCACGTGCTTGTGACGTGGTCGCTACCCAGTTACTCCCGCGCGAGGCTGGTCCACGTGCCTACCGCCCAGGTTGTGTGCAGTGTGAGCCACGTGCTTGTGACGTCATCGCTACCCAGTTACTCCCGCGCGAGGCTGGTCCACGTGCCTACCGCCCAGGTTGTGTGCAGTGTGAGCCACGTGCTTGTGACGTGGTCGCTACTCAGTTACTCCCGCGCGAGGCTGGTCCACGTGCCTACCGCCCAGGTTGTGTGCAGTGTGAGCCACGTGCTTGTGACGTCACCGCTACCCAGTTACTCCCGCGCGAGGCTGGTCCACGTGCCTACCGCCCAGGTTGTGTGCAGTGTGAGCCACGTGCTTGTGACGTCACCGCTACCCAGTTACTCCCGCGCGAGGCTGGTCCACGTGCCTACCGCCCAGGTTGTGTGCAGTGTGAGCCACGTGCTTGTGACGTCACCGCTACCCAGTTACTCCCGCGCGAGGCTGGTCCACGTGCCTACCGCCCAGGTTGTGTGCAGTGTGAGCCACGTGCTTGTGACGTGGTCGCTACTCAGGTACTCCCGCGCGAGGCTGGTCCACGTGCCTACCGCCCAGGTTGTGTGCAGTGTTAGCCACGTGCTTGTGACGTCACCGCTACTCAGTTACTCCCGCGCCAGGCTGGTCCACGTGCCTACCGCCCAGGTTGTGTGCAGTGTGAGCCACGTGCTTGTGACGTCACCGCTACTCAGTTACTCCCGCGCCAGGCTGGTCCACGTGCCTACCGCCCAGGTTGTGTGCAGTGTGAGCCACGTGCTTGTGACGTCACCACTACCCAGTTACTCCCGCGCGAGGCTGGTCCACGTGCCTACCGCCCAGGTTGTGTGCAGTGTGAGCCACGTGCTTGTGACGTCACCGCTACCTAGTTACTCCCGCGCGAGGCTGGTCCACGTGCCTACCGCCCAGGTTGTGTGCAGTGTGAGCCACGTGCTTGTGACGTCACCGCTACCCAGTTACTCCCGCGCGAGGCTGGTCCACGTGCCTACCGCCCAGGTTGTGTGCAGTGTGAGCCACGTGCTTGTGACGTCACCGCTACCCAGTTACTCCCGCGCGAGGCTGGTCCACGTGCCTACCGCCCAGGTTGTGTGCAGTGTGAGCCACGTGCTTGTGACGTCACCGCTACCCAGTTACTCCCGCGCGAGGCTGGTCCACGTGCCTACCGCCCAGGTTGTGTGCAGTGTGAGCCACGTGCTTGTGACGTGGTCGCTACCCAGTTACTCCCGCGCGAGGCTGGTCCACGTGCCTACCGCCCAGGTTGTGTGCAGTGTGAGCCACGTGCTTGTGACGTCATCGCTACCCAGCTACTCCCGCGCGAGGCTGGTCCACGTGCCTACCGCCCAGGTTGTGTGCAGTGTGAGCCACGTGCTTGTGACGTCATCGCTACCCAGTTACTCCCGCGCCAGGCTGGTCCACGTGCCTACCGCCCAGGTTGTGTGCAGTGTGAGCCACGTGCTTGTGACGTCAACGCTACCCAGTTACTCCCGCGCGAGGCTGGTCCACGTGCCTACCGCCCAGGTTGTGTGCAGTGTGAGCCACGTGCTTGTGACATCACCGCTACCCAGTTACTCCCGCGCGAGGCTGGTCCACGTGCCTACCGCCCAGGTTGTGTGCAGTGTGAGCCACGTGCTTGTGACGTGGTCGCTACCCAGTTACTCCCGCGCGAGGCTGGTCCACGTGCCTACCGCCCAGGTTGTGTGCAGTGTGAGCCACGTGCTTGTGACGTCATCGCTACCCAGTTACTCCCGCGCGAGGCTGGTCCACGTGCCTACCGCCCAGGTTGTGTGCAGTGTGAGCCACGTGCTTGTGACGTCATCGCTACCCAGTTACTCCCGCGCGAGGCTGGTCCACGTGCCTACCGCCCAGGTTGTGTGCAGTGTGAGCCACGTGCTTGTGACGTCATCGCTACCCAGTTACTACGCGCGAGGCTGGTCCACGTGCCTACCGCCCAGGTTGTGTGCAGTGTGAGCCACGTGCTTGTGACGTGGTCGCTACCCAGTTACTCCCGCGCGAGGCTGGTCCACGTGCCTACCGCCCAGGTTGTGTGCAGTGTGAGCCACGTGCTTGTGACGTCATCGCTACCCAGTTACTCCCGCGCGAGGCTGGTCCACGTGCCTACCGCCCAGGTTGTGTGCAGTGTGAGCCACGTGCTTGTGACGTCATCGCTACCCAGCTACTCCCGCGCGAGGCTGGTCCACGTGCTTACCGCCCCTCAGGTTGTGTGCAGTGTGAGCCACGCGCGTATCTCGCTTCACGTTCTTGTCACTTAATTCATTGTTGACCAGTGTTATTAAGGATCGAATGGAGAGTCTCTATTAGACCTTTATGTCACTTCGATTTTTTTTATGTCTGTCGATAGCGGTCGAACGGGAAGTTCGATCACACTGAAATTTGGACCATCCACAAGCGTCGATGTGGATTGAAGGTCTATAATTTTGTGTCAAAATCGTTCGAAAAGTTACAAAGTTACAATGCAGATAGACAAATATTTTTCTGAAATAAACTGGTGGCAAAACGTGAGGTAGGCATTTTTTAAAAGGTTTTTTCTGGTCATTAATAAGTTCATTTTATGGCGATCTGATAAGTATTGGCAAAGTTACCTGAATAGTTCTCGAAAATATTTTTCTGAAACACAGTAACGGCAAAATGTGAAGTATCTATATTATAGTAAATTTTTGTCCGGACACGAATATACTTATTTAAACGCGATCTGATACGTAAAAAAGGTGGGGGACATCCCCCCACACCCCTCATTGTGTCGTTTGTTTAGCACCTTTTTATAGTTATGTTCTCCTGTGTACAGACCTCCCCGAAATATATTCGCTCGTACGCCACCGTATAAACATGTTAATATTCTAAGCGCAGGATTTCGAGGTCGTTAATAAAAGTCTTCACATAATTAATCATTATATTTTAATCATTTGTGTTGTGTTTATTATGTAACTTAGTGACTGTTTCATGAGCAATGCATTAATTAAAGTCGGTCCACATTGCAGTGAAGGCGGCAAGCCAGACGGGCATACGTCAAGAGTATTCACCGCTTGCTTCAATCCCAAGCTACCTCACGAGTTCATATCGGGTGGGTGGGACGACTGCGTTCAATTCTGGGACCTTCGGCAGCAGAACGCAACGAGACACTTTCACGGTGCGCACGTCTGCGGAGACGGTTTAGACATAAATAGGAATGGTACCGAGGTAAAGTCTAACTAAAGAGCTTATCGCTCTCGTAAGTGTTGTATTATACTCAAATTAGATCCTACGTTATGAATATTTACATCACTACGCTTATTTAATTCTTTAGAAAATATGCTCACTATAGTCACACATTCATTGAATAGTCGACGACCTATCAAACCACTCACAGAATCAACAATTCACAATTCTTTGTTGAATTTTCGAAATGTGTGTGTAATCAAATCTGTTTCTAATATCTGCAATAGTTACTTGTCCACGAAACGTAAAACATTTGCTATATTTCTATTTAATAGAATTACAGAAGTAATGGTTTTTTTATAGTGATGACATCGGTTAGTAAAATTACTAACCGGTTAACCGAATTCAAAACCGGTTTAAAACCGGTTTAAAAAAAAAAAAAAAACTCTTTCCAAAAATAAACATCAGCAAGTGAGGTGAGCAAAAAGCCAGTCCGTTCTGCCTGCTTTTTTCGAGGTGGGTCATAAAAAAATCTAGTGGGTAAAAATATTGCTTTCAATACTTAGGAAAATACGTAAATCCCAGGGAAATCCCAGGAAAGAAGACGAAATCTGAGAAGTCGACAGGTGGTTCCTTGTTGCTACGGGACACACGTCGTTAGGCAATCCACAACCCGCCCGACCGCCCGTCAGAGGCGAGGCGAGGCGAGGCTCTTAGCGAGGGTGAAGCACACAACGCGCAAAAAACGCAAAAAAGTAGAACCGAATCTAAAAATCGAAACCGGTTTTCATCAAAACCGGTTCGAAACCGGTTTTCGGTTAATCGATGTTATTAAATTCATTTTTGAGAGGGATTAGAAACAATAATTTGTTTAGATTAGAATAATAATGTATTCGTTAATAAATGTTTACATGTAGTTATATTGATGGTGCTTGTAGATGATCATAATATTATAAACAATACTACTACAATACAAGAAGCACCCCCTCCAACTGTGGGATTAGCATCCCTGCTTCCAATGCAGAAGGTCCCGGGTTCAAATCCCGGTTCAGGCTGAAGTTTTTATACTTCTATTAAGGATTCAGTTCCATTCCTTCTTGTCTAAGGAATAAGTAAACGGTGACTTTAGAGCCGTCCTAGCAACGAAGCACTCAATAAATTCAAAGTTGTTCTGAATCGGCCTTGTTGATTCTGACATTTGTCCACAGGTGTTCGCACTGTCCAATCACTGATTCATATGTTTCGAAATTGTCATATTGACCTTTGATTGGTTTATCGCTCACTCGTCGATGGAGTTCGATGCCTACAGGGTTGGTTTAGTCACTTTAAATTTAAGTCCCCCACTGAAAATCAGTTTAATTACTGAGTGGGTAGACTCTAAATGTGAATACATTTATTTTATTTACTTACACTTATCCTTGTAAAGGTGATCTGCTTAGATACTGACCTGTTCCTGGCAAAAGAAGCAACCCCTCCAACTGTGTGATTAGAAGACTGTTGCAATAAACTAATCCTTGTAAAGGTGATCTGCTTAGATACTGACCTGTTCCTGGCAAAAGAAGCACCCCCTCCAACTGTGTGATTAGGAGACTGTTGCAAAAACACTAATCCTTGTAAAGGTGTTCTGCTTAGATACTGACCTATTCCTGGCAAAAGAAGCACCCCCTCCAACTGTGTGATTAGGAGACTGTTGCAATAACACTTATCCTTGTAAAGGTGTTCTGCTTAGATACTGACCTGTTCCTGGCAAAAGAAGCACCCCCTCCAACTGTGTGATTAGGAGACTGTTGCAATAACACTAATCCTTGTAAAGGTGTTCTGCTTAGATACTGACCTGTTCCTGGCAAAAGAAGCACCCCCTCTAACTGTGTGATTAGGAGACTGTTGCAATAACACTAATCCTTGTAAAGGTGTTCTGCTTAGATACTGACCTGTTCCTGGCTAAAGAAGCACCCCCTCCAACTGTGTGATTAGGAGACTGTTGCAATAACACTAATCCTTGTAAAGGTGTTCTGCTTAGATACTGACCTGTTCCTGGCAAAAGAAGCAACCCCTCTAACTGTGTGATTAGGAGACTGTTGCAATAACACTAATCCTTGTAAAGGTGTTCTGCTTAGATACTGACCTGTTCCTGGCAAAAGAAGCACCCCCTCTAACTGTGTGATTAGGAGACTGTTGCAATAAACTAATCCTTGTAAAGGTGTTCTGCTTAGATACTGACCTGTTCCTGGCAAAAGAAGCACCCCCTCCAACTGTGTGATTAGGAGACTGTTGCAATAACACTAATCCTTGTAAAGGTGTTCTGCTTAGATACTGACCTGTTCCTGGCAAAAGAAGCACCCCCTCCATTTGTGTGATTAGGAGACTGTTGCAATAACACTAATCCTTGTAAAGGTGTTCTGCTTAGATACTGACCTGTTCCTGGCAAAAGAAGCACCCCCTCTAACTGTGTGATTAGGAGACTGTTGCAATAACACTAATCCTTGTAAAGGTGATCTGCTTAGATACTGACCTGTTCCTGGCAAAAGAAGCACCCCCTCCAACTGTGTGATTAGGAGACTGTTGCAATAACACTAATCCTTGTAAAGGTGTTCTGCTTAGATACTGACCTGTTCCTGGCAAAAGAAGCACCCCCTCCATTTGTGTGATTAGGAGACTGTTGCAATAACACTAATCCTTGTAAAGGTGTTCTGCTTAGATACTGACCTGTTCCTGGCAAAAGAAGCACCCCCTCTAACTGTGTGATTAGGAGACTGTTGCAATAACACTAATCCTTGTAAAGGTGTTCTGCTTAGATACTGACCTGTTCCTGGCAAAAGAAGCACCCCCTCCAACTGTGTGATTAGGAGACTGTTGCAATAACACTAATCCTTGTAAAGGTGTTCTGCTTAGATACTGACCTGTTCCTGGCAAAAGAAGCACCCCCTCCATTTGTGTGATTAGGAGACTGTTGCAATAACACTAATCCTTGTAAAGGTGATCTGCTTAGATACTGACCTGTTCCTGGCAAAAGAAGCACCCCCTCCAACTGTGTGATTAGGAGACTGTTGCAATAACACTAATCCTTGTAAAGGTGTTCTGCTTAGATACTGACCTGTTCCTGGCAAAAGAAGCAACCCCTCTAACTGTGTGATTAGGAGACTGTTGCAATAACACTAATCCTTGTAAAGGTGTTCTGCTTAGATACTGACCTGTTCCTGGCAAAAGAAGCACCCCCTCCAACTGTGTGATTAGGAGACTGTTGCAATAACACTAATCCTTGTAAAGGTGTTCTGCTTAGATACTGACCTGTTCCTGGCAAAAGAAGCAACCCCTCTAACTGTGTGATTAGGAGACTGTTGCAATAACACTAATCCTTGTAAAGGTGTTCTGCTTAGATACTGACCTGTTCCTGGCAAAAGAAGCACCCCCTCCATTTGTGTGATTAGGAGACTGTTGCAATAACACTAATCCTTGTAAAGGTGTTTTGCTTAGATACTGACCTGTTCCTGGCAAAAGAAGCACCCCCTCCAACTGTGTGATTAGGAGACTGGTGCAATAAACTAATCCTTGTAAAGGTGTTCTGCTTAGATACTGACCTGTTCCTGGCAAAAGAAGCACCCCCTCTAACTGTGTGATTAGGAGACTGTTGCAATAACACTAATCCTTGTAAAGGTGTTCTGCTTAGATACTGACCTGTTCCTGGCAAAAGAAGCACCCCCTCCATTTGTGTGATTAGGAGACTGTTGCAATAACACTTATCTTTGTAAAGGTGTTCTGCTTAGATACTGACCTGTTGCTGGATAAAGAAGCAACCCCTCCAACTGTGTGATTAGGAGACTGTTGCAATAACACTAATCCTTGTAAAGGTGATCTGCTTAGATACTGACCTGTTCCTGGCAAAAGAAGCACCCCCTCCAACTGTGTGATTAGGAGACTGTTGCAATAACACTAATCCTTGTAAAGGTGTTCTGCTTAGATACTGACCTGTTCCTGGCAAAAGAAGCACCCCCTCCAACTGTGGGATTAGGAGACTGTTGCAATAACACTAATCCTTGTAAAGGTGATCTGCTTAGATACTGACCTGTTCCTGGCAAAAGAAGCACCCCCTCTAACTGTGTGATTAGGAGACTGTTGCAATAACACTAATCCTTGTAAAGGTGTTCTGCTTAGATACTGACCTGTTCCTGGCAAAAGAAGCACCCCCTCCAACTGTGGGATTAGGAGACTGTTGCAATAACACTAATCCTTGTAAAGGTGATCTGCTTAGATACTGACCTGTTCCTGGCAAAAGAAGCACCCCCTCCAACTGTGTGATTAGGAGACTGTTGCAATAACACTAATCCTTGTAAAGGTGTTCTGCTTAGATACTGACCTGTTCCTGGCAAAAGAAGCACCCCCTCCATTTGTGTGATTAGGAGACTGTTGCAATAACACTAATCCTTGTAAAGGTGTTCTGCTTAGATACTGACCTGTTCCTGGCAAAATAAGCACCCCCTCTAACTGTGTGATTAGGAGACTGTTGCAATAACACTAATCCTTGTAAAGGTGTTCTGCTTAGATACTGACCTGTTCCTGGCAAAAGAAGCACCCCCTCCAACTGTGTGATTAGGAGACTGTTGCAATAACACTAATCCTTGTAAAGGTGTTCTGCTTAGATACTGACCTGTTCCTGGCAAAAGAAGCACCCCCTCCATTTGTGTGATTAGGAGACTGTTGCAATAACACTAATCCTTGTAAAGGTGTTCTGCTTAGATACTGACCTGTTCCTGGCAAAAGAAGCACCCCCTCCAACTGTGGGATTATGGGACTGGAAAGCTCATCACGGCCATTGAACCCGATCATCACAACTGTTTGGTAATAGTAGTGCTCCATTATAATCGTTTAGCGCTATCATTTAGCTATTTCATTAACCTTGTGTACAAGGCGGACTGAGTCTCGTACTGAGTACGGTTTTCACACTTGATATACAGTCTATACACCATATGTAAACGCCTAGAATATGGGACCGAACAGACTTGGTCCAAAAAAGCCAGACCGTATTCCGAAACACCGATCTGAGTCCTGGCGTAAACTCTCAAATTCGAAGTATCGAACTCAGAAACATGATACTAATAATTTGAAAATATATATGACTGTTCCGAAATAATGAGATGTAATGGACTCTGCCTTCATTTCGCGCAGTTTGGGTTTGTTATTTGAGGGTTAATCAAGTTCTGATCTATTTGGGGACAACTCATGTCAACGGTGGCTTCCATGACAGTTGTATGAGTCTGGTTCTGAGTTCGGTCCTGCTTGTAAGCATGGTTATTGTTGGCTGTTGCTAGGTGCTAGTTTTATAACGGGCCAAGGTAAAATACACCACGATTTCCATCTTCTAATGTGTGATGAAAAATAATGTTTGTTGTGAATTGTGCGTAATATGACGCAGTCAAGTTGTTTATCAATATTGTTGCATGTGTTATGTACACACTTTTTTTTAAGCGGCTAGCAGCAAACGGCCACTGCAAAGATCAACCGTAGACCTATGTGTTGATAAGACAATCTACTGAAAACAATATTGCAGTAACGGTCGTAAAGTAATGAGTTGTTTTAATGTAATTAGATGCTAAATAGATAACTGAGGTCCGAGGTTCGTTTCACAACTTTGTCGTCGAGATAGCAGACTGTGTACGTTTATTGCAATACAGCTGATAACAGTACATTTGATTAAACGGAAACTAGACCATGAACCTAGATATACTCGCACATTATTAGCTACTATTAGCATCCCATTCACGTCCTTCAATATTATCGACGAAACTGTTTAATTGCGATTCCACCACGCACGTGGCTACTCGAGTCATTATTTGTAGTAGTTTGCAACTTGTTGAGTCTTCAGCACATCTTGCTTTGGGCCCGGGGTAATACACTTGTGCTTTCAGGATGCTGTAATTTTGAGAAGGATGAGCAAAGGAGGTTCGTGTGTACACATTTCTTAATTAGGCCTACCTTGTCGAAACTAGGGCTGATTCGACGCGAAAATATGAATATACGATATTCGTGTACAATTAATATTCATACACGCTTAAACCGTATCCTATACTTCGTCCGACCAATCCCCCTTCCCCGCCAACACCACCCCCCTAAACTCGCAGATTTGGCCGATGTCACAGTCTACAGGCCACAGACGACGGGTACATTCCGAAACTAGCTGAAGATGCCATTTCTGTGCAGTGGCCGTTCCATTACCTGCTTGATATCATTGGCTGGGCGTTCTTCCTAAGCCAGCCGGTTCGATTAAATCGATCGAGGGCATCTGCCAGCATTCACAAACCATGGCGCCGTTTTCAGAATGCAATTATTTAAAAGCTCGTCAAATTTTTAGGAATTAGATAATTTCGCCGTTATTTACACCATGCGCTTTGCAGGATTTTGTAATCTTTCATTTCGCATTCGTTATTGTTGGAAAACGATTAGCATATTGTTTTGTTAATTTCATTACAAATTTTTAGCACGCATTTCCTCCATCTTTTCACTTGTAGGTGTTCCGAAACACTTGACAAAATGTGACGCTAGGACGCACTAGCTGATGCTGGAACCACATTATTTACAGGAGATTTCGGAATGTACCCGACGTTGGGTTACGGGGTTGTTGGGGAGGGGGCGAGTTCGGGAGCTGGGCGGCAAGCGAGTCACGAAAAGGCTTTCGTTACAATTTTTTTTCACGAATATTGCAACTAATTTTTTGTTATCATTTGTGAACAGGAGGGGTGCTACGTTTAAACGCAAAAAATTCAGAAAAATAAACGTTTACAAAACTAAACGTTTTCTCCCAGCTTTAGTGTACCGGTATACGAACGTATTGTCTTATGGGGGATTTTATTTAGTTAGACAGTCCACCACACGGGGATACGTTAGAGAAGTACAAGCATATGTTACTCTTTACAAGTTGCCTTAGACATAAATTTGTCCCATCGTAATAAAATAAGACAAGATAATAAGATAAGTAATAAGATTTGTCAACTCAGATAATCTGGTTCTAAGTCGAGTACGTTGTTAAAAGACTATTCCAGACAACTGTGACATGGACTAAAAATATGCTTTGTATGATTGTAAATGTTAATAATATCGTTCTCGGCGAAAAAAAAAAGTAAAAATATACCATAATTTCCATTCGCGCGTAGTAGGACGTTAAAGAAGTCAAAATTTCATTTGAGAATTTAGTTAGATAAAACAAGCCGTGGTTATGTGTTCATTTGTTCACAATAGGCCTAGCTGGTAAAACATGTTATTAGGTCAACTCGATAGTTTCATAATATATAAGTTTAAGGGTCCAAAGTTATAATTTGTTTGCTGTGCCAGTGTTTTGCACCTAAATTTACAACGTTTTGTAACAGCTGCTCTAACAGACTTAAAATAGGTGTTATTGCAATAGCGTTAATTTTTTACCTGTGGCAATAGTAATGTAAAATCATTGGGTTTGAAGTAGGGTCAAACCCAATGGTAAAATGTTATATGTACTCGGTTCAAGATTCTACTTTTCAACGGTGGGTAAAACTTAAAAATCGTGTTGCTGGTTCCCAAAAAAATCTCGAATGAAAACTCGCATGCAAATTGTCGAGAAACGGCTCGCGCAAGGCTCCGTGTCTGGCTGATGACTATAGCCAGTGGCGGCCCGACCCCCTTGATATGCCCGGGGCCAAATTCGTAGCATATACCACCCACCACCGATGGCGTGGAAATCGAATTCGGGTGCGAATGAATAGGGGGTGTGGGGGTGATGCCCCCCACAACAGCGCCGCAGGTGAAAATGTTGTATAGAGTTTTTTTAATGTGGATTTAAGCGTTTGTAGAGGAGTAGAGGCAGTCTGGAAATGTGTAACTTGTGTTTGCTTTTCAGGTTTTCTTCCAATAGGTTCGTTTGTTTTACCTACACTGACCTACACTTTACACTAGTGTGGGCTCAATCTCTCTAAAAGGCGTTTGGGTATTAAGTGTAGCCAAGTGTAAGGCGTTCGTTTTACCTCAGTGCTACACAACTTTTCGGCTCATGCAGCAAGTGTAGTGTAATTAAATGGCGCCAAACAAATGTGTCAGTTCAAAATAAGGAGATCACTAATCATGAAAAACGCTTTCTTTTTCCACCGATGGTAAAAGCGCAGCACTTTCATAATAAATTAATGCATTTAAAATTGATAGTAAATTTATGTTAGGGTTCTTTTGGACTATATATGGAAATAATGTGAGCATGCACACCATAACCTCAAAACGTAAGTAGGTCAGTGTAAAGCTTAGTGTAAAGTGTAGACAAAAAGCGTTTTCTTTTTCTGGGTGACGCGAAGCAAAATTTTATAAGTGTAAAAGCCTACAATTGGCCTACACTCACTTACACGTTACACTACACTATGCATGTAAAACAAACAAAGCTATTGTAAGTGTCATGCATAGATGCATGGCTCAATTTCATATTTTTGATTCTTTGAAATTGAATAGGATTAAGAGGGAGGGGTGGAAAATGTTCATAACACGTTATTAGTTTAGAATGAAATAAAAAGAAAACTTGTTCTAATAAAATATTGTGTTGTTAATTACACAAATGTGTTATTAAAAACATAATTATAATTGAAACGTTGGTGAGCCGACAGTAAGCAAGCGCCAAATACGATTACTGACTTCACCAATATACATGGTAATATTTAAATTCTAAATGATTAAGTTTATTCGTGTTATTTAATATTGACTATTCATTTATAGGGGGGACAGTAATAGCAAAAGCTATTCCTATTAAGGTATTTGGTAATAGGACGCTCGCTACAGGCACGGCCCTCTATTTTCTTTTTCTTTTTAGCGCGCAATTAGAATGTTTTGTTTGTAAATAGTTTTGGCTGTTAAGGAAAGATGATTTTAAACTCTATTTTACGCCAAGTTGTTGTATTCTGATTTAGTATTTTGTAGATAAGCATTATTATCATATTCTTTACAACTCATTTTGTTTTACAATTACTTTTTTAATTTATGGTTTCGACCAACTATACCTACCTACTTACCCACCCAACCATGCACCCACCCACCCCTTAAGGGCCATGACCCAAAATTTGTATGGTCGGGCCGCCACTGATACAACCTAAACACACCTAAAGGTATTTGCTATAGCGCTCCGGTTTTGCATCTTCCATGACAACCCTGAACTGTAATAGTCGATTTACAGCTACGCGTTGCGAGCGAAGCGAAGGCGCGCACGGCATCGGACTGACTGACTCACTGTAGTTTTGTTTGAGGGGATCCCTCATACCCTCATAGTTGCAGCACGGCATCGGACTGACTGACTCACTGTAGTTTTGTTTGAGGGGATCCCTCATACCCTGATAGTTGCAGCACGGCATCAGACTGACTGACTCACTGTAGTTTTGTTTGAGGGGATCCCTCATACCCTCATAGTTGCAGCACGGCATCGGACTGACTGACTCACTGTAGTTTTGTTTGAGGGGATCCCTCATACCCTCATAGTTGCAGCACGGCATCGGACTGACTGACTCACTGTAGTTTTGTTTGAGGGGATCCCTCATACCCTCATAGTTGCAGCACGGCATCGGACTGACTGACTCACTGTAGTTTTGTTTGAGGGGATCCCTCATACCCTCATAGTTGCAGCACGGCATCGGACTGACTGACTCACTGTAGTTTTGTTTGAGGGGATCCCTCATACCCTCATAGTTGCAGCACGGCATCGGACTGACTGACTCACTGTAGTTTTGTTTGAGGGGATCCCTCATACCCTCATAGTTGCAGCACGGCATCGGACTGACTGACTCACTGTAGTTTTGTTTGAGGGGATCCCTCATACCCTCATAGTCGCAGCACGGCATCGGACTGACTGACTCACTGTAGTTTTGTTTGAGGGTATCCCTCATACCCTGATAGTTGCAGCACGGCATCAGACTGACTGACTCACTGTAGTTTTGTTTGAGGGGATCCCTCATACCCTCATAGTTGCAGCACGGCATCGGACTGACTGACTCACTGTAGTTTTGTTTGAGGAGATCCCTCATACCCTCATAGTTGCAGCACGGCATCGGACTGACTGACTCACTGTAGTTTTGTTTGAGGGGATCCCTCATACCCTGATAGTTGCAGCACGGCATCAGACTGACTGACTCACTGTAGTTTTGTTTGAGGGGATCCCTCATACCCTCATAGTCGCAGCACGGCATCGGACTGACTGACTCACTGTAGTTTTGTTTGAGGGGATCCCTCATACCCTCATAGTTGCAGCACGGCATCGGACTGACTGACTCACTGTAGTTTTGTTTGAGGGGATCCCTCATACCCTCATAGTCGCAGCACGGCATCGGACTGACTGACTACCTGTAGTTTTGTTTGAGGGGATCCCTCATACCCTCATAGTTGCAGCACGGCATCAGACTGACTGACTCACTGTAGTTTTGTTTGAGGAGATCCCTCATAGTTGCAGCACGGCATCGGACTGACTGACTCACTGTAGTTTTGTTTGAGGGGATCCCTCATACCCTCATAGTTGCAGCACGGCATCGGACTGACTGACTCACTGTAGTTTTGTTTGAGGGGATCCCTCATACCCTCATAGTTGCAGCACGGCATTGGACTGACTGACTCACTGTAGTTTTGTTTGAGGAGATCCCTCATAGTTGCAGCACGGCATCGGACTGACTGACTCACTGTAGTTTTGTTTGAGGGGATCCCTCATACCCTCATAGTTGCAGCACGGCATCAGACTGACTGACTCACTGTAGTTTTGTTTGAGGAGATCCCTCATATCCTCATAGTTGCAGCACGGCATCGGACTGACTGACTCACTGTAGTTTTGTTTGAGGAGATCCCTCATAGTTGCAGCACGGCATCGGACTGACTGACTCACTGTAGTTTTGTTTGAGGAGATCCCTCATAGTTGCAGCACGGCATCGGACTGACTGACTCACTGTAGTTTTGTTTGAGGGTATCCCTCATACCCTCATAGTTGCAGCACGGCATCAGACTGACTGACTCACTGTAGTTTTGTTTGAGGAGATCCCTCATATCCTCATAGTTGCAGCACGGCATCGGACTGACTGACTCACTGTAGTTTTGTTTGAGGAGATCCCTCATAGTTGCAGCACGGCATCGGACTGACTGACTCACTGTAGTTTTGTTTGAGGGGATCCCTCATACCCTCATAGTTGCAGCACGGCATCAGACTGACTGACTCACTGTAGTTTTGTTTGAGGAGATCCCTCATATCCTCATAGTTGCAGCACGGCATCGGACTGACTGACTCACTGTAGTTTTGTTTGAGGAGATCCCTCATAGTTGCAGCACGGCATCGGACTGACTGACTCACTGTAGTTTTGTTTGAGGAGATCCCTCATAGTTGCAGCACGGCATCGGACTGACTGACTCACTGTAGTTTTGTTTGAGGGTATCCCTCATACCCTCATAGTTGCAGCACGGCATCAGACTGACTGACTCACTGTAGTTTTGTTTGAGGAGATCCCTCATATCCTCATAGTTGCAGCACGGCATCGGACTGACTGACTCACTGTAGTTTTGTTTGAGGGTATCCCTCATACCCTCATAGTTGCAGCACGGCATCGGACTGACTGACTCACTGTAGTTTTGTTTGAGGGGATCCCTCATATCCTTATAGTTGCAGCACGGCATCGGACTGACTGACTCACTGTAGTTTTGTTTGAGGGGATCCCTCATATCCTTATAGTTGCAGCACGGCATCGGACTGACTGACTCACTGTAGTTTTGTTTGAGGAGATCCCTCATACCCTCATAGTTGCAGCACGGCATCGGACTGACTGACTCACTGTAGTTTTGTTTGAGGGGATCCCTCATACCCTCATAGTTGCAGCACGGCATCGGACTGACTGACTCACTGTAGTTTTGTTTGAGGGTATCCCTCATACCCTAATAGTTGCAGCACGGCATTGGACTGACTGACTCACTGTAGTTTTGTTTGAGGAGATCCCTCATAGTTGCAGCACGGCATCGGACTGACTGACTCACTGTAGTTTTGTTTGAGGGGATCCCTCATACCCTCATAGTTGCAGCACGGCATTGGACTGACTGACTCACTGTAGTTTTGTTTGAGGAGATCCCTCATAGTTGCAGCACGGCATCGGACTGACTGACTCACTGTAGTTTTGTTTGAGGGGATCCCTCATACCCTCATAGTTGCAGCACGGCATCGGACTGACTGACTCACTGTAGTTTTGTTTGAGGAGATCCCTCATACCCTCATAGTTGCAGCACGGCATCGGACTGACTGACTCACTGTAGTTTTGTTTGAGGAGATCCCTCATACCCTCATAGTCGCAGCACGGCATTGGACTGACTGACTCACTGTAGTTTTGTTTGAGGGTATCCCTCATACCCTCATAGTTGCAGCACGGCATCGGACTGACTGACTCACTGTAGTTTTGTTTGAGGGTGTCCCTCATACCCTCATAGTTGCAGCACGGCATCGGACTGACTGACTCACTGTAGTTTTGTTTGAGGGTATCCCTCATACCCTCATAGTCGCAGCACGGCATTGGACTGACTGACTCACTGTAGTTTTGTTTGAGGGTATCCCTCATACCCTCATAGTTGCAGCACGGCATCGGACTGACTGACTCACTGTAGTTTTGTTTGAGGAGATCCCTCATACCCTCATAGTTGCAGCACGGCATCGGACTGACTGACTCACTGTAGTTTTGTTTGAGGGTATCCCTCATACCCTCATAGTTGCAGCACGGCATTGGACTGACTGACTCATTGTAGTTTTGTTTGAGGAGATCCCTCATACCCTCATAGTTGCAGCACGGCATCGGACTGACTGACTCACTGGCTCCTAATTAATATTGACCTATTTTGAAATAGTACTAAGACTAATTTAAATAGTAGTAGCACTAATGATCCCTCATTAAATCAAGCTGCTAATTCAAAGTATCGATGAAGTTCCTGTAGAAAGTTTGGGTATTATACAGTAATACTTAGTTATTTTCTTTTAATTCAAAATTTAGTAGGTAATTCAAATTGGGGTTTTAGGGTATCTTCAAACTGGAATTGAAGAAGACAACTATTATACCGTGCACGATATACTGGTAACCACTGTAGTGTGTTCTAATACTGCACTCATGATTATCATTACAGTTATATTGTGGGAAGTGGATCACAAAAGACTGCTTTGCAACTGGAGGTTCTGAACCACACGTTATGCGGATTGTAGACCAGCGTACAATGGCGGTAAGTTGTCTACGTGAGACTTGCACACAATTGTCAGAATCAGGACTACAATCAGGAAACTGCTACAAACTAACAAACTGATCAATTACAGTATTGAACAGTGAAAACAAATCATGGTGATTGTGATCGAAATTATAATAGAAAAAGTGACATTATTTGTACAATATTTGCGATGCCCATAATCCCAATTACAAAGGGCAAAGAACAAATTAAGCAATTTGAGTGTACTCCCCCTCTCTGTCTAAAGTTATCTATCTACTAGGAAAACACTCTGTGTGATGCGTTGATAAGCGAGCGCGTCCATATCTACGAACTTTCTGGCGAAAAGTTCTCAAAGCTAATAAAAACAACAATTAACAACAATACAAGAATGTGCATTGCAAACATTTTTTTAACTTCCTTAGCTACTATAGGCCTACTTCCCAACATTTTTAAATGCTTTGCAACGTGCGTTGCTAAGATTTTTCGTTCTCATTTCGTCTATAGTTTCTTCTACACGGTCCGCCACCGTTACGAACATTTATTGACAGCAATATAAATGTACTTTCTGCCTTTAATTCATACCAGATTGCGTTTAAATTATTATAACTTTGCAATACTTATTGGATTGCCATAACATGAACATACTCGTGACCGGAAAAATCTTTATAAAAATATGGCTAGCTCACATTTTGCTGCCATTTTGTTTCAGAAAAATATTTTTCAGTAACTAGGCCTATGGTGTAACTTTGTAACTTTTCGAATGATTTTGTCACAAAACTACACACCTTCAATCCACATTGAGGCTTGTGGATGGTCCAAATTTCAACTTGATCGGACTTTCCGTTCGACCGCTACCGACAGACATAAAAAAAAAGAAAAACAGAACGAGTGCCGTAACAGTCTAATGGAGACACTCGCTTAATTATGTCAATGGGAATGGGCACAATTGAAACAAATGTCCGCTACAGTATGAAGATCCTATCTTGACACTGTGGCTCCACCTACAGATTTAGGTCAATGTCTATTGTGTATACTACTCTTTCTGCTTACAAGCACAGATTCTTGTTATAGTTTCTTTTTATATGGAATATTTTTTTTTTTTTCGTGTGCAGAGATGGCTTCCTCAGCCATTCCTCTTCCTTGTTATCCAGTATAAAATAAAATGGCTTCTTTTTCTGACCTGCCCATATAATTGGGTAAATATGCATAAAATAATTGGTTAGTAACATGGATTTCCAAAGGGCATTGGTACCAATTGTAGAAGAATCAAACTATTTTCTTACAATTACAATTGTGATACTGATGAGCGATGCCTAACAACCATAGCGAAATTAATTAAGAGGTTGGAATTCATAGTCCATAGTGGAATTTATTAAATTATTAAAATTTTAAATGTAGCAACTGATTAATTAATGTAAGATTGCTTAAGTGTGCCTTGTTTGTTGTTTGAAGTCTAAAACGTGTCTCGATTTAAACAGCGCCTTGCCTTTTAAGTCGGACTGATCGGATTCATAATCTGCCAACAAATTTTAAAAGCCGTATTTAATTAAACAATTTGCACAATTTGCCATTAGTGACATAGGAAGAATGACACTGGTTCATCATAAAGTTGCGTGACACTGCCACTTGAGCGCTTCATTTGTTTTCACTGGCACGCTCAGTGGCCAAACTCGGTGCCTATATGGGAAATAACATACAAACAACTGTTACCTTGGTAACAACAGGGGCCACTAGGTGTAGGAGATGACTATGAATTTCAGCCTTAAGCCCCATATTATGAACAGTGTAATAAGCTTTAATTAAGGCTTCTGATTGGTGGTTGCCATGGTGGAAACAAGTTTAGCTACTAACTTTCTTATTAGCTGCTCGTAATATCGGCCACAACTCGCGTATTCTTCCAGACCATTGGATTTATTGCTGGATTGCCTGGCGGAGTATACAGTTTCGATCAAGGACTGGAGAAGAAGCAGGGGAAAAATAAAGGACCAATCATGAAAGGAGCTGAGACTTTGCCAAGATTGGCATTTTGTGCGGATAAAAAACTTTATGAAATCGACTACTTGTAAATTTCAAAACTTTAAATGACTTGATCAGATTTTTACAATATGTTTACAACAATAACAAATTCCAGTCAACTGAAGTGTCCTTGTAAACTACTTTCGTAACACTTTCAGACTTAAAAAATGTATAATATACTTAAAATCAAAAAATTATAATTATAAGCATGAATACATACTGTACTCAATTTCATTATTTACTATACTGTACAAAAAATTTATACATAGATCACATACATTTTCACATACATAAGCGTGGGTAGAAAACATGAAGCGGGAGGGCCTATAGTAAAGCTGTTAAACGAGATACACGATCTCAACTGGTCTGATTCACCACTTAACTAGAGCAGGGCCCTAAATTTCAATGGCGTACTTGTTATAACCCAATATTCACTGTATGCTTTCTCCTATTATTGTCTTCAGGGCCCACATTTTTTGTACAAAACGACCCAAACTGCAAGTTAGCGCACACTTATAAGACTAGATTTTCTTAACAGCCGTTTCGGTACCATTCAAATCAAGTCTTTATGGCTCCATGAAAATATGTAGGTAGATACATAGCTTAACTAGGGCACAAAGTGAACAAATCATTCATGACAAACTTTAGGCATAACAGGAAATACAATTCTGAAAACCATTTAGTTTGAGTAACGTACTAATATATATATATATAAGAGGAACACGGTAAGTTAGAGCTAAATCACTCCAAAGCTCTCGTGTGATGTCGAGATAGTTACAAAGTTTAGCATTTTGAAAATCTTGGTTTGTATGCTTATTATGTCTGCAGTTTGTCATTTCATGTTAAAAGTTCTATCAATAAGAAGAAAATGTAAAATACAAGTATTTTCCATAAAGTTTTAAAAAGCAAAACATTCAAACAGTTGTACATTCAATGGCATTTAAGAAACACCAGCAATTAGCCTATTTCTCATAAATAAATCATTGTCTCACACTTGCACACTTGCATCCACACAGGTTGCACAGAACGGCATCACATTGTGTTATAGACGGGGTTATTGTGGCGAGGCTTAATGGTCAACCGAGCAAGTGGGTGCGTCTTGCCTTGTTGCTGTTTCTTGCTAGCTGCTTTGGCCACTACACTAGCCACCACAACGCTGGGTGAAGGACCCATACTCCTCACCACGGGGGGGATGGGTGGCTTACGGAACTCATCTCCACCGCCCGAGGGCGCGTTTGTAACGTCCAATGTTCTGTTGTTTGCGACGCTACAACCGTTCTTAAGGTTGTGAACAAGCAACGAATGTTTGATCACAGGCTGAGGTTGGACACCGTTCCGAACGGAAGCTATGTCCAGACTAGACTTGCGCTGAGGAAGCGAGGATTTCTGCTGAGCATGAACTCGCCTGTGTACCGTTTCGTTCTCCGAAGTTAATCTTGTCCTGGCTCCGGGTTGTGTACCAGGAGGTAGGGTTTTACTCACTTCGTACTTCCCCACTAGCATTTTAACCGATAAATCTTCTGCAGTTACAACAGGACTTGAAACATCTGGGGATGACTTGCTTTCTGGATAAGTACTTACTGGAGAAGGAGGGAGACTTTTGACTTTAACATCAGACTTCTTTGATTCGGTTTCCACATTTTCTCCCAATGTTGTTACCTTTTCAGTATTTACAGACTTGGCTTCAAATTCCTTTTTTAAATTACGCACTAAACCAGATATACTCTTCTGAGAATCGGCTACAGGAGATCTCACTGGTAAAGAATTATCTTTGGTAATGTCAGTGGAATTGTCCACTGATGAGCACCGGTTAATTAGTACAGACGACACTATGTTAGTTAAGTTCTCCAGAACCTTCTTCTGATCCTTTACCGATGCATATTGTGTAGTGTTGATACAAGGACTAGGTGTTTCATTCAGAAATGTACAAGGGATAGGAATTGGTACTTCAAGAGGATTAATCAAAGCCATAGCTGGTAGAGAAGTTGAAGGATGTGATATTGTTTCTGTCTTGTTTATCTGACTCAGTGTTGATGGAGTAGGAGCACTGACAGACAGTGACCTTGAAGAGTCTGGATGTGAAGATGCAAAATTTATCTCTACCGCAGGAAAGTCCGATTGATTTAATATGGCACAAATTGAGTCTGTGTTGAAGGTGATGTTAGGTTGCGAGGAAGCCATCTTCTTTAGTGAGATTTTGTCATGGCAAGAACTAAGTGTAGGTGAGCTGGAATAATGGGTATGGTTAGGGTTAAGTGCTTCAAAGGGTTGTCCCGAGGTCTTATTTGACACTGGGCAAGGAAAGGAGAAGCCTGATGTAGATAGCAGTTTGTCAGTAGAGGGACTCTGGTAAGGTCGAGGACCGTGAATCTTGTAATTGACAGTCCCTTCAGCTGTCCGATGGGGGGATGGGGAGTTGCTGGTGCTGAAGGGTGGAGACAAAGGATCACTGGACTGATTAGTATCGGGACACACTCTCTTCACAGTTCCTGTGCCTTCTTCCAATTTCTGCTTGGTTCTTTTCACTGTGCCATGGTACCAAGGTATCTCGTCACGATCGTAAGGAAACATGCCACTGCTGCTACTCCCAAAATCTTCGATCAATGGCGGTTTATCCATCCTTATCGAAGGACGCATGTCATAGGATCCCCAGGAACTGTTACGTGATGGGAGGGTTCCAAAGCGAGTGTCAGCAGAACCCCAGGAACTTTGCCTTGAAGGTGCGTCTCGAGGTTCCCCCTGATAGCCAAGAACTACTGCACTGTCGTAAGAACTCCAAGAAGATTGGCGAGAAGGACACTCCCTGCCCAATACCTCACTCGACACCTCGCTCGAAACTTCACTGGACACTTCCGTTACACATGGCAGTGTGGGGGGAGCTACAGCCGGTATTGTCTTGCGTTCCTCTCGGTCAAACACTCGGTCCAACTGGGCCGAGAACGGATCGCCCTCTTTTCTGGCCACAGTCCTAACGACACCAACACTTGTGGCTGCAGCCATTAAAGAAGATTTAGGAAAGACTGTATGCGCATTATCACTATCTTTCAATTTCAATTCAGAAATGTAGATGGTTCCCTCACCGTTGTTGGACAACTCGGGCACTTGTGTCTCTAGCACTTTGGAAGAAGAGGTAAAGTCTGTTATAATAGTAGGGGGCATTGTAGTGCAAGTGGTGGGAGACTCTCCGTCTCCAGGGTCCCAGATCTCCTTCTTGACGAGAACGGCGGTGAGCATCTGGGGAGCGAGCTTGGTCCGAGACACGGCCGGGTCTTCCACGTCCGGGCACGGAGACTCGAACTGGGTCGTCAAGTTGAGTACGAGTCCCTTACGATCGAGAAGAGCTTTCCTCCCGTTGACGGACGACCCCAGGGACTGAGACTCCAGCTCGTTGACCCGGTGCTTGACCGAAGGAATGGGAGCGTCCTCGTTATCCTGGGTCCGTTTGCAGGACGCGGGCAAGTAGACCACCTTGTTCTGGGAGACGCTGTACGCTTGTCCGTTGCGACACGGCATCCGCACGTTGGGGTTATGGTTGCGCGCTTCTGGCAGCGGGGGGTTGAGCCGTTCCAGCGACACGGAAGTGGGGTTACTGCCGAGCTGGAGCGCCGAACACACGGTGTTGTCCGGCGACCAAGACTTGGGTCTGCCACCCAGACGGCTCAGCTCGTGACCGGAAGGAGTTGCCTGAAGCGCCCAGTCCACACCCAGTAGCCGTTCAGATGGCCCCAACTCTGCTTGGGATTCGGCCACTGGGCCAGACAGTTGTTCAGCTTTTGCCACCTGTTAAAAAATAAGCTGCATTAGGAACATGTTTATGCCATACATTCCTTATTTTAGTTAAATAACATAGATATGTTCTGCAAAATTGCCAATAGCTTAACAGGGTTTAGTTTTCCCGAAAAATAACTTTATGCACTGCATTTGTGACAGGTAAGTTAGCAAGAGCAAACCGGTCCATGGCTCTCAAATTGATTTTTTGGATGAGAATGAAGAGGTCAAATGTAGGGATTTATTTAGTTGGGTAATCTACAACTGTAAGCAAGAGTGCAGTGCAGTGATGGGACATTTTGAATATTGCTCTGCTCTTTGCATCTTTTCAAGAACCTATACTCTATTAGTGAATAGGCCACTCAAAAATAAACTAGATGCAATCTGGTGGCAAGCAAATATACTTCTATGAGGAGGAGATTACTCGTCGTTGATTTGTTGAAACCATCAATGTCGCAGATAAGGGAGTCGCTTAGCAGCGCTATCTATTGTTAGTTTGAGTCTCCTAATTGCAAATGAGTACATAGTCAAATTATGCTGCCAAAAATAGCTAATATTTTGTTTGTGTTATTAGATAAGTACTAATGAAAGACAGTTAGACTACTCGAAAAATTTCAGGCCCCAAATACACATGCAAATTGAAAATAGTTTTGTACCAAAGCAGAAACATTTATGTTTATCACAAAACTGATTTTGATATCTTTGATACTTTCAACTGTCAACTGTGTTACCCCTTTTAGCTCAAGATATAAATTATAATTTCACACACACATAGTTATTTTTGAGGATAGTTAGTAATTTACTTCAATTAGGAAATGCTAATGACTTGACCAAATATTTATAGGCAAGTGATAATTGATGAGTGGTGACACACCATATTTCAATGCACCAATGCAATAATCTTAGTACACGGTGCACGGTGTAATATACTAACAGGGGTGGATTGGGATACAGAAGCTGTGCTTATACCAAAAAAGGGAATTATGTATATATCTGCACACAAGACTTATCTTATATTATTGTGGTTTATTTAATTAATTTGTTTATTTAGTGTTAACAATGTATTTGTGTTATGTTTTTGTGTAGAAGAGTACGAGATAAGAATAAAATTGTTTAAAATAAAAGGCAGAAAGGTTCATGATTGATACACAATGATAATTTGGATTGACAAAATGTCAATTAATGAGTTGGGCAACTGGTGTAACATGGTCTGTGTAAACTACATACTACTCTTGTTGACTGGATTGACTCATTTAGAAAAGGGTTCCCAACGTCTCGGTTTCACCGGGACAGACCAGAAATTGAAGACCTTGTCCTGGTTGAAATTAAACTGATTCCAGGACCCCTATTCTGTAACTGTTATAAGAAACTCCCGATATCGATTCGGGTTGCTATGGGTCGAAAGCGGGCGAGACATTATGTAACTTTTTATGCCTGATACCGCCAAATTTAGCCCGGAATGGAAGCGTAAACGATATTGATTCAGCACCTCTTTCTAGGCCGATATGCGTGTTTAAACGTTGTATTTAGCTAACTAACATTTGATTTCATCAAAAACTAGGTGACGATAAAGATTCCAACAAAGAAACATTGTACGTCGTAAGTTGAAATTCTTTTCTATAATTTATAATCATTTTGTTGAGGTTATGTCAAACTATACACGTATTTAGGCTACTGACTTAGCTTTAAATTAATATTTAATGAAGGCCTAGACCTAAATATCCCTCCCCCTAAAGGTCGTATGTCTAGGCCTAGACCTCCAGTGTCTTAGCCCTACTCATATGTACACATAGTTGCAGCAGAATACTAAGCGTAGTATATTTTAAAACAACCTGAACAAAGTTTTCGGTCGATGGCATTTGAGGTTATAAGCAAAACAAAAGACGATCACAACATGACTTGCGCGAACTGCGAAGCACTCGGAAGAGCTGAGTTTCTGATTGGTTACCACTTCCGCAGCTCCGTCGCTTCGTGATGTCTTCGGCTCGGCAGTCCCATATCGGCATACCCATATTGGACTATGCTATAGAATCGCTTTTATTTTTATTTTCTCTCCAAACCCGGAATGGGAACGACTATATACACGCTTTGAAATCGGCACGGATCCATATCAGGAAATTATAGAATAGGGGTCCTGGACTGCAAATGTCCCGGAATTACACGAAAGTGTCTTACGTCTGCCCGCGACCCCCGAAACGTGAGCTCGAAACGAGCAATGAGAATGGATAATGAATTAATGTGAGCATGGTTTTCCAAAGTTGACTTTTTCAAATGGACGATGTTTTCTTAACCATTTCATAGGTTTCAGTAAAAAAAATTGGTATACCCCATTATTATTTTTTTTTTATACAATAATTAATAAAATAAAAAATCGAAGACAGGCACGTAGACTTCTAATTTCTAACTCTCTGTCCATCCTGTAAAATGTAAATGCAAGTGAAAGATTTTTGTTCGAAAGGAATAAATAAATAAATAAATAAATAAATAAATAAATAAATAAATAAATAAATAAATAAATAAATAAATAAATAAATAAATAAATAAATAAATAAATAAATAAATAAATTCACATTTAGAGTCTACCCACTCAGTAACTAAACTGATTTGCAGTGGGGGACTTTAATTGAAAGTGACTAAACCAACCCTGTAGGCTTCGAACACCATCGACGAGTGAGCGATAACCAATCAAAGATCGATATTTCAAATACGAAACATATGAATCAGTGATTGGACAGTGCGAACACCTGCGGACAAATGCCAGAATCAACAAGGCCGATTCAGAACAACTTTGAATTTATTGAGCGCTTCGTTGCTAGGACGGCTGAATGTGTTGAATTCTTTAAAGTTCTTGTTAGTTTTAAGTTAACATATTTCTTGTCAAGCAGTAAAAACATGCGTTAGGAACATAAATCTGAAAAAAAGGTCAAACAAATTTTCCCCTTCGGCGATAGGTTTCTGGCCCTTTGGCCTCTACCTTCAGCAGTATCAAATGAGCCCTTCTCTTTTCCTGCGCTATTTATCCTAGAATGTTATTTTCCAGGGTTGGGAACCCTACATTTAGAGGGTATAAAGTGGCATGATCAATCTCCTCATTCTCAATCTATTAAGCTAATACTATTGCTTTTAAATATTTTTTGTACCTATAGGTTTCCAGAAAAGACTCTCAAATCCTACCTACACAATGACTTAAAGTAATATACCCTAGAATAGAATTGTACTAACCAAGCCCGGAGACTTGAGATTTGTTTCCGATTTCGAGCGCTGTAGTTTCTCGCGGTTCTTCATAGCATCCAAGATGCCCTGGTAGGTTTCTAGTTGAGAGATAAAACTAGTGTTTGGTTTTATGCAGCTGCGCTTCTCTTTCACGTGCTCAAATGCTTTCTTGAAATCCCAGTTGAATGCTTTCATTGCGTAGGCAATGACAACAGATGCAGACCTGCTGACACCCATCTTACAGTGAACCAGCACTTTTGATCCTTCTTTCCTGCAACAATACATCAATCAGACATCAGAATTAGTTGCTGGAAAACCTCACTTTCAGCTTTTACTCATTCCAATGCTATATTCAGTAGTACTATACATACTAGCAATTCATGTTGCTTGTTCTTCTAAGTACATATGTATATGGTGTATAAATATTGCTACAAACACATTAGTCATCAAGGCCCTGCCTAGAAGCTGTCTCGCCAGTGACCTCAGACGGTGGGAACAAGCCCATATCGCGGTAACCCTGTCCCGAGACCCTCCCAATCTCAACATCAGGTAGCCCCGCCTCCCACCGCCTTCCTTACCCTACCCCCAACAGCACTGGTGTTCAACCATTGTATATACTGTAAATAGTTTTAGTTTAAGTATTCTCCTTCTGGTGACCAAGATCAAAGCGTCGAAACGTCCAGAAGTTTTTGTGTTGTGTTTTTTGTTTTTTTTTTGTGTCATCTATGCTACGCAGCCCGCCAAATGGTTTCAGGTAAGCTGTTGGCTCCTATCCTTCTTCCCCTCTCACACAAATACTAAGATGGCTATATTTAATATTGTTGATACTTTTGTATTTTCTATCAACAGGTACACGAAACAAAATCTGGCTCGACACATAACCGGTTTGAAACTGGTTACTGATTATTCGATGTAATTCCTTCCTAACATGTACAGGGAGCTGTGGAGCGGTCAACTGTCACTGAATGTTGGACAACTTTCAACAATATGAACTTCTAATTCGTTAGAAAAACTACATCTCCGACTTAATTGTAACCAATGGAAATCTTTCAATATAATAAATTTGTTTCATATCATAAAGATCATATCAAATAATACATCTCCTTCTTGAGGGGTTTTCAGTTACTTTTGGCAGGCAGTGCTCAGTGGCCGAAACGCTCGCAGAGCTGAGGCCAGATTCACAAAGGTGCGTAAGTGCTAATACGTCCTTGTTTAGGTAAATCTTAGGGATATACATCATGCATGTTGTTCTGCAATCTCATAAAGATAAAATATCAACAATTTTACAATTATTTTATTTGTGAATGTGTAGTAATACCTAGAATGATTTTTTTATTTATCTGGCTAGGATTTGCGTAACAGGACAACTTAGATTAAGGCATCTTTGGGAATCTAGGCCCTGCAGTGTAAGCATTTGTTGAACACCACTCCACGCAGGAAATTGTAGTACCTGGTACTAAAATATATGACTATTTGTGTGGGGCTTGGAGCTACGTACAACAAGAAATGTTTTCATGTAGGGTCGTAGCAGTAAAGGCAGGTTTTTAGGAATCACGGTCCTTTCATCTTTCCTTTCAAAATAATACCTCGGATCGCCTTTAAACTTAAAGCTGTCCTGATTTCAGCATACAAGTATTCCAAACAAATGTTGCCTCCAGCAGAACCCCTTTCACCCACACAAACAACACAAGTACCGGTATTGTTGAAATGTCCCCCCCCCCCCCCCCCCCCCCCCCAAAACCCACAATTTGCACCCTGACTTCACTTATAGAAAGCAAAAAGAATGTAATTTCTAGCTCTAATAATTGGATTTCCTAAAAATTAAGTTATTCATGACAGGACATAAAATACTGACTATAATATGTCTATCTCATATTTTCCCTCAATTTTGTTTTGGAAAATATATTTCAAGAAATCGTGCTGTTAACTAATAACTTCTTGACCGATTATGCCACAATGGCTTTCCATCCGTATGGAAGATTGTGGATGTTCTAAATTTCAACTTGATCACTCTCCATTCGACAGGCATTGCAAGGAAAGAAAAAACAGTGCCACAGAAAAGGAATAGGAAAAAATATTACATACTTTGCTCTTGTGATGTATTTGAATGTATTATCCCAATGTTTTAGCAGATCCGTTTTCTCATCGTCGTAAACACGTACATTGAGGTAATTGAACATTCCTGGGAAGAAATTGTCTATTTCTCTGGTAACATTCAAGATGTGCAGAACCCTATAAGAAAAAGAAGAATACATCATTAGCATCAAAACCTTAACATAATTGTAATCAAATCCAAAACAATTTGATTCTATCTATCTATCATTCATTAATATCATTCATCTCTCTTAATAATGAATAATGATACACAATAAAAAAGGTTCATCTTGTTTAATCTTTTTTCCTGATGCTAAATGACATGACATCTCTTAACAAATAAATAAGATGCAAAAGCTAGTAGGACAGATGAATTCACTGACCCATTCTTCTGCAATTCTTCAAGATTGGATGCGTTCCACTCTGACCCAAGGTAGACATGGTCAAAGATCTCGGTAGCGGCATCCATCTGCCCGAGGATGGTCAGCATCTCCTGATCGATGAAGGGCTTGAACTCCACTAGATCCATGTCGAGATCTTCCTCGAGCCGTCCTCGGATGTACTTGGAGGTGACCTCGTCCAAGTCTACCGACATCATGATCTCCTTGAGCGTGCAGCGTATCACGCGCTCCGTCTCCGTGCGTTCCAGCGGCCTGCAATCATCACGCCCTTGCGTTAGTCACAGTGGAAACAAGTTAGCAGACGAACAAACGTTTAGTTGAAATATAAAGCCACCATTACTGCAACATTTTAACATTCAATTATTGACAAGGTTTGAGCATACATGCTTTATATGAAAAAAAAATTGTTGTAGCACAAAGAAATTCATATGGTATCATTTTTATAAATTGAACATACAATTCAATTTGTAGAATTAATATTTATCAAGAAATATAATGGCTATGAAGAACTTGGATAAATTCTAGACATTAGTTGAAACAGGTGCATCGTTATTCAATACTAGAAAATACACATTTGCTTTACAGGCAGTAAGAAAGTACTAAGTAGTCATCCGAATCAAGGAGAAGTGCTGTTGTGACTCACTTTGTGCGTACTGAGTCTGGCGAGGGTGGTCTCCGCGACTCAATGCTGTCCATTGCGTGCCACTCATTGAGGCACGATCGGTCCGACTCGATACGCTGCTCATAGTAGCTGACCCAGTCGTGTGTCAGGCCTCCTAGGAAGTAGTTTTGTTCACGTGCTTTTGAACTCACTTTGTGCAGAGTTTGAAGAGCGGACCTGCAACCAAAAAAAAACACTATTTTAACAACTTATCCACAAACATTTTAGGCCTAATTGATCTCCTAACCAAACTATCAAACTAGAACCATGTAGTTAACTCTTTTACGATTTCCCGATTGTGATTGAGATTCCGATACCGACAATTGTGGTTAAGGCCATATGAACACAACAAAAATAGATTTACTTGAATCCCAATCCCAAGGTCATGGATTATTATGTCAGTCTTTACATTATGATCATAGGATAGGTATCATCATTGAGTTTAAAATACCTTAGGGATTTTATACACAATGGTATCATGTAACGTCATTGCTAGCAACAGCTTGATATTGAGTAATAAGGTCATTCATTATATTATGCTTGACTAAAATCTAAATTTATAAATATGTTGTAGGCCTATACAAGCAGATTGCAGAATTGTATCCCATTGTGTCATCACTGATTAGATGAGCGTAGCGAAGCGGAGTGAATCTTTCCATACAACTCGATCGGCGCTTTGTCTGTGTGTGTGTATGTATGTATGTATGTGCGCTAAATTTTGTTCGTCGCGCACAGGTCAAACGGCTTGACGTATTTGGCTGAAATTTTCAGGCAACGTTCATGACTACTAAACTCGATGCTGTTAACATAACCAGCAATATTCGTTAAGATGCCAACCTACAAAAAATGAATTACTGAAAAATTAAATTTGTTTATTTATTTAATTAAATGAAAACTTACTAACGGATTTAAATAATGTTTCACTTGTAGGTTAATATCAACAGTACCAACAATTGGCAATTATTTCAAAATTGTACGTTTATCCGCCATGTTATAAAAAAATATTGTTTATTTACAACAATAATTTCTTTATTTTTACAGTGTTCCGCTGATATGATTCGCATTTGCGGAATTTTGCAATAAGATGCACATAGTATACACCAAAAATAGCGTACGTAACAATACCTATGCACTATTATTTAGAATCTCGATAGCTGTCATAAAATGGCTACAATGACATAAGATGCCAACCTACAAAAAATTAATAACTGAAACACATGTTTTTCTATTTATTTAATTAAATTAAAACTTACACACGGATATTATTGATTTTTTATATGTAGGTGCACATCAATACTACCAACACTCGACATTAGTTTCCAAATTGTAGCTTTAACCGCCATGTTATAAACAAATATTGTTTATTTACGGAAGTAATTTTCTTCGTTTTTACAGTGTTCCACCGATATGATTCGCATTTGCGGACCATTGAAGTTAGATGCACATAGTATGCTGCCGAAATCGCTTACGCAGTCAGACCTTTCTCACTATGTATTTGGAATTTTGATAGCTATCTTAGAATAGCTACAATGGCGTGTTATATTTAATGACCTTCACGGCAAACATGCAAATGTTAACAACGAACTTGGTCGACAAATTAAAAAGCCTTTATTATTATTTAAAAGCGGGTAATTGGATAATTAATTAATATTACAATTTAGATATAGTCTGTATCTACATTATAGAACTTTCCATACACTGATAGGTTCAATAGTTTATGAACTAGAGCCTATTGAGTAGACCACGGTCGAATGAAATTATGCGGAAACCCATCAACTTGAAGGTTTTAATTTCTTTAAAGAAAACTTCTTAACGGATTTAAATAATATTTCGTGCATTTATTAGCAACATATCAAGAAATAATATACTTAAGTTATAAGGCTGTAACTTGATCCGCCATCTTGTGAAAAATCATATGTTTATTATAAATGTTTTTTTTTTTAAGAGTAATATGATATGCAAATGATTTATTTGATTTGATACATTGAAAAAATCGCTCATCTGTCAACGCGGAGCGTTTTCCTAGTTATAACTATTGTGAGTATGTTCACACCCTTACATGCACATGTAAATACATATATGCATGGTTCAAAGAGGGTTACAGTGCATAACATGATTGAATAGCAATTAGAAATATTGGTTTTAAATAAATGGTGAATAATAATAATAATAAAAAAATTTAAAATTTTTTTTATTGAATTTTACATCAGCACAAAACACCGCACACAAATTTACATCCGATTCCCACAAAGCTTGCTGACAAGCTTGTCTTTGGGTTAATAACATAAAATAAAATTATATGTTGACGCACCAACGAATAATAATAATAATAATAATAATAATAATAATAATAATAATAATAATAATAATAATAATAATAACAATAATAATAATAATAATAATAATAATAATAATAATAATAATAATAATAATAATAATAATTTAGCAAGATTATAAATAAAATTAGGTGTGTTAGCAGTTGTACGTAAGCACTTTTCAATCTTTTTAGAATTGAGAAGACTTTTCGTCTTTGAAATCTGAGAAGTAATTTGGAAATTTACGAGAGGCAGTCCACTAAATTGCTGCTAACGGCCCGCGCGGTTTTGGAGTTCAACGAGACCCCACCAGGGAATCGCAAGAGGACTCGTATCAAGGGCGTTAAAAGGAAATACTATGATACATGGATAATTTTTTAAATGAACTTTCAATCAAACTGGGAGGTGTACCGATTGAGTGCTTTGTCTTTTCGAAACAACACAACGAACTTTGATAGCTGTTGTAAGAAATAATTTTGACCGAACATGACGTGAACATTAACATACCGAAGTACATTTTCAACTAGTTTAAACTTATGAGAGTGAATCCGTAGAGACAACATCCATCCTGACAAGGTTTTCGTGGTTTTCCATTGTCCATAGAGTAGAATTACTAGGGTGGCTTCGAGAAATCGGCCACGACCGTACAAACAATAACACGTTACACGACGCACAGAAGACACACGAAGACGACGCAAAGAAGATATCATATCAATATACAGTGTATACTAATGACAAGTACTAATAAGACAGTAACGACTGAAGTTGAACAAGGTATCTCATGGAAATACTTGACAATGACATTACATCCGTATTGTCCGTATAACATGTAAACACTGGCTTTGACCGAGATTGATGACTGTTTAAACTAGTAACATGTGATTAGTGAAGTTAAATAAGGTAGACATATGGAAGTACTTGACATTACGTCCGTATAACATGTTAACGACGGTTTTGACCGAGATTGTATGATTGTGATACATTCAATAAAATAATTTAATAATAATAATAATAATAATAATAATAATAATAATAATAATAATAATAATAATAATAATAATAATAATAATAATAATAAAATAGAATATATAATATACTAATAATAATAAAAATGACGGTATTAACAACAACAACAAAATACATCTGAGCCACTTTCTCCAGTAAATGATGTTAATAGTTAAGATTCTATCAATAATCGATTATTAATAATGCCACAAGCATAAAAGCTTCATATTAAACGGATTGAACATTACGGACTGCAGGCCATTAGTTTTGTGGCGTTAGCACAAAATCACTTAAAAAAGCAATAAATATTAAAGATATTTTCTTCTGTGGTTGGTTGGTCTTGTGAGTTTACTTCATTACTTCATTTTGTTGGCAATGCAATGCACATTACTATACTTCATCGACATGGCAGTCTTCCATCGTCATCTGTTATAGGTAGGAAAGGTTCAACTTCAAAGAATAGAATTTATTTATAACGTGTGTGGTTTCGTTTCCTTCAATCCGCAGCCTATCTGTCATAAGCCAACAATACAACGTATTGTGGTCATGTGAGTCGAGTATCGTCGTATTCAAACATTCTTCAAGAGTCAATCAAATGTCCAAGGTTCAAACGAAGTATTGCATTGCAACATAATGCTGACCTAATGTAAGTGCCGCACAGTATTTCCTCAAACAGCTGCCACATGGTATGGATGTAAAGACCAGGAATACAACATTGACCACTTCCTCAGAATCAGAACACATGTGAGACATACCGAGGCAAGGCCTTGTCTATCTACGCCGCCGCTCAAATACCGCAACCAGGATCAGAACACATGTGAGACATACCGAGGCAAGGCCTTGTCTATCTACGCCGCCGCTCAAATACCACAACCAGGATCAGAACACATGTGAGACATACCGAGGCAAGGCCTTGTCTATCTACGCCGCCGCTCAAATACCGCAACCAGGATCAGAACACATGTGAGACATACCGAGGCAAGGCCTTGTCTATCTACGCCGCCGCTAAAATACCGCAACCAGGATCAGAACACATGTGAGACGCAAGGCCTTGTCTATCTACGCCGCCGCTCAAATACCGCAACCAGGATCAGAACACATGTGAGACATACCGAGGCAAGGCCTTGTCTATCTACGCCGCCGCTAAAATACCGCAACCAGGATCAGAACACATGTGAGACGCAAGGCCTTGTCTATCTACGCCGCCGCTCAAATACCGCAACCAGGATCAGAACACATGTGAGACATACCGAGGCAAGGCCTTGTCTATCTACGCCGCCGCTCAAATACCGCAACCAGGATCAGAACACATGTGAGACATACCGAGGCAAGGCCTTGTCTATCTACGCCGCCGCTCAAATACCGCAACCAGGATCAGAACACATGTGAGACATACCGAGGCAAGGCCTTGTCTATCTACGCCGCCGCTCAAATACCGCAACCAGGATCAGAACACATGTGAGACATACCGAGGCAAGGCCTTGTCTATCTACGCCGCCGCTAAAATACCGCAACCAGGATCAGAACACATGTGAGACATACCGAGGCAAGGCCTTGTCTATCTACGCCGCCGCTCAAATACCACAACCAGGATCAGAACACATGTGAGACATACCGAGGCAAGGCCTTGTCTATCTACGCCGCCGCTCAAATACCGCAACCAGGATCAGAACACATGTGAGACATACCGAGGCAAGGCCTTGTCTATCTACGCCGCCGCTCAAATACCACAACCAGGATCAGAACACATGTGAGACGCAAGGCCTTGTCTATCTACGCCGCCGCTCAAATACCGCAACCAGGATCAGAACACATGTGAGACATACCGAGGCAAGGCCTTGTCTATCTACGCCGCCGCTCAAATACCGCAACCAGGATCAGAACACATGTGAGACATACCGAGGCAAGGCCTTGTCTATCTACGCCGCCGCTCAAATACCGCAACCAGGATCAGAACACATGTGAGACATACCGAGGCAAGGCCTTGTCTATCTACGCCGCCGCTCAAATACCACAACCAGGATCAGAACACATGTGAGACATACCGAGGCAAGGCCTTGTCTATCTACGCCGCCGCTCAAATACCACAACCAGGATCAGAACACATGTGAGACATACCGAGGCAAGGCCTTGTCTATCTACGCCGCCGCTCAAATACCACAACCAGGATCAGAACACATGTGAGACATACCGAGGCAAGGCCTTGTCTATCTACGCCGCCGCTCAAATACCACAACCAGGATCAGAACACATGTGAGACATACCGAGGCAAGGCCTTGTCTATCTACGCCGCCGCTCAAATACCGCAACCAGGATCAGAACACATGTGAGACATACCGAGGCAAGGCCTTGTCTATCTACGCCGCCGCTCAAATACCACAACCAGGATCAGAACACATGTGAGACATACCGAGGCAAGGCCTTGTCTATCTACGCCGCCGCTCAAATACCACAACCAGGATCAGAACACATGTGAGACATACCGAGGCAAGGCCTTGTCTATCTACGCCGCCGCTCAAATACCGCAACCAGGATCAGAACACATGTGAGACATACCGAGGCAAGGCCTTGTCTATCTACGCCGCCGCTCAAATACCACAACCAGGATCAGAACACATGTGAGACGCAAGGCCTTGTCTATCTACGCCGCCGCTCAAATACCGCAACCAGGATCAGAACACATGTGAGACATACCGAGGCAAGGCCTTGTCTATCTACGCCGCCGCTCAAATACCGCAACCAGGATCAGAACACATGTGAGACATACCGAGGCAAGGCCTTGTCTATCTACGCCGCCGCTCAAATACCGCAACCAGGATCAGAACACATGTGAGACATACCGAGGCAAGGCCTTGTCTATCTACGCCGCCGCTCAAATACCACAACCAGGATCAGAACACATGTGAGACATACCGAGGCAAGGCCTTGTCTATCTACGCCGCCGCTCAAATACCACAACCAGGATCAGAACACATGTGAGACATACCGAGGCAAGGCCTTGTCTATCTACGCCGCCGCTCAAATACCACAACCAGGATCAGAACACATGTGAGACATACCGAGGCAAGGCCTTGTCTATCTACGCCGCCGCTCAAATACCACAACCAGGATCAGAACACATGTGAGACATACCGAGGCAAGGCCTTGTCTATCTACGCCGCCGCTCAAATACCACAACCAGGATCAGAACACATGTAAGACATACCGAGGCAAGGCCTTGTCTATCTACGCCGCCGCTCAAATACCACAACCAGGATCAGCGCGCAATAAACGAAACTAACACACAGGATTACGAAATCTTTTTCTATCCCAAAGATAATGAGTAGTGTTATCGACATCATCATTGAACCCATCACACGTATCTCAACTCAAACAAACGTCACAGAGAATAAGACGTGCGAGCGAGTGGGCCTGCCAAGGACGAAACACCTTGACGGAGGCGACTGGCCGTCTAGCGCGGGCAGACTTTCTAGCCCAGGGGCGGGAAGCGAGGGCGACCGAAACCTACCATTCATTCCACCATTGCCGTTCTAGCGCTGAACTCCTTGCACGCCCAGAGTATACCCCACAGCTTAGTTCGTGGGTGGGTGGAGTCAAAATGACTGTGGACAGTTGGACACAAAAAGGTAAAGGATGAATATAGTAAATCACCGAGTTACGTTCCAAATCATTTTTGTTATCGTTTTGTGAACAAGAGAGGTGTTACGTTTAAACGCGAAAAATTCGGAAAAATAAACGTTTACAAAATTATACGTTTTCTCCCAGTCCTACCACCTAGACAAGTAAATGTATGAGCCACTCGCTGTACCACGTGGGATGTTTGGGCTAGTCCCTTGGAGTGCCAGAAGGGGGTTTAGTACAAGAACGGCACTGCAAGGTTAAGATGGAATATACTTTATCTGTCAATCTGAGGAGTTTGACGATTTGGAGCCCCCCCCCCCCTCAGCGGCATCGTCACCGACGATCAGCCATCAATGCAAATGTGTAGTTTTATGGACGACTTTCTATTGGATTGATTGGTCTCAAACAAGAAACAGCAATGATTGACAAATACATATTTTCTGTGTAGGTATTTGTTTTCGATTGAATGTGAAAATAGCTGCCATGTTGAGACGAAAGGAATCTTGACGTCACAAACGCCAGTGGGATTATCGGCATCGCAAGCACCCACGATCGAACCAAATTACGTATGTAACCATTGGCAATGTTTGTCCACAATTGGTCATACGTACACTTAGCACTTTCCGACCACTACACATGGGTACGACTTCGAGATGCGCTCTGAGATTGGTGTAGAGCGACTTGGATGGACTGTATAGTGTAGAGTGTAGACGACACAAGAGACTTGTACCACTTCTACCCACTCGTAGTGTGATGTGACGAACACTCCGCAAACACATTACCCAAGGACGTTCGGTTTCAACTCGCTGCCCATCAAAGGTTATGATTGGTTCACCACTAAATATAAAACAAACACATTTGCAAACGCTCAAGACAACACAAGGGCGAGTCCACGCAGACTATCACAAGTACCCACCCTATAGGCCGACCCATCTTCTTTCCGTTATAATTATCACTGATAACACTGTAAAATGAACCACATACTATCGCCGTCGGCTGTGGATGTAATCGTACACTGAACACGGAGTATACGGACTAGTCAACTAATGCGAATGTAGACACAGACTGTTAACAATTTGCCCGCGTTAGCAAATTATGAGGAGGCGTTCGTACGGAGGAGGGATGGAGGAGAGGGCGCACATTTGCACGGGGGCGGCCTTATTTAGTCATGGACCAACGGCGGGATGAATGATCACAGGTGCCGAGCGAGGGGGGAGAGGGGAGGGAATCACAAGAAGAGCACTTACAAGTTGTCGGTGTTTGGAGGCGAGCTGGCTACCAGCAGAATGTTGTTGACGGAGAAACGCGGCCAAATATGGACAGGAGCGAGTAACGCGACCGTGGACCTGCGAAGGTTGCAATGGTAGGACAATACACCACACACAGCTATCCGATTTAACACATTGGGCCAAACTTGATGGCATTCAACGAAATCTGCTTGATTATACCAGCACGCAGCTGAAGTCGGCAATGACGGTAGGAGCACTAACGATCAAAGACAGAGAATAGCATTCCTTGCCTTATGAGTGTGCAAACTTGTTCCGCCCATCAGTTCCCCCACTCTAACCCACCAGCACGTGACATGTGGCGCAACGCAGCCTACCACTGATGGTCACATGTTACCAAGGACCTTATCTTTACCCGGCCGCAATTCTGTGATATTATCACCCTGGCAAACCCAAAACGACATCAACACATTTTACATTTTAACGAGCATTTATTTATAGAGCATACATTTAAAAAAAAAAAATTTGGGTATAGGACAAATACCAAAAATGTTAATTTGTACTAATCGTAATAGACGGATCTAGCGAAATATTTAAAGATTATAGGCCTAAGAACAAATCAAAACGTATCATTCATAAGGTACTGTGTCAAGGTATATAAAATTAGCTCAAAACAGAAAACCGTGCAACAAAATAGAATCTGATGTAAAGATAGCATTCACAAAACAAAACTTGTGCGGTGCAGTAATGTGCGGTGTGTGCTCCCCCTCTCCTACAATCACATGACGCGTGGAACTGGCTTCCCGACTAGATTTGTCATGCGTTTAGTACGTCGTGGCGGGTTTCACTCTCATTAGAGTTCGAAAATTTAATGAAATTAACCTTTTTGAAAGTTTCACTGAAAGTTTCAAAATATTGAAATTTTGTGAAATATTCGATTTCCAAGAAGATTTTCAGGAATACAAACAACATGTTTAATAAATCAGTCATATCATTATTCCTCCTACTTGGCCCTGCCCTCCCTTGCTGGACTCCTCTTATAATGATCCCCACGATGTAGGTGGACCTGATTCGGAAGACGTCATATTATGACGCAAGCTGTCCAGTACGTCGTTTAACACCAACAATAATAATAATAATAATAATAATAATAATTATCGAGGCAGGGTAGGCCTTTGGGTTGTTTCTCGAATGCATAAGATTTCAATAGCTTCAAATCTGTCTGGATGTCATTTGTGTCGAGTCTTTGCCAGAGTAGCATTGGCATAAATCATATATTATGTACATATATATCAGAGTAAGACCCATCGATTATATAGATCAATTACTTTCGAACAATGAACAGCTTTAGATTAGTGCAAGGGCTGTGTAAGTGTTATCATTGAATCGTTTAGAACTGCATTTGACCATACCATGAAGGTCAAAGTATGGTCATGGTATGGTCAAAGACAGTTCTAAACAATTCAATGATAACACAGCCCTTGCACTAATCTAAAGCTGTTCATTGTTAGAAAGTAATTGATCTATATAATCGATGGGTCTTACACTGATATATATGTATATTATTTATGCCAATGCTACTCTGGCAAAGGACTCGACACAAATGACTTCCAGACAGATTTGAAGCTATTGAAATCTTCAATAGCTTTTGATTTGAAAATTTGATCAGTCAATCAAATACATATATCACACACACAGCTGCATTGTGCAGCACAGTGAGCAGAAGGTTGGTACTACCAACATAACAGACATAAACACTCTATAACTACCTAAAACTTGACAAAATCAATCTAGTAATACAGGAATGTCTTATATATCAATTTTTCACAATTTCTTGAAATATTTCAATGTACCCTTGAAAGTTTCACTTTGAAAGTTTCAAATTGAAACTTTCAATTTGAAACTTTCAACACTTCGATCTCTAACTCTCATAGTTATATAATAACAATATGATATATAATTATATATAATATAATAATAAATACTAATAGTTATATAATAATACAATAAATAAAACAGCCAGTACGAAAAAACAGGCGAAACGAAGTTTTTGGCGCATAAGCAGGACGCTCCGTTTTGACTGTCTTTTCTAACCAATGAGCCTATGCAATGAGCCGACTTGCTCGACGCTACGATAGTCTATGACCGACCCCGAGCATGAGTTTTGAGCGGCACGGAAAGTCACTTTGCGTCCGAACACCAATGAATAATGATTGCCGAACTTACACAAAAACGTGGACATTGACATTGTATACGTTGTCGTAGGAGAGAAATACATCATTCGCGCACAAATAATAGAGAACATTACGTGAGGTTGGCTATAGGTGTCGGAAACCAGATATGTAACCGGGCGCAATGGGGAAAACGTTTGAGCGCAATGACTTCTTCCTTTCGTTCCCGACCTTTCGCGGGTATCACACATCAAGGGACAAGGGCAAGTAGAATCCGTACGCAAAGTGTATTGGAGCTAAGCATTTATTTTGCTGCCCTTATTTTTTGTTTACATTTATATAGATCCTTTGTGGAAGCATCCTGGTGCATCATTCATCGCCTGACCATATCCCTGAGTGATTATCGGGTCATGCGTATATCCCTCGTCAGTAGTCGGAGTACTGCTTACGCCTAACAGGGCATTCGGTACCTACATGATATTACGGTATAAGGAAAAGAATAGATTAAAGTAAATGCAATCATTATTTAAATCAAGTAAGGCAGACGAGGCAAGGATCTACTGAATGTAGGCGAGACCCTGCGACTGTCTCGACCGTTGGGTTTGAAAACGCACACCCCACACAGACAAGTTGAGGACATAGTGTGCGTAGGTGCGCGTTCGGCTGCGATGGGATGAATGGAGAGTACATACACACACGCGCACACACACGTACGGAAACCGGATTTTCGGCCGCAGCAACGGTCGATTCGTCTTATCGCAAACAGATCCATTCGAGCCAACATTTCCAGGGCGAAAGTTGATGTTTGAGGACGCCCCCGTTGACGAGTGGTGCTTTTTACTTCATTTGACGAACCTAATATCCACGAGTTGAAGGTGTTTTAATTAACGGCAATCATTGACAACTTTCTATGATGATGACTCGGTGCTTGCGGCTGTGTCGGTGATACTGACGTCTGACGAGAGTGTTGCTGTTATGGCTTGCTCGGTGCGCGCGCTCACACAGACACAGACACGCACACGCACACGCACACGCGCACACACAACACAGCTAGCACATCTTCAGTTCGCGCGGCTTTCCTAATTCGGTATCCTGACACCGGGAGAAAAATAGCCGTTCCTAAAAGGAATGGCAATTACAGTTTTTGGACATAACTAGCAGCCGAGGAGCATTGTGTTGGTTCTAGTGGGATCTGTCCATGCACGTTCCCATTGCAAAGGTTCTCGCTGACAACAGTCCATGCGATGTACATGTTTGGTAACAACGACACGCTGTAAATATGGAGAAGGCGACTTTGGGACCAAAACGGGGCGCACACGATACTTTGAATAAGGCAAATTTCCAAAACGGTAGACGCAGTATTCTCTACATGGCCAACAGATAAGGCTACATGCAACTATCGGCAGCCACACATGGTAATACAACAACCAACAGAGAAAGTCGAGATTACAATCGGAATCTCAGCTAAAACCAATAACCTAATTTGGCTCTTCGTATGCCCTGAGCAAAAACCAAGGCCTCATTCCTTCCAGTACATTTTTTTAACTCTTCTTAACTCTCGCTAACCCCATGTTAAAATGACCCCGGGGTTAACTCCTACCCAGGCTTCCCTGCATAATTCGGAGGCAAATATGACCCTGTCTGATAGAAGGGTTAATAAGAGTTATCTCAACAATACTTTGAATGCCGCCATTTTGTCAATGCCCGTGTGTATAGTTTCACAAATGTCACATTTCAATTCTTTATTGAGAATATCCTATTTCTTGGATACGTTACTTTATGTGTTTATTGAAGTTTATAAACAATTTTGTGTATTTATAGTACATTATATAGGTCCTACATGTGTAAATATGTAGTTTTATTGAGTATTTTGTGGACGTTTTGAGGTTATTGGACTGTTTTTGTTTGTTATTGTTTTTATTTTGTCTCGTTTTTTCAACAATGTCTTCCTTCGATCGGCGTCTCAATTGCTGACTCCTGATTGGCTATTGGCTAACACCGGGGTTAAGTTTGCAAATGTACTGGAATGAAGCCCCTGGGAGGCAAGTTTTTAAACACACGTTTGCAGTCACAACGTAACGTCAAAACGTGAATCCATCCCACTCGTTTTTGATGGCTTGGAAAATATGCAAGTTTTTAAAACCAAAACGTACGTTGTGATCTAAATGTGTATTGCTGTTTATTCCCGTTGCTATTGTTCCGTGGTGTTCAGACTTTGTGATTGTAAACGTTCTGTGACCAATCAGAAACGAGCTTCGAACGCCTAGCGCTAGCAACGACAACTAAACAAACTATTTACCAGCTGTCAGTTGTCAAACTTTTGTTATTCTCACAAGTGTCAAAAGGTAAGGTCTAGGCCAAGATTTCGTAAGGGCCTAGGCCTACCTCTAGCTAGAGCATGTTATTATTAATAAATTTTGCATCCGAAAGTTGAAAAGAGTCTACGCGCTCCTTAAACCAATCTTAATCATTATTGTCTAAATCATTAATGTCTCCTTCATCTGCGGCATTTTCGATCTCATCGCGGAACTACGTATTAAATTGTTTGTTGTTGTTGTGGTCACCACGGCTGTCTGAAAAGAAACATTAACTGCCATCGAGTACAATTGAATCATGGGGGCAGTGATTTAAAACGTGAAAAATTATCAAACCACGAGTATTTCGACGGCGGGAGGGAACGTCACGTTTCGAGACGTGAATTTGTTGGCGTTGTGGTTTAAAAACTTGCATTTTGCGCAAAACGTACGTTTTGATCGTCACGTGACCCGCCAAGCCACCTTTTTTTAGGAAGTGACTGCAAACGTGTGTTAGACGTTTGCAGTCACAACGTAACGTCAAAACGTGAATCCATCCCACTCGTTTTTGGTGGCTTGGAAAATATGCAAGTTTTTAAAACCAAAACGTACGTTGTGATCTAAATGTGTATTGCTGTTTATTCCCGTTGCGATTGTTCCATGGTGTTCATACTTTGTGATTGTAAGCGTTCTGTGACCAATCAGAAGCGAGCTTCATTACGCCTAGCGCTAGCAACGACAACTAAACAAACTATTTACCAGCTGTCAGTTGTCAAACTTTTGTTACTCTCACAAATGTCAAAAGGTAAGGTCTAGGCCTAGATTTTGTAAGTAAGGGCCTAGGCCTACCTCTAGAGCATGTTTTTATTAATAAATTTTGCATCCGAAAGTTGAAAAGAGTCTACGCGCTCCTTAAACCAATCTAAATCATTATTGTCTAAATCATTATCATCTAAATCATTATTGTCTCCTTCATCTGCGGCATTTTCAATCTCATCGCGGAACTACGTATTCAATTGTTTGTTGTTGTTGTGGTCACCACGGCTGTCTGAAAAGAAACATTAACTGCCATCGAGTACAATTGAGTCATGGGGGCAGTGATTTAAAACGTGAAAAATTATCCAACCACGAGTATTTCGATGGCGGGAGGGAACGTCACGTTTCGAGACGTGAATTCGTTGGCTTTGTGGTTTAAAAACTTGCATTCTGCGCAAAACGTACGTTTTGATCATCACGTGACCCGCCAAGCCACCTTTTTTTTAGGAAGTGACTGCAAACGTGTGTTTAAAAACTTGCCTCCCTGGGGAGGTCAACATACAACGAAACGAACAATGGTCTCTGGCACAACAAACCAGAATTAGGGACTAATTGAATTGAATTAGTTTTTAATTTCGAAAATCTTGATCGCTAAACGCATATCAATATCAATTTTGTTGTCGACAAGGTTATGAGAAAAGTTTTTTTATTGAAATTTAAAATATGAATGAAAATAGTTCAAGATCCGTAGTTATAGTTGAAATCAAGTCCTACATACGATAATAAGGGATGCACCACTCCTTGCTGTTTGATGAAATCATACGATTTCAACAATCTGCAAAACAATTTTCTCATTTCATCCAAAGGCTATCATAAACGTATATGATGTTCAACTTTCTAACACCCCAATAACGTCTACCCAGCATAATTTCCCATTTTTAAGTAATAATCCCCAAGGGCGCCGCGAGGGAAGGGGGGCACTTGTCCCCGGGGCCCCCTGGATTTCAGGAATTTAAAATTTAACTTGCAGTACAATGATATATACGATAATCGATAATGTATTGTTATAATTACTACTTCATACGTTTTTCCAACTTATGTAACAATAAACTGGCATTTTATATTTTGTGAACAGTCAATCATGGCCAGTTACCATGTGCATCTCTCTAGATATTGTTCCTGTTGATGCTTTCTGTGTCACATACCGTTGTATTTATTTGATCTATACGGGCATGTTTTATGTCTACATGGGTTCATATTGGTTTATTAATCAAAATAGAACCATGTTTTGACAAAGTACGTACTTCAATTCCCAACCCAAAATCGTTTAAAAAGCGTACAAAATAAAAAAGCGTGCCGCGGGGCAACGAGCTTCCCCCCCCCCCCCATCCCCTCCCCAAGACACCTCTTCCACCCACAGGTAGAAAGTGTTATTTTGCTGTGCCCCCCCCCCCCCCCCCCCCCCCCGCCGAATTGCAAAATATAGTACCGGCGCCTATGACATTCTTACAATATTTGCCTTTTAGGACACTTCTGACTCAGTTTTACGTCAACGCCAATATTATTATTTATTATTAAATCATTTTTAATCATCATTAAATCATCATCATCATCATCATTAAACAGTAATGTTAGGTAGGAAGGCTATATTGTATGTACTGGAATGTATAAGGTTAGGATAGATACAAATGTAACAAGAACAAATATAGGCCGACAGGCATATCGTAAAGATAATGGAACAAGTCGCATAGAAATTAGTATTAAAAACAAGTATAATAATTCAACGATCATTTTGTTTGTACAACACAAATCAAGAGTTTAGCACCAACAATGTGACAACTTTAGGATGACTACTACTTGAGCTACACTGTGGAAAAGCCGAGGTCAATAGATGATTTTCAGAATTGATTTACGACCCTTAGATAGAGCCAATCACGGCCCTCTAGATCATCAATGACAACAATGCACAACGGTGAAAAATATACCTTTACATAACTATCAAGGACCCTTAGATAAAGCTAATCACGGCTTCCTAGATCAATTCTGAAGATGATTTTCAGAATTGATCTAGGACCCTTAGATAGAGCCAATCACGGCCCTCTAGATCATCAATGACAACAATGCACAACGGTGAAAAATATTACATAACTATCAAGGACCCTTAGATAGAGTTAATCACGGCTTCCTAGATCAATTCTGAAAATCATCTATTTACATTATGAACACTTATTTGCCGAATAACTTTCTTTCACCATGCAACCGTCAATAAGAAGTTTTTAAATAATATTTATTATTATTATTATTATCATTAATATTTATTATTATTATTATCATTATTATTATTATATTATTATTATTATTATTATTATTATTATTATTATTATTATTATTATTATTATTATTATTATTATTATAATAATTATTATTATTATTATTATTATTATTATTATTATTATTATTATTATTATTATTATTATTATTATTGTTATTATTATTATTTATTTATTATATATTTATTATGCATGGTTTCTGATATACTCTTCTCGCGTTTTTCCTCCTTTTTGAATATTTTGTGTGTTTATTTAAGGTTAAATTTAAGAGCAGTGAGAATGTCAATTATAAGTCCTTGAGTTGGTCTTCTACAATGGTATCCTTAGGTCAGTTGTGTTCATTACTTGTGTTATTCAGTTATTTTGAAATGTTTCTTTGATTTATATAATTTTTGTTTTATATTATTTATGTGCATTTATAGTGCATAATATGTTGATGTAATGCACCCGTGGTTTTTCGTGGCGAATGAGGATTCTCTGCGGACAAGCCTTTTTGGCTTCGCAGAATTTATTTATCTATATGTATCTAGAAGACCGCTGTGTACTTTGAATAATCCTAATAAAAAAAAAAATACATAACAAAAATTATTATTATTATTATTATTATTATTATTATTATTATTATTATTATTATTATTATTATTATTATTATTATTGTGGTGTTGTGTGTTCGTAAAATATAATTAATGGTGTAAGTCTACGAAATATATAACAAAATGTCGGCAAAAAATTAAAGTGACGCGAGAAAAACATGGCAGTAATTTAGATTTTAATGATTGCTAATTTAAAAAAAAAAATGAATCATCAAGTTTGTTTTAGAATATCACACATAAAAAACAGTCAAACTGCGTTATGTAGGTATAGTCCTCCCAACGAAACTATTCTCATGCTTTCGTCATAACCCCTGAGACCTCGAAGTAAACTTCCGCGGACGGTTTACTGCCTGTGTTCATGCTAAGATGGCGCACGACGAAATTAGCAGCTCCTGCACTGCAATCATGTAACTTTGATCGCTAACGTTGAAATCTATCTCCGCCTGGCGGAGGGACGTCGAACTCGGGAGTTCGACGAGCCTCCGCTAGGTGGAGATCAAGTAGACCAATTGTTGTGTACCCAATGAGAGATCGAGAATTCAAAGAAGTTCACAGGAACTATCAAAATCCAGCAAGCTGTGAGCAACATTGGTAGTCTTTTGTTGTTATTGAAAGCCTGTCAAACAAAATGTATACAAATTCACACTTTACTGTATGATCCATAGAGTAACTACTCGCAGCAAGTATTTATTCTAATATTCCACTGTGTTTTAGAGGTAGGTCTAAACTGTAAAGGTATAGTCCGTCCTACTTTAGTTTTATGAAATAAAGTCGTTTAAACACCGGCGTTTCCGCCATTTCTTGGTATCGAAAGCTGTGAATGGCTGGGTGCCCGGGATCTATTTTCAATTATCACTTCTCTTCAAACATGACTTATTGGTTTTGTTACTACAAACTTTTATTTGTATTTAATTTTTAAAAATATTCCTCGTCTAATATTATTAATAGCAACTTACACAAATGAGAGAATTACCATTTATCAACATCGGACAAGTTGGCCAACTCACGAACTGAGAACAATCCGACGCAATCTTCCATCAAGCACACGGAGGAATGACAAGTTAAGTTGCCATTCTGGACATGGCCTGTGAAGAAAGCATGAGAATAGTTTCGTTGGGAGGACTATACTGGTACGTAATCTGACTTACGATTGAACAAATTATATACTAGTGTGTGTCTCTAATATCTCATGTGTACATGATTGATAACATTACTATGACTCCGCAGCCCGAAACTGTTCTTGACACTGTTATCGCGGTGTTAGATATTTGTAACCTCGGAACTCGCGGTTTGCAGAACATCGCATATGGATGTAGTGGTTACGCCAAATACTTTGGGCGGTTTCAAAATATAAATCAATGATATTAAAAATTGTTATAACTAGTTTCTACATTGTAGAGTAGTTTTCCAAAACTCAGCGCCGAGCTGGCGCTATATCCAGAACGTGCAAAGATGTTCCACAGAACACAGCACTATCAAGCAATTGGGTTCCAGCCTACCGCTGATTCAACGGATCTCTAGCGAACCTTTTCTTCGCAAACTCCGCTAGATGAATCCCCTGTCTCTTACGATACGTTGTCATGAATATCACTTGGGCTAAGGGTTGGTGGTAATGCTACATGAATCCCCTGTCTCTTACGATACGTAGTCATGAATATCACTTGGGCTAAGGGTTGGTGGTAACGCTAGATGAATCCCCTGTCTCTTACGATACGTTGTCATGAATATCACTTGGGCTAAGGGTTGGTGGTAATGCTACATGAATCCCCTGTCTCTTAGGATACGTTGTCATGAATATCACTTGGGCTAAGGGTTGGTGGTAATGCTACATGAATCCCCTGTCTCTTACGATACGTTGTCATGAATATCACTTGGGCTCAGGGTTGGTGGTAACGCTAGATGAATCCCCTGTCTCTTAGGATACGTTGTCATGAATATCACTTGGGCTAAGGGTTGGTGGTAATGCTACATGAATCCCCTGTCTCTTAGGATACGTTGTCATGAATATCACTTGGGCTAAGGGTTGGTGGTAATGCTACATGAATCCCCTGTCTCTTACGATACGTTGTCATGAATATCACTTGGGCTCAGGGTTGGTGGTAACGCTAGATGAATCCCCTGTCTCTTAGGATACGTTGTCATGAATATCACTTGGGCTAAGGGTTGGTGGTAATGCTACATGAATCCCCTGTCTCTTAGGATACGTTGTCATGAATATCACTTGGGCTAAGGGTTGGTGGTAATGCTAGATGAATCCCCTGTCTCTTACGATACGTTGTCGTGAATATCACTTGGGCTAAGGGTTGGTGGTAATGCTACATGAATCCCCTGTCTCTTAGGATACGTTGTCATGAATATCACTTGGGCTCAGGGTTGGTGGTAACGCTAGATGAATCCCCTGTCTCTTAGGATACGTTGTCATGAATATCACTTGGGCTAAGGGTTGGTGGTAATGCTAGATGAATCCCCTGTCTCTTACGATACGTTGTCATGAATATCACTTGGGCTAAGGGTTGGTGGAAATGCTAGATGAATCCCCTGTCTCTTACGATACGTTGTCATGAATATCACTTGGGCTAAGGGTTGGTGGTAATGCTACATGAATCCCCTGTCTCTTACGATACGTTGTCATGAATATCACTTGGGCTAAGGGTTGGTGGTAACGCTGATCTGTCTCTTACGATACGTTGTCATGAATATCACTTGGGCTAAGGGTTGGTGGTAACGCTAGATGAATCCCCTGTCTCTTACGATACGTTGTCATGAATATCACTTGGGCTAAGGGTTGGTGGTAATGCTACATGAATCCCCTGTCTCTTAGGATACGTTGTCATGAATATCACTTGGGCTAAGGGTTGGTGATAATGCTACATGAATCCCCTGTCTCTTACGATACGTTGTCATGAATATCACTTGGGCTCAGGGTTGGTGGTAACGCTAGATGAATCCCCTGTCTCTTAGGATACGTTGTCATGAATATCACTTGGGCTAAGGGTTGGTGGTAATGCTACATGAATCCCCTGTCTCTTAGGATACGTTGTCATGAATATCACTTGGGCTAAGGGTTTGTGGTAATGCTACATGAATCCCCTGTCTCTTACGATACGTTGTCATGAATATCACTTGGGCTCAGGGTTGGTGGTAACGCTAGATGAATCCCCTGTCTCTTAGGATACGTTGTCATGAATATCACTTGGGCTAAGGGTTGGTGGTAATGCTACATGAATCCCCTGTCTCTTAGGATACGTTGTCATGAATATCACTTGGGCTAAGGGTTGGTGGTAATGCTAGATGAATCCCCTGTCTTTTACGATACGTTGTCGTGAATATCACTTGGGCTAAGGGTTGGTGGTAATGCTACATGAATCCCCTGTCTCTTAGGATACGTTGTCATCACTTGGGCTAAGGGTTGGTGGTAACGCTAGATGAATCCCCTGTCTCTTAGGATACGTTGTCATGAATATCACTTGGGCTAAGGGTTGGTGGTAACGCTAGATGCATCCCCTGTCTCTAAGGATACGTTGTCATGAATATCACTTGGGCTAAGGGTTGGTGGTAACGCTAGATGAATCCCCTGTCTCTTACGATACGTTGTCATGAATATCACTTGGGCTAAGGGTTGGTGGTAACGCTAGATGAATCCCCTGTCTCTAAGGGATACACACCTACCTTATAAGCACTGTGTAGTACACGTGACCTACACGTGTAGTGCGCTCTTATAATATCGGAAACTCTGGTACCGAGACCAAGGTTCCCGGTTAACATTGAACACAAGAGAAGGTCTTCACGTTTTATTTAATCTATTATTCTATCCCTATACGGAAACTTTAGGAAATACGACTCCTCGCGGTTAAGCTCTCAACACACTGGATTTTTTTTTTCAATAGATCAGAGGTTTTGAATATCTTTCCGAAAATGGTCACATCACAGTGGAATTATTATCATTTGCCCTTGTAGACCTAGTTATCCCGCTGCTGCTGCGTCGGTCAGATTTATTGGTCCCAATTACATTTATAGTTCATGCCCATGGCATTCTCCCAATATGGACGTGCGCCGTCTACGATTTGTCCCAGACAGATTATCGCGGAGCTCAGTGTGAAGTCGTGCAACCATTTTGTCGGCACCGCATTTCTACCATTGTTTAGTAAACAGCAACTCCTCTATTAATGGTGTTTGTGTTGTGCGAGTTAAACCATTAGAACGAGGAGGTGGAGACTGGAGGTGAAGCCAAATAGCAATCAATCAATTGGAAGTATTTGGTTACTAGTTATTGCTTGGCACTTTTGATTGAGATAACAAGGTATAGGGATGGGAGAATGTTGCCGCATAGGCTTCAGCTTCACAGGCGCTAACAACGGCAAGTGTCTTCTTCGTCCCATTCAAAACCCGAACAAATATTGCAATATTTATGTACAAATCAGTAACTGTACAATTTGGAAATGTGCTCGCGAATTTATAACAATGCATTGACAAGACTTACTTCCTGTAGTAATATTATGTAACTGTAATTTGTGTTCAAGTTACCCTGGAAACATTGAAACAACATTGAAACATTGAAACATGGAAATCTAAAATCACCCTCAATGACGATTGTACATTGCGTCGCTGGGTAGGATTGTGATGGCGATGATGATAATGCCGTCACGGTACTGCGCTTATAATCTACAAGGATAAATAGTCCAGCATCAAAGTGTTGACAATCATAGTTCTGTGCAATTTCGAGGGAAGAGTATAGCACCATATACTAATGTGTTCATGAGGCCTCACAGTATTTAGCGCACTTTGGTGCCAGAACGATATCCGGCGGCGCCCCCAATTTTGACTACACATTTCATTGAATATTGCTCAACTACGGCCAAACGGTTGGTCAGAAAGCGAAAATGATCGAAGTAAAATATATTTGTATGCAATTGACAAATATTTTGGTGTAAAAATTATTCATGTTCGCTACATATTGCTTAAGTTATCGGCAATTAAGTATAAAATTAATATATTCTCAATATATAAAACCATGGAAAAACTATATATTGTCAAAATATTACAAACATATTCATACATTTATTGAAATCTCAGAGTGTTGCCTTGTCGGTGAATTTTTTTTCATAATTTTATGTTCAAGCGATTGGTATTAGTGAAGTATTAAAGACGTGAATGCGCCACGGCTTTTGTGCACCCGCTAAACGCAAGTGTAATGCATCGAAGTATTGACAATCATAATATTGTAGTAATTCGAAAGAAAAGTATAGTACTCTCTTCGTTTTAGTTGTAGAATAATAATTTGGAAGGTGCCAAGCTCCAGTAATAGGCATTTACAAGTTATACATAGAAAATAAAATGGCCGACCCTCAAGAGGTTTTTCCTATTTATCTTCACAACCGTAAGTTTTATGGCAAAACGTATGATGACAAAAATTATATCTTATAAAATTCTACACAAACATAATACTAAAGTATTTTTATAGGAAGTACTACTTACGAACAAATTTAATTTTTGTATGTGCATCTGAACTCAAATGTACAAACCTTGGCTCCCGTTCGCTTCTTGATGAATCAACTGTGACCTAAGGGAGTGGTCTCAATCTCTTCCTTTAAGCTTATAAAATAATAATTTTGATGGTGCCAAGCTCCAATAGTATGCGTTTACGAGTTGCATGTAAAAAACAAAATGGCTGCCACGACAGGTGGTTTTGGCAATTTATCTTCATAACCGTACTATTTACGACAAAATCTAACATGACAAAAAATATTCCTTGTAAAATTCTACATACCACTGATATTTAGGTATTTTTATATGACATACCATTTACGTACAAATTTAAATTTGTGTGTGTTAATCTGTACTAAAATGTACAAGTATTGGCTCCCCTGGGCTACTAGACCAAGCAAGTATGGACTATGTGAGTGGGCTCAATCTCTTCATGTTAACTTATAGAATAATAATTTTGAAGGTGCCAAACTCACATATTTGGCGTTTAAGAGATACACGCAAAAAACAAAATGCCCGCCAAAACAGTGTATCCAGATGTACATCCGTCGGTTGTTTGATGACAAAAGAATAGGAGTGGGCTCAATCTCTTCTTTTGAGCTTATAAAATAATAATTGTGATGGTGCCTACCTTAAATATTAGGCATTATTGAGTTACACGTAAAATACAAAATGGCCACCACTATATGCAGTTTTTCCAATTTACCGTCATAACCGTACGTTTTATGACAAAATCTAATATGACAAATATAATTTCTCGCAAAATTTAACACACATGAGATATTTAAATATTTTTATAGGACTTACTATTACCATAAAAATTAAAATTTCTCAATGTTAATTAGTACTAAAATTTATTATTTTTGTTTACGCGTTTCTCTTGTACGCCAAATATTTGAGTTTGGCACCATCACAATTATTATTCTATAAGTTGAAGGAAGAGAGGGATTGAGCCCACTCCCATAGTCCATACTTGCTTCACCAAGTAGCCCAGGGGAGCCAATCAAATTGTAATTTGTACGTAAATGGTATGTCATATCAAAATACCTGAATATGAATGGTATGTAGAATTTTACAAGGAATATTTTTTGTCACGTTAGATTTTGTCGTAAATAGTACGGTTATGAAGATAAATGGTCAAATTCACCTGTCGTGGCAGCCATTTTGTTTTTTACATGCAACTCGTAAACGCCTATCATTGGAGCTTGGCACCATCAAAATTATTATTTTATAAGCTTATAGGAAGAGATTGAGACCACTCCCTTAGGTCACAGTTGCTTCATCAAGAAGCGAACGGGAGCCAACTTTTGTACATTTGAGTTCAGATGCACATACAAAAATTAAATTAGTACGTAAGACGTACTTCCTATAAAAATACTTAAGTATTATGCTTGTGTAGAATTTTATAAGATATTATTTTTGTCTTCATACGTTTTGCCATAAAACTTACGGTTGTGATTTGTGAAGATATATAGGAAAAACCTCTTGAGGGTCGGCTATTTTGTTTTTTATGTATAACTTGTTTATGCCTATTACTGGAGCTTGGGACCTTCCAAATTATTATTTTACAATTAAAACGAAGAGAGTACTATACTTTTCTTTCGAAATACTACAATATTATGATTGTCAATACTTCGATGCATTACACTTGCGTTTAGCAGGCGCACAAAAGCCGTGGTGCATTCTCGTCTTTAATACTTCACTAATACCAATCGCTTAAACATAAAATTATGAAAAAAATTCACCGACAAGGAACACTCTCAGATTTCTATAAATGTATTAATATGTTTGTAATATTTTGATAATATATAGTTTTACCATGGTTTTGTATATTATGAATATATTAATAGTATACTTAATTGCCGATAACTTTAGCACTATGCGGCGTACATGAATAATTCTTATACTAAACTATTTAACAATTGCATACAAATATATTTTATCGTGATCATTTTCGTTGTTAGGCCAACCGTTTGGACGTAATTGAATAATATTCAATGCAATGTGTAATCAAAATTGGGGGCGCCGCCCCCGCCCCCAGTCGCAGATATCGCTCTGGCACCAAAGTGCGCTAAATACTGTGAGACCTCATGAACACATTGATATATAGTGCTATACTCTTTCCTCGAAATTGCACAGGACTCCAGTTGATGCTGGATGGAAAGCTATTCAACGCAGGCAGACGTTCCCCCCATGCAAGAAGCGTCTTTCCGGCCGCTGCAGCAGCCCCTCCTGATGAATGGGATTGCATCTCTCTCTCTCTATCTCTCTCTAGCAACCGATACAATAAAATAACGTTACAGATCAGGTCTCAAAGACAAGGTATTTCACAACCATACATGGTATCCACACAGTATCCCCAGTGAATCAACTATCGACTCGAAACAATAGCAGCGGCGTCGTGGATAACGGTACCGGAACAAAACCAGATTCGTGTTTTCTAATGAGGCATAAAATACGAACTACGTTCATTCAAGTCTACGTACTCGAACAGAAATGGAAATGCACGTTTCATCACATTCTGAACGGAGGGAACCATCCCTTGGCGGCTCTGTATTCCCCTGATGCAAACATTGGTATAATGCTACACGTTGCGTTCGGGGGACGATGTTGACAGTCTGCCTGTCAATTACGGTTTCACGGACTATCTGATACGAGCGTTGGCGTAAAGGGTTACTCTCATACTTCTTATGTTGAGATTCCTTCATTAGAGCAATGCAGGTAGGGCTGGGAGAAAACGTTTCATTTTGTAAACGTTATTTTACCAATTTTTGTCTCCATTAGACCTTTATGGCACTTCGTTCTGTCGATAATGGTCGAACAGAAAGTCCGATCAAGTTGAAATTTGGACCATCCACAAGCCTCGATGTGAACAGCTTCGAGTTTAGTGGTCCGTTGACCGAAAATTTCAGCCAAATACGTCCGTTTGACCTGTGCGCGACGAACAAAATTTAGCGCACATACATACATACATACATACATACATACATACATACATACACACATACATACATACATACATACATACATACATACATACATACATACATACATACATACATACATACATACATACATACATACATACATACATACATACATACATAGGGTCATCCGGGGGAAGTGTGACATGGGGGGAAGTGTGACACCTGCCTGTAGTTTAGGCACCGTTGGATGAAAAAAAAAAAAAAAAAATGAAATTATTTGGAAGATCATAGTTTCTGGAAATACATAAATCAAAAAATGCATTTAGTAAGTTGTAATGGTAATACACATAAAATAACAATGGTACACAAAAGAATTACAAATAATAATTCGGCAAACGTTTAGTAAGTTGGCAATATTATGGAAGGAGCTAACAGAAAAGTAAAAAAAAGTAGTTTTTATGGCTACCAAGACATATAAATGACTAAATATGATTTGCAAAAAATTACAACAATACTGCAATTAGTAGTAAATGAAGGTATCACTCTTACCCCATACATTTGTATGTGCTGGGGGAAGTGTGATATGCTATGCTGGGGGAAGTGTGACAACCACAACAACCACTAAAGAAGGCTGTGGAATTTATGGCAGTGGCCACATCAGTAAGAAGAAGAAGCAGAAGAAGAACTACAGTGTTTGGAAGTCATTCGAGCGTATTTTGTTGAAAACTGTGGGACAGTCAGCCACTGGGACTAAAACATGTAAACGTCGAATTGACGTTGCCGAGGTAATTACGCAGAATGATTATTTAGAAACCCTTAAAATTCGAAAAGCCGATCAAACCATTAAAGGCAAGGGTTCTAAAAACGTTAAGAAAGCCGCTACGAAAAAAGGTGCCAAGAAGACAGTAAAATCTTCAAAGGAAGAAGTGCCGTTACGCCTACTTGACACGTCTTCGAATGATGAATCCGATAATGAAGTAGCCCTGCCGGAAATTCAGCCCAAACAATGTTTGGATATGACACAATATAAACAAGGCACCTACGTTCTTGTTAATTTCAAAGGACATTCTAAAAGTGCAAAGAAATACACATATTATGTTTGTGTCGTTCAACGGCCAGCTGACGTTGATGAAGATGACCCGGAGGTTAGCGTCATGGCCTTGAATTGTAGCAACAAAACAAAAACAATATTCTCTATGAATGAGGAGGATATTTCTTTTGTTAGTGTAGATGATATCTTGGGAATATTGCCAGAGCCTGAGATCATTAACGTTGGCTGTAGGATTAAGTATCGGTTCAATGGTTGTGTAAGCAGGGTGTACGAAAAAGCATAGGTAAATGTAACTAAATTTATGACGTTTAAACGCCTGGTTACGGAGCAGAGTAGATGCACTTTGTCCATGTAAGCCTGGGCCATGCCTTGACTCCCATATGATCACGTTCCAAGTGATTGTCAAGTGCATAAACGTGATTCCTGTAAATTATAATTGCTCATACAATTTTGAAATATTAATAAAAATTACTAAAACAAATATTTTTAAATTTTTTTTTTCATTTTCCAGTCTTAAGAGAGTGTTCATATTTATCACATTTACCCCTTGCCTGATTTCATGCTCAAAGCCCATGAAATCCTAAGGTGTCACACTTACCCCAGTCCATATCACACTTCCCCCATTTTGATGGGGTAAGTGTGATAAGTGCATTGTTTCACTTCATATTTTATTACAAGTGACATGTGACCTTGACAGATGTAATTTTTTTTTGCCAATTACAAAACATATCAATTGGTCAAACCTGAAATTTCTGAATTATTTGTGTGAAACCCCAAGCAGCTACGTGCTCTACAAAACCCAACTAGCCAAATCTTATCACACTTCCCCCGGATGACCCTACATACATACATACATACATACATACATACATACATACATACATACATACATACATACATACATACATACACACATACATACATACATACATACATACATACATACATACATACATACATACATACATACACACATACATACATACATACATACATACATACATACATACATACATACATACATACATACACACATACATACATACATACATACATACATACATACATACATACATACATACATACATACATACATACATACATACATACATACATACATACATACATACATACATACATACATACATACATACATACATACATACATACATACATACATATACATACATACATATACATACATACATATATACTACATACATACACACAGACAAAGCGCCGATCGAGTTGTATAGAGAGATTCACTCCGCTTCGCTACGCTCATCTAATTATAATATAAAATAATAATAATTAGTCGAATTATATCAACATACAATACATTACTTAAAAAAAAAAAACACACACAGGACTTAATATTCACCATATGAAACTGCACACCTTCAAATCTGCTATTAAAGTTATTTGTATTTAGTCTTTTCAAATTAATTCATACCATTATCCTCGTTATATGTTTACAACTGACAACCACATTTTTAAATTTTTGTAGTCAGTAGACCACAAATTTGTGTAAAAAAATTGAGTATATCATATTTAACTCAGTATTGAATGTATGTAACTCTATTTGTGCTTGTGGTTTCAAGCCGAAGCGAACGGGCGTGAAACTGTGCATGTCATTAGCAAGCAAGCACGCAAGCAAGCAAGCAAGCAAGCAAGCAAGCAAGCAAGCAAGCAAGCAAGCAAGCAAGCAAGCAAGCAAGCAAGCAAGCAAGCAAGCAAGCAAGCAAGCACACAGCGCGCCCGAGGGGAGCTGGCCCGTGGGAAAGTACTGCGCACCGATGTGGTTGTCCCGTATTTGGCAATGTCTGTCCATCTGTAGGAGCCGCATTCCAGCTCGTAGTCTCTCAGCGGGCTATTCATCAAAATTTGCAAGCTACCATCATCATCGAAGCAGCTAGCTGACGGCGTGGATATCTTTCGCGTGGACCATTTGCGGTACCCCATCTCTGGATGTATCAACAGATTGCCGTCCCAAGACATCAAGGGCTGGAAAGAAGCCAATCAATCGCATCCTCTTCGAGAAGGGTAATGGAATCATACTCGTAAGTGCGATACCCAATAACGTGACGATGTAACATAATGGTACTGTCGCCCGAGTGAAGGTCAACTAGCAGCGAACATGAGCTGCGCCCGTCTTCCTCTAAGCCTGAAACATTATCCGTGTTCTTTGCTTGAAGAAGAGCCAACAAGTCTCTCAAAATTGTCAACCTTCGACCCAAGTGACCCTGGCCACCTGTTTCCGCGCATGCCTGCAACTCACTCACTCACTCGTTATTAATAACACTCAAACTGGGCGTGAGCACACAAAACGTAGGGTGTAAAAACCGTCAAGTTCTTCCTGACACCATTTCGATTAGGCGGGGCAGTAGTGCTTTTGATACAATCAAGCCATTAGTGCGATACAATTAGTTAGTTTGCAACCAAAGGTCAGAAATGCAATACGGGAAATGATCTAATCAGAGCCACGAAATGGCACCACAGCACAGAGTGATTGGGTCTGGCCACGAACTCAGTTCCACCCACCCCCGCAGCCTGCACGCATCGCTCGCGTGGGGTGCAAGACACACACATCACTCACTAGCACGACATCACGATACGAAAAAAAGCAATCCATTGTGGTATTTTTAAACCGAATCTATCAACATGGATTTGTAAAAAGTTCTAGGTTTGGTTTCGGTAGAGTAAAGGTCCGCGCACAGTGGCGTAACTAGGAATTATTTCGGGGGGGGGGGGTTATTAGGGAAAAGTGAGATGAGGGGACTGAAAGGGGTCTGGGGCGAAGCCCCAGCCGGCGGAGGCCATTTCGCCGAAGGCGAACATTTTTTTCACTTCTATAATTATTTCGTGCCTTTTGGACTCAAAGAATACTACTCGAACCACTACTCGTTTGTTTGTATTATATTGAAGTTACAGTGTTACAGTAGGTATTAATTATAGTTCTAAGAAAGAATTGCATAGAAATTGTGTTTTTAATGTATTATGGTTGTTCAATATAATCTCAACATAAAGTGAAACATTGTGGTCACAAGTCACATACGTTATTGAAATTTTAATTCACAGACCGTGATATTGTAATATTAGATTAATGCATTTTTATTTATAGGTACCTTACTGGTTCGAGCGAAAGGTGTATTAGTTGTCGATGAACACATAATTAATATAATTGAATTATTGAAAGAAATTATACATCTTATCTAAGTGAAGTGGTATGATAAATATAATGACAATGTTGTTTGTTGCGATTGTTATACACGGAAGTGGTTTAAGGATCTTACAATATAGTATTAAGTAATTAATGTAGTATTAAGTAAAATCATTCTCGATGTAGTTTCGGGGGGGGTTTAAACCCCCTAACCCCCCCCCTTAGTTACGCCACTGCGCGCACATAACCCTTCGCGAAGCGCGGCGTACAAAAGAAGCTTCAGCCGGAATACATTCAGCGGCTGCAGGTCGCTTCGTTTCCGACAAGTTACGGATAAAGTGTGCGCGGACCTTTAAGGCCCATTCACGCTAAAACTTAAACTTATTCATTTAACTTAGCCTAGAGCAGAAAACTTTGTGCTGTTCACGTTGCCAAGTAGAAATCAAAGTTCAACCAATGACAAGACGACTTAGGATGGCCTTCTTTACGTCTTTACCCACCCTCGCACCCGCGGCTGCCCTCTGATTGGTTTAACTTAACAATCCTTAAGATAAAGTTTGGAGTTTGCAAACTTTCTAAAGTTTGAGTTAGCGGTTAAGTTAACTGTTACGGTTAAGTCGGAAGCATGAACAGCAGCATACAATATCCATAGCCATACCTTATAAGTTTAAGTTTAAGTTTTAGCGTGAATGGGCCTTTATAGGGAGCGCTTACGACTGGTTACACTTTTTATTCTTAGAGATGTCATTCAAAATAACTTCACAGTGTCAATGTCAAGGTTTACGAGAAAGTGAAAATACACCAAACCTAAAACCGACTTCGCTTAGCCATCCGGCCCATCTACTCTACAATCGACATAGCAAAAGTTGCAAATCTCTGTCGACCCACCCGATATAAATGGATAACAAACACACTCCCCCTACCCGCACAGCGTACCATACCATTCGTACCATTTCACAGGGAGAGATGGATTCAAACTGCATGTACACTCGAACGACAGTCGCAGAGCCGCAGACCTACTCAATAACGTAGGTAGGCCTACTTATAATGCAAGGGGTTGACAACTCTGACTTGTTTATGTACACTGATTTATGATTTCGAAATCAAAATTGATATTTTTATTTCAATTGATTTTTGGGGATTTTTTTTACTTTACCTGATTTTATTGATTTTTTGTAACGAAGTTTATTCTAATTTTTTTTTAACCAAATTGAGTTCTTGATTATTTTTTTTTTACAAAGATTGTTTCGTTGATTTTTCTTGATTTCGTTGACTTTTTTACAATTTTTATTTTTTGTTACATCATGATTGTTTTATTTCTTCTTTTTATATTTTTCCACCATTTTAATTTTTGTACATAGTATTTACTTCAATTTCAGTGATTTTTTCGATCTCGGTTATTTTTTACAATTTTTTTTTTTTTTTTTTTACATTTGTGACAATGATTTTTTTTAATTTCAGTGATTTTTTAATTTTTTGTAACATTTTTTTTGGAATTTTTCTAAAGTGTAACCGATTTGTTTAGTTGTCAGCCCCTCGTTATAATGTTAGTATCTTTCTAATGTTGCGTGTGTGAATCACCATTCACTACTATGTTTAGTGTACTACCAGTTGGTATATAGCGTAATGCGGCACTTGTCATTTCGTGCGTCATTTACAATCGTACCAAACAAATAGTTACGTAGTACTCTATAACAGTAGTACAATTATCTTCGATAATACAATATTGCAATGACGGACGGCCAGAGTCCACTGTCCACTGCGGATCACTGCCTACCGAACAAACAAAGCCAGCCAACGCGCAAACCAAATCTTTGCGCAAACTAAGCATCCATTCAGCGTTTCAGTAACGGGCTTTGGGAGTGGGGAGATATTTTCTATTTGCATTATTAATATTTTAAAGTTATATGAAAGCAAATGTTCATTGGTAAAATGTGAAATTTACAATTGGCAGTTATTTAGGTGGGAAAGATCAAAACACAAAAAAACCCAGAAAAATATCACAAGCCTTCGTCTATAAACAGATGCATTCAATACTTTGGCACACACTAGAAATAGCCCTCAATGGACACGGCTATGCATTAAAACAACAAAACAAACATGTAGGTCTACAGGTTAATTCACAAGCTTTTAATAATTGTACTATAGCTACATTAACGCAATTGATGATGTTGATCGCTTACTACTTTTCTACAAGGAAGTGAGAGGCGAAGCTAATCTCGAAACCTCCCTCCTATATATATATAATATATACTATACCCATGCAGTAACCAATCATGTTTTTTTTAATTTCGGAGAAAATAATATGAACAAATTGACACATTGATTGAAGTACTTGACAATTGACATTGGTGTCCGTAAAAACATGTTGACTCGGGTTTTGACCGAGTATGTATGTATTTGGAGTATAATAATAATAATAATAATAATAATAATAATAATAATAATAATAATAATAATAATAATAATAATAATAATAATAATAATAATAATAATAATAATAATAATAATAATAATAATAATAATAATTATAATCATCATGATGATGATAATGATAGTAATAATGTTTCCTATATAGGCTCGAGAAAGATGCGAGCTGCCTACGCAAAGTCACAGGATGTATTGATTCAATATGCCTACCTAAAAAGGTCACATTGTCTTGAGCTCAGAGCACATGCAGCCTTCAGTGATCCATAACAGCAAACCCGTATTGACTTATGGTAAACGTAAACGCCTTGACGCGCACATTTATCATGTAAACCACCCATTTCAGGTATCCGAGGTAATACTAGTCCGCAAAAACTGTAAAGTCACATTACCACTATAATAGATATCAAGTATCGTACAGGCATGTCGATATATAGAGACGTATATAGAGACGTAAGTCTGGCTGAACGTCTGGTTGTCTGTGCGTCTACTGTTATCAATCGTACGTAATGCATAACTACGACGAGTTGATAAGCAAACATGTCTACATCCACGAACATTCTCGCCGAGGTTCACAAGCTACCGCCATTGTTGAACGTGCATAATATTTGCATAGAAATATTTCTATTTTAAACAACGCTTATATTTAAAAGCACTACAAAGTAAAACATAAATTTTCGCCCAACAAATTTTTGCCTCACTCGGAAAATAAAAAGCGTTGGGCGCTTTCGGTATTGACATAGATTACAGTATTCTGCTGTTTATGCAGAGAAAGCGCCCAACGCTTTTTATTTTCCAAGTGAGCCAAAATTTGTTGGGCGAAACTTTAGTTTTTACTTTTTAGTGCATTTAAATATAAGCGTTGTTTAAAACAAATATTTTTTCATGTAATATTATTTATACTTTTAAGGTCCGGTATTACAACGCCCGGCTTAATGTTTTATACCACCGCTAACTTGTTTTCTCCTTTGAAACCACGCTTCTGATTGGCGGTTGCCATAGAGGAAACAAGTTAGCGGTGGTCTGAATACTTAGCCGGGCGTTGTATACCGGGTCTAAGTCTTAAAGAATCTTGCAATCTAATATGTGCTCACTGGACGTGTCCGAATTTAGAAGACTGCATACTTGTGTGCTTGTTCTTGTTAGCTTCACTCGCAAACTAGCGTGCTCGCATTGCAAACTTGAATTTCGGACAGTTCCGTCTATTTAAATATAAGCGTTGTTTTAAAAAAATAAATTTGTTCATGTAATATTATTTTATATTTTTTAGTCTTAAAGAATCTTGCAATCGAATGTGTTCACTGGACGTGTCCGAATTTAGAAGACTGCATACTTGTGTACTTGTTATTGTTAACTTCACTCGCAAACTAGCGTGCTCGTATTACAAACTTGAATTTCGGACAGTTCCGTCCATACACGATCCAGCGGTCGGCCAACAATGCTTACGGAAAGTGGGATTATGTGGCTATAGGAGAATTTGGCAAAGTAACTAGGCCTAGGCTACACATTCTCTTCAATTGTAATTAAAAGTCAGTTTTCAAATGTTATATCAAGGTTCATTGATGCACACAAGATCATCATCCACTAACCTTGATTTTTTTTGTTTTTAATTCTTTAATTTTTTAATTGTTTATTATTGTTTTCAGCTCGATTCGATGTTGGCAAGTGGGCGAAATATCGATTCCCATATAAAACATTAATTAATTAATTATGATGAATTCATTGACAATTTAGTAAATATGACAATTAATTCGTTTATTGTCATTAAGAATACGTATGTGTGAAAAATTTCAGCTCGATCGGACATTTAGAAGTAGGTGAAATATCGATTCTAAGATTCCGTCCAGACAAACAAACACATGAAACTAATATAAGCGTTGTACCTTAATAAAAAAAACAACCATTAACAACTTACAACAAGAATGAGCATAGCTTAGGTTTTTCGTTACCATAGTGCTTCACTTATTGACAGCAATATAAGGTTAAGTATGTAATTTCTACCTCCAATACTTTTCAGATCGCGTTAAAATTATGTTTTTGACGGGACGAAAATGTACTATTATCTTGGCTATCTCTCTTCTTGACGCTATTTTGTTTCCGAAAAAATATTTTGAGAAACTGTTTTGTATAGCTAAGTAACTTCTCGTATCAAGTAATCACATAGAGGATCTTGTGGATGGTCCAAACTTGATCAGGACTCTGCTCGACCGCTATCGCGAGACAAAAATAATAATACAAAATCAATAAAAGCCAAAAACTAATGCAATAAATGTAGAATGGAATGCTCGCTTAGTAATTTCATCGGCATTTTCTATTATTTTAGCTGGTACGACATTGCCTTCTATCCCGAGTATAACTTTTTTTTAATACATTGTTCCACTAATAGTTTGAACATTTCCGCAGCCGCACGCTCCCCTTCCACAGTTCACAATGATTCCGTCGGTTCACATTGAAATTGTTGGTTTAGAATAGAATGAAACGACGTGTTATTTCATGTACGATCAGAATTGCAATCCACTACACCAGGCACCGATAAAATAAAGGTTGTATTGTAAGTAAGCACAATAACTGCTTACGAGATGCTGCATTGTTTTCGCAGTGCAGGTCAAGGCCAAGCTCACCGCCGCAAGAGGTTGTCAGCACAATGAAGGGGCCTAGGGTGAAATATTCTTCAGGCTACCACCACTGGTACTGACGTTTGTAATGTGATAAGGAAATAATGTACGATTTACTTTATAAACTTCATGTTTAAAGATGTAATTTTGTAAACAGTATCTTAAATTAATTTTAAGTAAAATCCATTTTGTTTTCAATTTCATTTTTAAAATTGTGTAAATGGAAGATTCAAATAGCTTGCCAAGAATATGTTTTATTTCGTCCTACGTTATTGACGCGAGATTGGCGTGAAATGTGGAGCCTACATTTTTAATTTGTATTTTTACCTACTCGACTTCCGCATTTGTATTGACTGAATTCATTCAAATACAACGAAATAACTGGTAGGCCACCACTTTATTTCATTACAATTTGACGTTGTGCCGTGTGCGTGACCCTGTTGTAAATCCTGGATAACGTTATGGTGTGATGTAACGTGAAGTATATATACACATTGCATTTCACCAGCCATGTATTTAACATTGGCTGAGCTGAGGCAGATTCCCCCTGCCCAGCTTAATAACATACATAACGCAGTAATTTACCACCCACAAATAAGCTAGGACACGCTTCAAGCAGTGCTGTAGTGTGCCTGTCGAGTGGACCTGACCAAAGAATATTTTCGTAGATACCGTTTAGCACTAGACAAGTCATTGTGTGGCACGGATAGAGGTGGCTCAGCGGTAAGACGCGAGACTCTAATTCGGGAGGTCGCCGGTTCGATTCCGGCCAAAGGCAGTCCTGACTGAAGGTTTTTTCCGAGGTTTTTTTCAGTCGTAAAAGCAAATGCTGGGATTGAGTCATACTATCAGCCCTCGGACAATCCTTCCCAACTATCCAAACACCCTAATAACCTAGTTAGTCACCTGAAGAGGGGCACATCAGGTAAAGCTGGTGTGCACCCTAGAACGGGTATTCATACAAAAATTATTATTATTATTGTGTGGCGCAGCAAATTGGTACGTCTCGAACATGATCTCATTACTTTCTGTGTTTGATGATTGTGTGCTTTGTTAAAATTTTTGGTGGGGCACTGCTCCACCTACCGTATACTGGGACTGGGATCGCCACTGGCAATTAGTTATACCTCAGAAGACAAAGGGAGGGAAGTGTCAATGATACTTCATAAACTTGGTTTTTGACCCGAGTCCCGAACGTTGTACTTACGTCCACTTGTACTAACTACACGTTGAGTAGTTCAACGCCTAGAATCCTTTATTTGTTGTATACTACTGCATTATTCATTACTTTACCGATGAGCAGGAGTAAAGAATCCGAAGAAAAAAGTATATGAAGCAGGTGTCAGGTTGAAACCGTTTTGCAAATAATAACGTTACAAATTGCAATACATGTTATTTTTGTGAATTAATTTCAAACGATCTTGCGACATCGTCTGCCCAATACAAGTGCGGTAGCGTCGCGAGCGTGCAGTGCAGCCTACCCTCCCAGGGAGTCGACGCGACGTTGGCAGCGTCTACTCGCGCCACGCTGCTAATTTTAGTCCTCCTGTTTGATCATCGCACGACGGCGACGCCATGTAAGGCACGACGACTGACCCAACACATTGCATGGCGGAGTGGCGGACGGCCCATTGAGGCGGCCCACAGACACAGACACAGACACAACAAGCCACGCGGAAACGAGCAACATAGCCGTCGCCCAGCGCGTTTCAATGTAGCGTATTTCGTCGTCGTTGAAATTTACTTGTCATCGGACTTGGACAAGTTATATTAAAATACGCAGGAAACCTTTTAGACTAGAAATAAATAAACTTTCTACCAACTTTAACAACTTAGAATAGCATGGCACAAATAGAGAGAAAGAGGCAAAGGCAACTGGATAAAATGTTCAATGAGCGAGAACAGTCTTGAGCAACGACAGATCGAGTACAATCTACAACTAAGATCGACACGAGCCAAATTTCAACGTGAATGTCAGATCTGTATCAGTGCGATATCTATCGGAAACACCCAGTTATACGATTTAGTTAAGGCTACAACAATAATTTTCTAGAACTAGGCTCGAAACTAATTGATTGATTGATTGCATACCACGCACGACAATCAAGCATCAAAGAAGGAAAACGGCGATGGGGCCACAAGTTGATGTAATTGCTGTGTAGGTTTACGCGTGCTTTTGCTTTCGAACAACCAGCCACTTCGCGTAACCACATGGCCACGTCCAATTACACGTGATAATAACCGTAAAAGAGATTGAGTAACAATTAAACAGTAACGTAACAATAAATTGGCTTTCGCAGTATAAAATGAAAAGGCGTTACGTGTGCTATCAGTGTCGGTCAGCTGATAAAGCATGTGGAGGCGTGTTGAATATGTTTGCATTGATGCGGCGCCGGTACGCAGTTCAACAAGTCCGTAGTGTAGAGAGAAGTCTTGTTTGGGTGATGCCAGGGTACAAGAATCTTGTGCTTTATTTCTTAACTCAAGGCTAACTAAGTTACATTTCTCATACACGCACGGTTTATCAACAGCAACAAACTTATCGATTGGACGCCCATCTACACTCTCGTCTCTACTCTCTTTTGATGCGCACAGAATGGAGGCATGCTACCGAAGATAGTATTATGCTATTATACAATTATTACCGGTTCACTCTCGTCTCTACTCTCTTTTGATGCGCACAGAATGGAGGCATGCTACCGAAGATAGTATTATGTATGCTATTATACAATTAATACCGGTTCACTCTCGTCTCTACTCTCTTTTGATGCGCACAGAATGGAGGCATATGCTACCGAAGATAGTATTATGCTATTATACAATTAATACCGGTTCACTCTCGTCTCTACTCTCTTTTGATGCGCACAGAATGGAGGCATGCTACCGAAGATAGTATTATGCTATTATACAATTAATACCGGTTCACTCTCGTCTCTACTCTCTTTTGATGCGCACAGAGCTTCCGAAGATAGTATTATGCTATTATACAATTAATACCGGTTCACTCTCGTCTCTACTCTCTTTTGATGCGCATAGAATGGAGGCATGCTACCGAAGATAGTATTATGCTATTATACAACTAATACCGGTTCACTCTCGTCTCTACTCTCTTTTGATGCGCACAGAATGGAGGCATGCTACCGAAGATAGTATTATGCTATTATACAATTAATACCGGTTCACTCTCGTCTCTACTCTCTTTTGATGCGCATAGAATGGAGGCATGCTACCGAAGATAGTATTATGCTATTATACAATTAATACCGGTTCACTCTCGTCTCTACTCTCTTTTGATGCGCACAGAGCTTCCGAAGATAGTATTATGCTATTATACAATTAATACCGGTTCACTCTCGTCTCTACTCTCTTTTGATGCGCATAGAATGGAGGCATGCTACCGAAGATAGTATTATGCTATCATACAATTAATACCGGTTCACTCTCGTCTCTACTCTCTTTTGATGCGCACAGAGCTTCCGAAGATAGTATTATGCTATTATACAATTAATACCGGTTCACTCTCGTCTCTACTCTCTTTTGATGCGCATAGAATGGAGGCATGCTACCGAAGATAGTATTATGCTATTATACAATTAATACCGGTTCACTCTCGTCTCTACTCTTTTGATGCGCATAGAATGGAGGCATGCTACCGAAGATAGTATTATGCTATTATACAATTCGAGATCTGAGTGCAAAATAACGGTTACAAAATAATTTGAAATCCACTCATACGAATCAAGCTTCCTTGTCGGCACAAATTACAATGGAATATACAGCAAATACAGCTTGATACAGCTAATGCACCTTTTCCAAAAACACCTCAATAAAAAAGTTTATTTGTTTAGGAGCAAGTTAATAGCTACTTACTTATCATCTCACACAATTAAACTTAGGGGTCATCACAAAGTGTTTATTATAATGTAATATGCTAGGCCTATGTGTTTTGAAATGAAACTTACTTACTAACTTATCGCATATCTAAAACTATTATATGATAATACATTGGAGCAGCTCTTCAGTGAAGTGTGAACCTCTACTTCCCTACCAATTATGTGCTTTGCAATCCGGTGCAAATTCTAAGTATTAAAAATATAGCTATAGTGGAATAAGATAGTAGCGGAACGAAAAAAATGGGAAACAGATGTTAAAAACATTTTTTTAAATTGTATTGGCAGCTTCTTGATAATTCATTTTAAAATGTAACCTTAATTAGGCCTAAACTAATTAGTAAGGAAGGAACAACTAAGTATGAAGGGTAAGGTATTTCATATTTTGTGTGAACTAACATTCATTGATACCACGGGCACGAACGTTGGGATAAATGTATCTGTGATATCTTTCGGTGTAAGTATTGTTTCCCCCCACCAGTTCAAAACAGATATTTCTAGAGGTGGATGAAATATCTGTACGCCGAAAGCCGTCACAGACACACTTCTATTCCCCCAAAACTTCGAATTATCTATAAATGAGTACACGTACACAAACTACAACACAATACAGTGGCGTAAGAATAGCCCGGGGGTCCGTGGTTTACAGGAGCCCTGTTTCTAGACTGCCCGGAGTTGGAAACCTCTCATTGTTTATAAGCTTCGATAAACTCATACAAAATTCATACGAGAAATTATTAAATTAATGATTGCCGGTGCAGATCGTCCCAATTCAGTCGTGTTCACGAAACGAGATTGTAAATCTTGCGTCTATAGTTGCGTCTATAGTTTCAAAATACTGCGTATTCCACTTTGTTCTGTGTTTCTAACACTACCAGTTACTACTGTTGGAAGTTCAGAACGCTCATTTTCAAAATTGATATTAATGCATGGGATAAGAACTCTTTCGATCGAAACTCGCTCAGAAGAAGTATACACAAGTATTACGATCACCTAATCAATTCTTTTGCTATCGGGTAAGTTCGGAATTGGAAGTTCTAAATCAATGGCTGTACAAATTGAAAATTCCGTCGCAGATCCCAGTTTTCATTATTGTTGCTCTTCAGGTACAAAACAAGTCTAAAGTATAAATCCCAATTTTGGCGCTAGGCGACTAGCTAGCAGACTAACGCAACAATTAGTGACAATATTTACAACAATTGCTGAAGTGAAAAGGCTAGTCGCCTAGCTTAATTAAAAAATATAGAGATTTGAGATTTCATGAACATAATCCCGGACACAATACAAAATCACGTTTACGAGTCTATGATAGGGGCCCGCCAGATTCTATTGCCCGGGCGCCGTGGTTTTCTAGCTACGCACTGCACAATACAACACAAGCATCCAACTCCCATATACTTGGCTTTTTTGCAGTTCTAGTTGCAACATAAATTAAATTCACAATACAATATACAGAGTAATGCGCATCATACAAAAATGTTTTCTTTTTTAAATTTGATATTTTCTACTTCCACCGTCCATAGGTGTCCATACGTGAGGATATTTTAAGATTGGTGACACGTCATTAAAGCAAAATAAACAAATAACCTCAAATGTACGCAAGACGCTAATACGGCGTTTCTAACTAACTCGGTATATGGGATTCGGACATATATAATTTAATATTTTCCTGTACTAATACTAAATATAGGCAACCCAAGACAACATTACATGTGCTTTCGTCACAGGCAAGGTTCTCGTAGCCAATCAGCTATCGTTATTTGCGCGCGACGAGTGCTTCGCCTGTGACGAAAGCATATGCAAGGGTTGATATCGTGCCAGGACTCACCACATGGCCTGCACGGACACCGGCTTGAAGATATGTTGCCGCCCGCAGACGCTCACACTGAACCCACTGCAACCAAGAGAACAAGGTCTCATTCTCACACTTCATTTCATCGATTCTATATTCAAATACAGGGACACTATAATTCGTTACAGACTTATTTAAAGCTTTATATATGACAAAGGTTTTGTGGCTAGCAATTACTTGATATAATAAACCTACAAAATTTCGCTCCAAACAATTGAAACACAAGTCCTGCTGCTATGCTGCCTAATGAGCTTTATTATATAAACCTGCACATAAAGCTTGTTAATGCTGCCAATAACGACAGGTAATCATAAAACCCTAATGATAACACGCACAGCTCCAACAATGAAATAACATGGGAATTACTGAGTTCGTAGGCATCGTGTATGTAATGTATGACCTCATAATTGCAATCGAAAATAATCATACACACATTTAATTGCATCACCATGCCATCATCCATTAGATCACCTAATTAAAATCCCAAGGAACAAATCCCGTGTGCAAACCTAGTAGTAGTAGTCCAGGCCCGTAGTTTGCTAGAAATGTACGCGAGAGAAAAATTAATGTCACACATGAAAATTCACCATCGAATCGGCACCGTAGGGCGTACGCCTACCCATACTCGTGTATTTATATATATAGTACGAAAACATTTTTCGGTAAAACCAATCCAATGTTTATTTAAAATAAATGTCAACGTTTCGACGACTGTAGAGTTGTCCTTTTCAAGACATACAAAAACAAATAAAAAATCACAACAACCAAAAAACACTGCATGGCATACAAAATCAAAAACACTGCCACAGCGATACATCACTGGGTAGCTCCAAGGTCTACTGGATTTACTCCTAGCGGAGTGCGCGCGCGCTACAAGCGATCTAGTAGACCTTGGGTAGATCTAGCAAGCTCTTAGACTTTGTAGTTACTCCTAGTTATGGGTCCCCCTTAAGATACTGCTGCAACTCTTTGTCTCCTTTGAGAATGGTCAGCAACAGGCTAATTGTTGGCTGGAAACACCTGCTGGACTTTTAGGTTAGCCACAATCGGTTTCCAAGCCGAAGGTAGCAAGCATGCAAGTGTTTTTTGGTTGTTGTGGTTTTTTATTTGTATTTGTATGTCTTGAAAAGGACGACTCTACAGTCGTCGAAACGTTGACTATTATTTTAAATAAACGTTGGATTGGTTTTACCGAAAGATGTTTTCGTACTATACATTTTGCAACCAATAAAAGCTGAGAAATCATATATATATATATATATATATATATATATATATATATATATATATATTTTAAATTCAAAATTAAAAATATATCGGGTTATGACGCCACGTCGGTCACACTCGCCTAAAACCATGTTTACGCGTTTGGAGACCGCTCTGGGTCCCCTCGTCAGAACGACTGAAGTCGTAACCCGGCAAAATGATTGAAACTACAAATAATATTCGAGAAGGCTGTGTATTCAAGAATGGTTGCAAAGGCGGCCGGAAGTTCAAAGATGGCGAAAATAGAGTTGTGATATTTGATGTGAAATACGGTAGTACACCCGAAACGTAAAAGCCTGATCCAGACGTTTGGGCACCGAGCTGGTGAACGGCCTTGAACCCACTTTCCGCCCGAGGTAGGGTTGGGTTGTGTACTTCCGCGCCGCACTCGATAGTTGTAATGGGCTGATAGCGTGATCGGCGTGCAACGTGGGGTGTGAGTCGTATAGCAATGACCTCTCAGTCGCCTTGAATGCATTAGAATTAGAGCCACCAACAAAGTGCGGAGAACAAATACTTGCTTTCTTACTGTACCAATCATTCGAAGAAAATCTTACGTGAACATATTGTGAACATATTATGAAAACACCTATTTTGTTATTATTAATCTGTGGATGGGTTTAAAAAACCTTTCCGTTAATTCCTCTTTTCTAGCAGTCTTTTCATTTCTACGTAGTACATTTATTTTAATGCATGTCCAGGTCTGTTACACAATCTTGGCCTGCCACTTCTATTTTTTAGTTCCATTTGCCCTCGCTTATTTACTATTCTTTCGTGCCTCAAAAATGTCCTAAAAAACCATCTCTCACTTCCATAAAAAGCTCTTGTAAATCTAAGTAAATAAGTAACTATTTGATGAACTAATATTGGATGAAATACTGAACTATGAACTACCTATATCGAACTAGTTAAAATGCCTATCTTACCAGAGAAACGCCGAATTTCGAACCTTGTTTTTTGTGTTTATGATTCACACGTAATAAATCAGAAGTTAGAACTCTATCGCAATTTAGACTGATAAGGTGATAACACACACTATTCGTGAAATTTAGAGCAGGCCTAAGAGAAAGTTTATCTCGTTAAACCAACTACAGATAAGCACTAAGGAGTGATACTGTTACATTATAGTCCAGCATCAAATGGAATCCTGTGCAATTTCGAGGAAAGAGTAGGCCTATATAGAACCATATACTAATGTGTTCATGAGGTCTCACAGTATTTAGCGCACTTTGGTGCCAGAGCGATATCCGCGACTGGGGGCGGGGGCGGCGCCCCCACTTTTGACTACACATTGCATTGAATATTGCTCGATTACGGCCAAACTGTTGGTCTGACTGCGAAAATGATCACTATAAAATATATTTGTATTTAATTGACAAATACTTTGGTGTAAAAATTATTCGTGTACGCTACATAGTGCTAAAGTTATCGGCAATTAAGTATAAAAGTAATTATATTCTCAATATATAAAACCATGGAAAAACTATATATTATCAAAATATTACAAATATATTCACACACGTATAAAAATCTCGGAGTGTTGCCTTGTCGGTGAATTTTTTTTTTTTTTTTTTTTACTTTTAACTATGTAATTTTCTTGCTGTTGTTTAGGTATTCTTGCCTATGTCTAATGTTTTATGTATTATGTTTTATTGTAACTTTTGTACTTTTTTTTTATCATTGTAATTGTTTGTGTAATTGTTTGTTGTATTATTACTTACTCCTGTCTCCTGTGAGTAATATTGTATTGTATTATGTTTGCACTAGTGGGATTTTGATATCCTGTTTGCAAATAAAGGCATTATTATTATTATTATATTATTATTATTATTATTATTATTATTATTATTATTATTATTATTATTATTATTATTATTATTATTATTATTATTATTATTATTATTATTATTATTATTATTATTATTATTATTATTATTATTATTATTATTATTATTATTATTATTATTATTATTATTATTATTATTATTATTATTATTATTATTATTATTATTATTATTATTATTATTATTATTATTATTATTATTATTATTATTATTATTATTATTATTATTATTATTATTATTATTATTATTATTATTATTATTATTATTATTATTATTATTATTATCATTATTATTATTATTATTATTATTATTATTATTATTATTATTATTATTATTATTATTATTATTATTATTATTATTATTATTATTATTATTATAATTATTATTATTATTATTATTATTATTATTATTATTATATTATTATTATTATTATTATTATTATTATTATTATTATTATTATTATTATTATTATTATTATTATTGGAAGTATTGTAATCATAATATTGTACTATTTTGAAAGAAAAGTACAGTACTCTCTTAGTTTTAGTTGTAGACTAATAATTTGGAAGGTGCCAAGCTCCAGTAATAGACATTTACAAGTTATACATAAAAAACAAAATGGCCGACCCTAAAGGGGGTTTTCCTATTTATCTTCACAACCGTAAGTTTCATGGAAAAACGTATAATAACAAAAATGATTCCTACAAAAAATTCTACACAAGCATAATACTCAAGTATTTTTATAGAAAGTACTACTTACGTACAAATTAAATTTTTGTATGTGCATCTGAACTCAAATGTACAAAACTTGGCTCCCGTTCGCTTCTTGATGAAGCAACTGTGACCTAAGGGTGTGGTCTCAATCTCTTCCTTTAAGCTTATAAAATAATAATTTTGATGGTGCCAAGCTCCAATGATAGGCGTTTACGAGTTGCATTTAAAGAACAAAATAGCTGCCACGACAGGTGGTTTTGGCAATTTATCTTCATAACCGTACTATTTACGACAAAATCTAACATGCCAAAAAATATTTCTTGTAAAATTTTACATACCATACATATTTAGCTATTTTTATATGACATACTATTTACGTACAAATTTCAATTTGTGTATGTTAATGTGTACTAAAATGTACAAGCATTGGCTCCCCTGGGCTACTTGATGAAGCAAGTATGGACTATGGGAGTGACCTCAATCTCTTCCTTACAACTTATGGAATAATAATTTTGATGGTGCCAAACTCAAATCTTGGGCGTTCAAGAGAAACACGTAAACAAAAAAAATAAATTTTAGTAATAATTAACATTGAGAATTTTTAATTTTTTTGGTAATAGTGAGTCCTATATATAAATATGTAACCATCTTATGTGTGTGAAATTTTGCGAGGAATTATTTTTTCGTACCTTTTAGATTTTGTCATAAAACGTACGGTTATGACGGTAAATTGGAAAAACTACATATAGTGGTGGCCATTTTGTATTTTACGTGTAACTCAATAATGCCTAGTATCTAAGGTAGGCACCATCTTAATTATTATTTAATAAGCTAAAAAGAAGACATTGAGCCCACTCCTATTCTTGCGTTATCAAACAACCGACGGATGTACATCTGAATACACCTTATTGGCGGGCATTCTGTTTTTTGCGTGTATCTCTTAAACGCCTAATTTTTGAGTTTGGCACCATCAAAATTATTATTCTCTAAGTTAAAATAAAGAGATTGAGCACACTCACATAGTCCATACATGCTTCATCTAGTAGCCCAGGGGAGCCAATACTTGTACATTTTAGACTTTTAGTACAGATTAACACACACACATTTAAATTTGTACGTAAATGGTAGGCCTATGTCATATAAAAATACCTGAATATGTATGGTATGTAGAATTTTACTAGGAATATTTTTTGTCGTGTTAGATTTTGTCGTAAAAAGTACGGTTATGAAGATAAATTGCCAAAACCGCCTGTCGTGGCAGCCATTTTGTTTTTTACATGCAACTCGTAAACGCCTATTATTGGAGCTTGGCACCATCAAAATTATTATTTTTTAAGCTTAAAGGAAGGGATTGAGACCACTCCCTTAGGTCACTGTTGCTTCATCAAGAAGCGAACGGGAACCAAGGTTTGTACATTTGAGTTCAGATGCACATACAAAAATTAAATTTCTTCGGAAGTAGTACTTCCTATAAAAATACTTAAGTATTATGTTTGTGTAGAATTTTATAAGGAATAATTTTTGTCATCATACGTTTTGTCATTAAACGTACGGTTGTGAAGATAAATAGGAAAAACCTCTTGAGGGTCGGCCATTTTGTTTTTTATGTATAACTTGTAAATGCCCATTACTGGAGCTTGGCACATTCCAAATTATTATTTTACAACTAAAACGAGGAGAGTACTATACTCTTCTTTCGAAATAGTACAATATTATGATTGTCAATACTTCGATGCATTACACTTGCGTTTAGCGGGCGCACAAAAGCCGTGGCGCATTCTCGTCTTTAATACTTCACTAATACCAATCGCTTAAACATAAAATTATGAAAAATACTCACCGACAAGGCAACACTCCGAGGTTTTTATACGTGTATGAATATGTTGAGACTAGACCAGAATGAATAATTTTCAAGCTTTGGGGTCCCCTGTGTTAAAAGCTGCCAACAAAGTGATCCTAATAGACTTTTAAACGCTGAATCCGAATAACATTGTTGGCAATCGCCATTTTCACTTTTTTACCCTTAAATCGGATTAGGGTTGGTTTTTACCATCTAGAAGAAAAAACCCATATAAACCACTATTTTAACACTAAACCCCAAATAAAATTACTTATGTGCTCAGCAAAGATTGTTTAATACAAATGATGATTTAAAAAATGGTTTAAGTTAATACAGGGCCTGGATTCACAAAGATGCGTAACTCTAAGTTGTCCTAAGTTAGGCAAATCCTAGCTAGATAAATCAAGATAAATCATGTCTAGGTATAAATACACATTCACAAATCAAATATTATTAGTTAAATTGTTCATATTTTACTATATTTTATCTTTATAACATTGCAGAACGACATATTGGTGATTTATATCACTAAGATTTGCCTAAACTAGGACGTCTTAGCACTTAGGCACCTTTGTGAATCTGGGCCCAGGGGTGTAAAACAAGGGTGTAACAAGAAAAAAGTGCATATTATTTATGCAACTACTATACTTTGAGCCAGAGGGTAAAAATGGCTCATGAATAAAAGTTTCATACACTGTTGGATTACCAATACTCGCGAAAATATTGTTTAATTTTTTTTTTTAATATCAGAAGGGAAAATGGCGTCACGATGCCTCAAATTCAGATGTCTGAATTTCATGTGTGCACATCTGTCTATATAAATACCTCTAACTTTGTACTTATTCTAGATAAAGCCATACAATTAACTAATATAGTAACTTGTAATGTTTAGTTTGCTTATAAAAAAAATAAAAAACAAAAACACAATTTGATAATAGTCCGTTACAGGATAAAATAGACCACGGTTGCAAGAATTGTAACAATCGCACTTGTTTGGTTAGCCCTGAGAGCCAAACTTACAAGTTTGGTTATATATTAAACACGCCGTTCATTAAGTCATACATGCAGATAAATTATTTGGTATGGAAAATTTCAATATCAGAAGGAAAAGTGGCGGTGTGACACCTCAAAGGCAGACGATGTCTGAATGTCACTTATGCAGATATTGTGTCATTTCAATAACTCTAGCTTGTGATTGCTTTCAGGTAGATCCATAGAGTTAGCCACTATAAACTTTCTAATGTTACGTTTGTTTATAGAAAAAATGATAAACAATAAAAAACATTGATAAGTACTCCGTTTCATAAAAAATAGACCTCCGTAACGAGAATTGAAACAATCTCTAGAATTTGATTACCCCTGAGAGCCACATTTATCAAACTGGATTAATGTGTCTTTAACCATTGAAATCTCTACATATTGTAGAAAAAATAATTTAGTATGGAACATTTTAATATCAGAAGGGTAAGTAGCGTGGCGACGCCACAAGGCCAAACAATGCCTGAATGTCACGTACGCACTTCCGTCAATTAAATAACTCTAGCTTATTATTGCTTCTAGATAGAGCCATATAGTTCACTATTAGTAACTCGTGTGGTTAAGATTGTTTACATTAACAAAATTAGAAACAAAATAAATATAGATAAATTCTCCGTTTCGTAAAAAATAGACATCATCAGCGAGAATTCTAACTATAGGAAGACTTTGGTTACTTCTGAGAGCTATATTTACGAAATTGGATCAATGGTTTTTAACTTTTGAAATCAATAAAATCTTGTTTTATTATTTGTTATGGAAAATTTCAATATCGGAAGGGATTGTGGCGTCACGACACCCCAAAGTTAAACATTACCTCAATTTCGCGTACGCACTTGTGTCTATTAATTAACTGTACCTTGTTATTGATTCTAGATAGAGCTATAAAGTTAACTATTGTTTAGTCGTAAGTATAAGACTGTTTACAGGAAAAATTTTAAAGACAAAATAAATATTGATAAGTGCTCCGTTTCATAAAAAATAGACCACGGTTTGCAACAATTTTTAACAATCTCGGTAATTTGGTAACCCCTAAGAGCCAAATTGATGAATTTGGCTATCAATGTCGTCCACCATTGAATTCATCATACTCCGAACAAATTATTAAACATATCAAATTTTCAATATTGCCAGGCAAAAAGCTCAAAAGAAGAGATTGAGCCCACCCACATGCCCAGGGACTGTGACGTCCTTCTTGACACTTTCCTCCAAATACCCCTGACTTCATATGATCTTCGTTGAAAATTACGTCGTTAAACCAAACTAAATAAAACAAATTTAGCGCACCTACATAGTTCACTCTTCCTTCAATGAGAAGCCCACAGGAGCAAACGTTTGTACATTTAAGTACAGATTAACATGCAAAAAATTAAAGTTCTACGTTACAACTAAGTTTTATAAAAATACGTGAATAAATCATGTATGTGTGGAATTGAAAGAGGAATAATTCTTGTCATATTATATTTTGTCATTTAACTTAGCATTATGGAGATAAATGGGAAAAACACTTGCAGTGGCGGCCATTTTGTTTTTTACGTACAGCTCGTGAATGCCTAAAATTTGAGCCGGGTACTATCAAAATTATTATTACGTACACTTAAAGGAAGAGACTTAGCCCACCAACATGGCTCATTCTTCATTCATTGAGAAGCCCACTGGAGCCAAAGTATGTACATTTTAGTACGATTGACATGCAAAGAAGTTCTACGTAAGTATTAAATTCTACAAACACACGTGAGTATCATGTTTGTGTAGAATTTCAAGAGGAATAATTCTTGTCATATTCAATTTTGTCATAAAACTTTGCATTATGGAGTTAATGGGAAAAACACTTGCAGTGGCGGCCATTTTATTTTTTACGTACAGCTCGTAAATGCCTGAAATATGAGCCAAGCACTATCAAATTTATTATTTTATGAGCTAAAAGGAAGCGATTGAGCCTACTCCCGTACTTGCTTCATCAAGGAGCCCACAGATGTACATTGTAGTAGACTCGGCTTCGCTCCGCTGCCCCTAGGATTATTACACTTTGCCACTTTGTTTCAATTCCTACACAATACCAAATTATTTAGACTAAATATGACGATTATACATTATTTATGAATTGTCAATGATGTTTTCGGGAAAAAACGATATCTCCATTTTTTACCGTTTACTTGCAATAAAGTGAAAGATTTCATTGTTGCTCAGCAAAAACTGAGAAGTTTGTGTCTGAGAGCCATTTTCTTGTTTAGTTTCGATAAAAATCGAAAATTTGAAATAGCCAAATTCTTGATAATACATATTTCTACTAACAAAGTTTTAAAAATAAATTTTAGGATAATTATTTCCGGTCTTATGAATTATTAAAGATAATTCCGTAAAAATTGATTTTTAGGGGGTGTTTGGGGTTGAAATACTCAAACAAAAAACTGCCAACAATGGTTTTTGAATGCAGGATATTTTCCTGAGTAAGAATAACCTTGAATTGGCAGCTTTTAACAACCCGGTACCCCAAAATCGAGAAGGAGACACATTTTTTAAAAACTGATCTAGTCTAGTTTGTAATATTTTGACAATATAAAGTTTTTCCGTGGTTTTATATATTGAGAATATATTAATTTTATACTTGATTGCCGATAACTTTAGCACTATGTAGCGTACATGAATAATTCTTACACCAAAATATTTGTCAATTGCATACAAATATATTTTAATTCAATCATTTTCGCAGTCAGACCAACCGTTTGGCCGTAATTGAGCAATATTCAATGCAATGTGTAGTCAAAATTGGGGGCGCCGCCCCCGCCCCCAGTCGCGGATATCGCTCTGGCACCAAAGTGGTGCGCTAAATACTGTAAGACCTCATAAACACATTAGTATATGGTGATATACTCTTTCCTCGAAATTGCACAGAACTATGATTGTCGACACTTTGATGCTGGACTATTAATTACCTCGAAGGCCGATCCGATAGGGCAGTGTCGCGCGCCATACTTGTGATGACTTCCTACACTACAGTAGAGTTCCGCAGGAGTTTACACCATGGCCACACCAATTCCCCCCGTTTTGGACACCCATAGATATGTTGAAAGATAAGCTACCCCGAAATTTCTTGTTTTCCTAGAACGATCGGATCTCATCGCCTTGAAGAATGTGACGAGTGTATTCAGTCATCTGAATTCCTTGTCTTTTGAATGGAGATTTGCTCTAGGGGTGTACCAAGAAAACTACCTAAAAGGTTGCTGTAAACTCCCGCGGAACTCCACTGTAGCAGCCTGAACACTGCTCGCGTCAAGACTCAAGATTCGTGGAACTCCCTTTCAAGAAACAATGAACGCACACTTATTACAGCCCACACATGGAGCACATCTCAGTCTGATTTGGTCGAGAGTGAATCGAGTTAATAACTTCCAAGAAATATTATTGATTTTGTAAGATTCGTATTCATCGTTTCTTTTTACGTTTCGCAGAATCTAAAGAATGATTATGTTTGTAGTGTTTTAAGTGGAGCTCTCGACAATTTCTCTGGTGCTTACTGATAAGCGCACATGTAGGCCTATCACGTTGCGTAGCACTTGCAGATAATTGGAGCTGCGAGACACGTATTTTCGCTTTTGTGCCACTATTTGCGACAAATCTCTTATACAAGACAGGTTGCTGACTTTGTTTAGGGACATAAATCCAACCTAAAGGAGGTAAACACAAACTTCCACGGTGATACAAAATACATAAATACATAAAATAATAATTTAGTTTTCATTTTCGTTTTTTTTTTGTTTTAACTATGTTTTACCTTATTAATTTGAAAGAAAGGTAGGGAGGACAACGTTGTCAACTGCCAATGGTCTTACAGATAGCAGTAACAATGGATACAACATTATAAATTATTCATAAATACATTATACATTCATAACATCGTTCTCAATGAACAATTACACATTCGTTGGTTGTATGACAAACTTCATAATCTACAGGTCCAGATTCAAATTTCTAAGAATTAGTAGACTAAGTATGAGAGGTACCTAATAAATAATAATACAAATATTATGCTAACAGTTACACTACTGTATCGTTTCGTCCTCTCATGTTTCTGATACACCTCATGTGTTTTTATCAAATGATTCACGCGGGTCTAAGAGATAGGGCGCACACAACCTTTGTATTGGTCCACGATATACAGCAAATTGACGTTGAATAGAAGTTAGAACACCATCAAACCGGGTTTCCAGTAAACAAACGGAATGAGCTTAAAATTGGTCTCAATTGATTCAAAATTATCGCAAGAAATTGTAATTTGTAATTCCCTCGAGTTAAAGATATTTACAAGTTTCAATAACTGTTTCTACTTTTTTAGCGATTGTTTTTAAATTTCAAAGTGTGTCACCAGCACATTACAAAAGTAAAATCAAATTATGAGGGTATTGTGGACGTACCCGTCGCCGTCCAGCGTGATGGCCGTGTCCGCGAGCACCCTGAGCACCAGACCAACAGTCGTCTTCTCGTTGCAGTCGATGCCCAGCAGGCAACTCTCTTCGGCGTCCTGACGACCCACGCAGGACACGACCACGAGGTAGCGCGTGCGTCCCGAGTGAGCGCTCTCCAGCTTCACAGCCTGCAACACAAACATCTCTCACTCACTGCACAACGCGCCCCATGTTCTGTTCACAGATGGCGTTCAAACAATCAAAGCGTAGGTAGTTGGATACAAACTTTGGCCGAGGACGTTCAATGTATCGGAGTATCGTATTGAGCAATATGAATATTTTCTTATTTTCGAATTTATATTTTCATTTTGTTCCTGTTGCAACGATACCATTTAAATATAATTGTACTTCTATTATTCCATTACTAAAATAGTCGTCGCACGACTATCTTTCCGATGCTTTCGTCAAAGGCGAGGAGATCGTAGCCAACCAGAGAACCGCTCGAGACAAACCCCTGCAATAGCGATCGCTGATTGGTTACGAGTGGGGGTGTGTTTCTCTGCCTCACCTGTGACGAAAGCAGGAGAAAGGTTGTGTGCGGCAACTTAACATGTAGGTATTTAATTATTTAGGTTCTTATGTGAGTTCATGTGTTCTTCAGAACATTACGGTTGTACGCACAAATCGATGCTATTGTATGCGACTTTTGCGAAAACATTGTGGTAAAAGCTTCTACCACAGCTTCTACTCTCCAGCTTTAGAATGCACCGTCTCTAAACCCTTATATAGCGGTTATGCAACTAAACATATTGACGTACGTAATTTACTCAATAATATTGGCAACCTTACTAGGTGACGAATTAGGAACATCCATCGTACGCACCAGTGTTAGCTGAGAAGCTAACTGGGCTTTAGAAACAATCCCAAAAGCTGTAACAGCTAATTTATGTCACACACTGTAAACTACCATGATAAAAAATTTTAGTCCTAACTCCCAACCTATGGTAAAATCGAGAAGGAGCGAACCAAAATATTGGAACCAAACTTGTGCCCCAACTCCCCGCTAGGAGCTCGAGAATGGAATTCAAATAGCCCGCTACTAACAAGCGACAAACACAGGCATGTTCCATGTTCAATTGTATTATTGTATAATACGCCGCTATGTGGGTAGTGTTGCTACTAGCGAAAGTTGTATTAATTGCGCCGGTTGGAAGTTAAATCACATTTATTTACGGTATGGTTTTAAAATAGCTGCGGATCGTATTTGTTTGTATTTCCACTCATACTGACATTTCTAAAGTGTACAAGCCACCACAAACTTTCCACAAACACCCAAAATATTCGTAAAGTTTACATTATATTTAATGTTTATCTTATTCAGATAAAAAAACTGATTTAAGGCTGGTCCACACAGATTTTGAAGACATAATGCATAAGGTTTTAAGACGTTGTTTTAAAAACAACAATGAAAACAACGTCTTAAAACTAAAACTTTGTGTGAACGCCAGTACGTGTTTCCTATGATCCAACTTTACGACTACGCGTTAAACCTTAAATCGTATGTCTTAAAAATCTGTGTGGACCAGCCTTTACAAATAAGGACAATAACCACAAGCAAACAATCGTATAACATGTAGGAAGATAACAATAATAACAAATATAAAATAATGTGCGATTGTTTTATACGGCGGACTGATTAGCTTCGTATGATGTGCAAAAAGACTGCACTTGCTGTTATAAATAATTGTACAGACGTTTGAACTCCGTCAAACTATGTGGAAAAAACATGCCATCATCGAAGATAGCGGTTGGATTGGATAAAGTACAAAATACAAATATACGTACAGATCCCAAGCTCAAATCGTACTAACAGCATTGAGATCACTATCAGACATGTCATATTGTGCACGGCTAGACTATGAGACGCCACCATCGTACACTCGCTACAGCTTTTCGTGGGCGGTGAATGTTGAATGTACTTTCACAAGCCTGTCAACCTAGTTGAAGTTCTTTGCGGGCGTGAGGGGGCGGCGCCGGACACGTATTTCAATGCAAGTACCATACTAGATTACAAATTATTTTTTGGCATAACTCACGTAAGTAATTGACTATGTGGTATAGGCGTATCTTGTTCATATACGGAAGCATAAAGAATGTGTACCAGGATGTAAGGGGGAGGGGGAATCAAGTGTCTGTGTGTGTTATCAATAATAATACGGATTGTCTGAGACGTAGAATTGCGAGGAATTTCTTACTAACATTCGCGACGTCAACAGCAAGAAGTTATAGTCATTGTGACAAGTGGAACGCGCTGGGAGCATGCATTATAACTGCACAAGGAAAACGGGAATCTAGAGGCATTCGCGACGTCAACAGCAAGAAGTTATTTATAGTCATTGTAACAAGTAAAACGCGCTGGGAGCATGCATCATAACTGCACAAGGAAAACGGGAATCTAGAGGCATTCGCGACGTCAACAGCAAGAAGTTATAGTCATTGTGACAAGTGAAACGCGCTGGGAGCATGCATCATAACTGCACAAGGAAAACGGGATTCTAGAGGCATTCGCGACGTCAAAAGCAAGAAGTTATAGTCATTGTGACAAGTGGAACGCGCTGGGAGCATGCATCATAACTGCACAAGGAAAACGGGAATCTAGAGGCATTCACGACGTCAACAGCAAGAAGTTATAGTCATTGTAACAAGTGAAACGCGCTGGGAGCATGCATCATAACTGCACAAGGAAAACGGGAATCTAGAGGCATTCGCGACGTCAACAGCAAGAAGTTATAGTCATTGTGACAAGTGAAACGCGCTGGGAGCATGCATCATAACTGCACAAGGAAAACGGGAATCTAGAGGCATTCGCGACGTCAACAGCAAGAAGTTATAGTCATTGTGACAAGTGAAACGCGCTGGGAGCATGCATCATAACTGCACAAGGAAAACGGGAATCTAGATTCTAGAAGCATTCGCGACGTCAACAGCAAGAAGTTATAGTCATTGTGACAAGTGAAACGCGCTGGGAGCATGCATCATAACTGCACAAGGAAAACGGGAATCTAGATTCTAGAAGCATTCGCGACGTCAACAGCAAGAAGTTATAGTCATTGTGACAAGTGGAACGCGCTGGGAGCATGCATCATAACTGCACAAGGAAAACGGGAATCTAGAGGCATTCACGACGTCAACAGCAAGAAGTTATAGTCATTGTAACAAGTGAAACGCGCTGGGAGCATGCATCATAACTGCACAAGGAAAACGGGAATCTAGAGGCATTCGCGACGTCAACAGCAAGAAGTTATAGTCATTGTGACAAGTGAAACGCGCTGGGAGCATGCATCATAACTGCACAAGGAAAACGGGAATCTAGATTCTAGAAGCATTCGCGACGTCAACAGCAAGAAGTTATAGTCATTGTGACAAGTGGAACGCGCTGGGAGCATGCATCATAACTGCACAAGGAAAACGGGAATCTAGAGGCATTCACGACGTCAACAGCAAGAAGTTATAGTCATTGTAACAAGTGAAACGCGCTGGGAGCATGCATCATAACTGCACAAGGAAAACGGGAATCTAGAGGCATTCGCGACGTCAACAGCAAGAAGTTATAGTCATTGTGACAAGTGAAACGCGCTGGGAGCATGCATCATAACTGCACAAGGAAAACGGGAATCTAGAGGCATTCGCGACGTCAACAGCAAGAAGTTATAGTCATTGTGACAAGTGAAACGCGCTGGGAGCATGCATCATAACTGCACAAGGAAAACGGGAATCTAGATTCTAGAAGCATTCGCGACGTCAACAGCAAGAAGTTATAGTCATTGTGACAAGTGAAACGCGCTGGGAGCATGCATCATAACTGCACAAGGAAAACGGGAATCTAGAGGCATTCGCGACGTCAACAGCAAGAAGTTATAGTCATTGTGACAAGTGGAACGCGCTGGGAGCATGCATCATAACTGCACAAGGAAAACGGGAATCTAGAGGCATTCGCGACGTCAACAGCAAGAAGTTATAGTCATTGTGACAAGTGAAACGCGCTGGGAGCATGCATCATAACTGCACAAGGAAAACGGGAATCTAGAGGCATTCGCGACGTCAACAGCAAGAAGTTATAGTCATTGTGACAAGTGAAACGCGCTGGGAGCATGCATCATAACTGCACAAGGAAAACGGGAATCTAGATTCTAGAAGCATTCGCGACGTCAACAGCAAGAAGTTATAGTCATTGTGACAAGTGAAACGCGCTGGGAGCATGCATCATAACTGCACAAGGAAAACGGGAATCTAGATTCTAGAAGCATTCGCGACGTCAACAGCAAGAAGTTATAGTCATTGTGACAAGTGGAACGCGCTGGGAGCATGCATCATAACTGCACAAGGAAAACGGGAATCTAGAGGCATTCACGACGTCAACAGCAAGAAGTTATAGTCATTGTAACAAGTGAAACGCGCTGGGAGCATGCATCATAACTGCACAAGGAAAACGGGAATCTAGAGGCATTCGCGACGTCAACAGCAAGAAGTTATAGTCATTGTGACAAGTGAAACGCGCTGGGAGCATGCATCATAACTGCACAAGGAAAACGGGAATCTAGATTCTAGAAGCATTCGCGACGTCAACAGCAAGAAGTTATAGTCATTGTGACAAGTGGAACGCGCTGGGAGCATGCATCATAACTGCACAAGGAAAACGGGAATCTAGAGGCATTCACGACGTCAACAGCAAGAAGTTATAGTCATTGTAACAAGTGAAACGCGCTGGGAGCATGCATCATAACTGCACAAGGAAAACGGGAATCTAGAGGCATTCGCGACGTCAACAGCAAGAAGTTATAGTCATTGTGACAAGTGAAACGCGCTGGGAGCATGCATCATAACTGCACAAGGAAAACGGGAATCTAGAGGCATTCGCGACGTCAACAGCAAGAAGTTATAGTCATTGTGACAAGTGAAACGCGCTGGGAGCATGCATCATAACTGCACAAGGAAAACGGGAATCTAGATTCTAGAAGCATTCGCGACGTCAACAGCAAGAAGTTATAGTCATTGTGACAAGTGAAACGCGCTGGGAGCATGCATCATAACTGCACAAGGAAAACGGGAATCTAGAGGCATTCGCGACGTCAACAGCAAGAAGTTATAGTCATTGTGACAAGTGGAACGCGCTGGGAGCATGCATCATAACTGCACAAGGAAAACGGGAATCTAGAGGCATTCGCGACGTCAACAGCAAGAAGTTATAGTCATTGTGACAAGTGAAACGCGCTGGGAGCATGCATCATAACTGCACAAGGAAAACGGGAATCTAGAGGCATTCGCGACGTCAACAGCAAGAAGTTATAGTCATTGTGACAAGTGAAACGCGCTGGGAGCATGCATCATAACTGCACAAGGAAAACGGGAATCTAGAGGCATTCGCGACGTCAACAGCAAGAAGTTATAGTCATTGTGACAAGTGAAACGCGCTGGGAGCATGCATCATAACTGCACAAGGAAAACGGGAATCTAGATTCTAGAGGCATTCGCGACGTCAACAGAAGAAGTTATAGTCATTGTGACAAGTGGAACGCGCTGGGAGCATGCATCATAACTGCACAAGGAAAACGGGAATCTAGAGGCATTCGCGACGTCAACAGCAAGAAGTTATAGTCATTGTGACAAGTGAAACGCGCTGGGAGCATGCATCATAACTGCACAAGGAAAACGGGAATCTAGAGGCATTCGCGACGTCAACAGCAAGAAGTTATAGTCATTGTGACAAGTGAAACGCGCTGGGAGCATGCATCATAACTGCACAAGGAAAACGGGAATCTAGATTCTAGAGGCATTCGCGACGTCAACAGCAAGAAGTTATAGTCATTGTGACAAGTGAAACGCGCTGGGAGCATGCATCATAACTGCACAAGGAAAACGGGAATCTAGATTCTAGAGGCATTCGCGACGTCAACAGCAAGACGTTATAGTCATTGTGACAAGTGAAACGCGCTGGGAGCATGCATCATAACTGCACAAGGAAAACGGGAATCTAGAGGCATTCGCGACGTCAACAGCAAGAAGTTATAGTCATTGTGACAAGTGAAACGCGCTGGGAGCATGCATCATAACTGCACAAGGAAAACGGGAATCTAGATTCTAGAGGCATTCGCGACGTCAACAGCAAGAAGTTATAGTCATTGTGACAAGTGGAACGCGCTGGGAGCATGCATCATAACTGCACAAGGAAAACGGGAATCTAGAGACATTCGCGACGTCAACAGCAAGAAGTTATAGTCATTGTGACAAGTGGAACGCGCTGTGAGCATGCATCATAACTGCACAAGGAAAACGGGAATCTAGAACATCAGACACGAGTGTATTATAAAAGGTTGCCTACATTGAAATTGATGGGTAGTCTATTGTCAATAGAACGATATTGATATTAGAACGATAATCGCACACCGCCGAACATGCCCGTGGTTACTTCCAAGAACCCTCGACGTCGCGACACTTGCAAATGTCTCTTTATCATTATAAATTAAAATAATGTAATTCATCGCAACATCACTGCCCTAGGACATAATACCGGAATTACATGGGGTTGGAGAGGGCAGAGCAAAGGGGCAGGTGCTATACCCACTGACTGAGAGAAAGGCAAAATACGTCGTTGACATACACAATGCAGGTTTGCGGTGAAATAGAAACCTTTGCAGACGTAATTACAAATCACAACGAGCGACCAGTGGCTTGCATCACCGTGCAGGGCATTGTTGTAAAGGTCATTACAAATCACAACGACCAGTGGCTTGCATCACCGTGCAGGGCATTGTTTTGAAGGTCATTTCAAATCACAACGACCAGTGGCTTGCATCACCGTGCAGGGCATTGTTGTAAAGGTCATTACAAATCACAACGACCAGTGGCTTGCATCACCGTGCAGGGCATTGTTTTGAAGGTAATTACAAATCACAACGAGCGACCAGTGGCTTGCATCACCGTGCAGGGCATTGTTGTAAAGGTCATTACAAATCACAACGACCAGTGGCTTGCATCACCGTGCAGGGCATTGTTTTAAAGGTCATTACAAATCACAACGAGCGACCAGTGGCTTGCATCACCGTGCAGGGCATTGTTTTAAAGGTCATTACAAATCACAACGACCAGTGGCTTGCATCACCGTGCAGGGCATTGTTTTAAAGGTCATTACAAATCACAACGACCAGTGGCTTGCATCACCGTGCAGGGCATTGTTTTAAAGGTCATTACAAATCACAACGACCAGTGGCTTGCATCACCGTGCAGGGCATTGTTTTAAAGGTCATTACAAATCACAACGACCAGTGGCTTGCATCACCGTGCAGGGCATTGTTTTAAAGGTCATTACAAATCACAACGACCAGTGGCTTGCATCACCGTGCAGGGCATTGTTTTAAAGGTCATTACAAATCACAACGACCAGTGGCTTGCATCACCATGCAGTGCAGGGCATTGTTTTGAAGGTCACTAGAAATCACAACGACCAGTGGCTTGCATCACCGTGCAGGGATTTGTTTTGAAGGTCATTTCAAATCACAACGACCAGTGGCTTGCATCACCGTGCAGAGAATTGTTTTGAAGGTCACTAGAAATCACAACGACCAGTGGCTTGCATCACCGTGCAGGGAATTGTTTTGAAGGTCATTACAAATCACAACGACCAGTGGCTTGCATCACCGTGCAGGGCATTGTTTTAAAGGTCATTACAAATCACAACGACCAGTGGCTTGCATCACCGTGCAGGGAGTTGTTTTGAAGGTCATTTCAAATCACAACGACCAGTGGCTTGCATCACCGTGCAGAGAATTGTTTTGAAGGTCACTAGAAATCACAACGACCAGTGGCTTGCATCACCGTGCAGGGATTTGTTTGAAGGTAATTACAAACCACAACGACCAGTGGCTTGCATCACCGTGCAGGGCATTGTTTTAAAGGTCATTACAAATCACAACGACCAGTGGCTTGCATCACCATGCAGTGCAGGGCATTGTTTTGAAGGTCACTAGAAATCACAACGACCAGTGGCTTGCATCACCGTGCAGGGATTTGTTTGAAGGTAATTACAAACCACAACGACCAGTGGCTTGCATCACCGTGCAGGGAATTGATTTGAAGATGTTTTAGTAATTATAAATCACAACGACCAGTGGCTTGCATCACCGTGCAGGGAATTGTTTTGAAGGTCATTACAAATCACAACGACCAGTGGCTTGCATCACCGTGCAGGGAATTGTTTTGAAGGTCATTACAAATCACAACGACCAGTGGCTTGCATCACCGTGCAGAGAATTGTTTTGAAGGTCACTAGAAATCACAACGACCAGTGGCTTGCATCACCGTGCAGGGAATTGTTTTGAAGGTCATTACAAATCACAACGACCAGTGGCTTGCATCACCGTGCAGGGAATTGTTTTGAAGGTCATTACAAATCACAACGACCAGTGGCTTGCATCACCGTGCAGGGAATTGTTTTGAAGGTCATTACAAATCACAACGACCAGTGGCTTGCATCACCGTGCAGGGAATTGTTTTGAAGGTAATTACAAATCACAACGACCAGTGGCTTGCATCACCGTGCAGGGAATTGTTTTGAAGGTCATTACAAATCACAACGACCAGTGGCTTGCATCACCGTGCAGGGAATTGTTTTGAAGGTCATTACAAATCACAACGACCAGTGGCTTGCATCACCGTGCAGGGAATTGTTTTGAAGGTCATTACAAATCACAACGACCAGTGGCTTGCATCACCGTGCAGAGAATTGTTTTGAAGGTCATTCTTCGATTGAAATAATAAGCTAATCACGTTGAAGCAGGTACGGCGTCAGCTCCAGTGATATCACCAGAGGTTCCATCCACCCTTTAAGTTCAAATATTGGGTAGAAAAACAGAAATCTCCATGCAGTGCAGATATAGATAGATAGGGGTTTTATTGTAAGGCCGATGCAGACATATTTCGCAGAAGACGATCGACGCGACAGTATAATTAACGTGCACGGTACGTAACGTGAAACGTGTACAATGTACAAGGAATCCACCAACAAGGGATGGGCAATTATACGGATCCAAGAAGGTCGATGCAGACAAAATAAGTCCGCAATTTCGCAAAGGTTTCTCTGATATTTAGGGCAAAGGCCACGCGGCGCGTTAAATGTCAAACGTTGTAATTCTATGATAACCAAGACACGGGCGAATCCTTGCACTTTTCCTCGGCCGTATCGTGACTGGAAATCCAAACCGCACACGTGGAAGAAAGCGGACGAGTCCAGGAGGCAGAAGTCGAAAGGGGCGCTAGTTCATCACTCATGACATCACCCGCAAGACAGTGATCTGCCGCGAGTAAAGGTGAACCAGTGAGCCTCGTTCACTACCGATAGATGTGGCTTGGAAGTAAAACACTCGTTACTCGTTAGGGAGGTCACCGGTTCGATTCCAGCCACCGGCAATACTGACTGAAGTTTCCCCCGAGGTTTAACTTAGTCGTCAGAATCTACTAACGGCCATCTTTCGAAACTATGCAAATGCCCAACTTGAAGGAACATATCGGGCTAAGCCGGTGTGCACCCTACAGCAAGAATTCCTATGAATAATAATAAATAACAATAATGCGTTCATAATTAATGTGACATCGGGTAGACGAGGTATGTGATTGTGTTGCGCATTGTCGACTACGGGATGCCCGAGGGTTGTATAAACAAGAAATATGCAAGCATGCAATTCTCACATATAGTTTACTAACACAAACTAGCCAGGTACGCTGGATTGAAAGATATTTAGTATGCAAGCAATTATTACAAAACGCCAGCAGGCAACATAATTGAAATGTTATTCTATTTTAATATTGACACAGCTGTGAATGTTTTTACTAGATTACTTATACATTTGTTAAAGAATGTGCATATTATATAGATAAGCCGAATGTAACCGTATTTTGTTTCAATGAGTATTTTTGTCGACTCATCAGAAAAAAAACTAAACATAAGGTAGAGGGCCTAAACAAATAACAAACATGACTGTGGTAAGGTGTATGTTTGCCTGCATGACTCGGGTACCTGAAGATTGCATGTACTTTCTATGACTGAAGCACTTGCGTTAGAAATACATTCGTGAAGCTGAAGCTCTCTTCCGAAAAAACAAGTATGTTCCATTTGCTGACTTGCAGGCTGTACAATCGCCACAAACTGAAAGTGACTGTGTCACTTGCAAGACCCATCGGATGCCATGACATCTGAATCAAGCACTTCCCCGACAACCACATTCATATTCGGTCATTTTCCGCCGACAGAGCCAACGAACACGCAAACGGATTTCCGTGGGCTTATCGTCGTCGGTACAACTTTCACGAGCCGAAGATACACGCACAACAAACACAGAAAACGACCTGCGACAACTATAAACACCAAGAAGTTCTCCGACAAGTAGATTAAAACAGCAATTACCCTATCACTCATAAAGCCGATGGTTTTACCAAGTTTTACGGCTCACCGGCAGTAAAATGTGACGTGTCCGTCCTTCGTTGGCTGTAGACTTGTCGACTAGTAGAATGTCGAGTAAATGTTGCATATCATGGTTCGCGGCCGCGCATCTGGCAGTGTGTGTGTGTGTGTGTGTGGACAATCCTTCATTACCTGCAACGAGTGCAGTATGAAAGCAGCGTGCGAACCCATCGGTTGTGTAATAATTGCCACGCTAGACTGATGTCTTCCCCGACAATAGTATCCGTCTTGCTGTAAAACTTACGTTAATTTATTTTGTATGGTTACCTACTGTTCAATCTGTGTGCACATTTTTAGTGGATGTATACTCAAAAGCTTCAATGGTTCATTCTTATGTTCAGCTTCAATTTTGCCCCATTTTTCTATTTTTTGTCTTTTCAAAATTGAATACGCATTTATTTGCAGTATTTTCTTTACTTGGATTGGAAAACAACCAATACGAAGGCAAAGTGGTGGTGTAAGCAGTTGTTCACCCACGCACGAACCATGTTGTTCTGTTTAGGCGATACAACTCACGCACGATCACAGTGTATTTGGCAAATAGAAATCCTCACCCACACACGCTCATACACTCACTGATGCATGGCCCCCCCCCCCCCCCCCCAAAAAAAAAATAAGTCGAATGTACTCTTGCGTCGATTTGAGTCTAGGTTAATCAGGTTTGGAGATGACGATGACGATGACGATGACGATGACGATGACGATGACGATGACGATGATGATGATGATGATGATGATGATGATGATGATGATGATGATGATGATGATGATGATGCATTTGGTGTTTTACGGCCCATTTTTTTGTAACGAGGCTAATCGAGACGATGAGATGGGTGATTATGAGGATGAAAAAACGCCACATGACATCCATGCCCAAGCCAGGATTCGAACCTGGAACGCAGAGACTGCGGTTCACTAGACCAACGCCACAGATAACTAATTACTCCCCCAACGCCCAATCGACCTCGGCCAACTGCGCCGGCCTGGTTTGGAGATGAAATGGTCCAGTTTTATTTCACTGAATTAGCTTGTTGCGCGGCTTGTATTATTGCATGAATCAAGTGTTCATATGGGCACGCACAGTCACGCGTGCCACGACTACCAAACTCACGGTACACATACACAAGTAGTATATACACAATCACGATAAAAGTCGTGAGTCACGCGTGACAAGTGGGCACGTTGAGTTCCCCAGCCGTCTCGCGATTGTCCGGACGAAGACAGCTCGACGCCGACACAAAACAAGCAGAATCTGTTCCCTTCGCACAACAGGTGGTTGCATTTGGCGCGCGGATGAACAGCTGGCTGCAGTGCAGTGCAGGGTAGCACCAACCGATAGGAAGGGGCCCCCACACGGGCGAACATGTCTCGAGACATGCTCGTGAACCCCACGTGAACCGCAGGCTCGCGAGCATGCTAGCCCCCACACGGGAGCACAACATGCTCGTGAACAACGCCCCTAAAATCCTAAAAAACCGACGTTACACGACGTCACTACAAATACTAACTGGGCGTGATTTCTCAAAACGAGGCAACGAGATCACATGATTATCACCCTCCTTGGATTAGGGAAACAAAAATCGCATACCACATAATCACAAATAGGAATTGTGTTCTGAATTGAAGTTTAACTTTCGGATATGGTGGTACTTTGTCCTTGTCACATCCATTCAAACACGGACGTGCCTTATCTCTCATACATTTGTTAGGACGAGTGCTGTGCATCCAGACGTGCAAGAAGACCGTGTTTCCCGGCTCATGCAGGAAAAGGATATTTTATACCACGTCCAAATAAAAATAAAAAATTATTTTGTTGCATGTAGCTTAGTGTCACGAGAGTCGGCATGTACAACACGCATAGGTAATATTCTCATTCCGTCGAATCGGGTGCGAGCGAACCCACAGCCGTTTGTACTTCCGAGTAAAAATCGAAGGGAGTGCAAAGTAATGGAATAAGAAATGAGAATGCTCAGTATTCTGCGGCATGGCACAACCCACAGCCAAGCTGGACATTAGTAATGCACAAGGAATTGATTGTACGCTCGCCTCATCGGCAAAAACGAAATGTAAACTACTCGGAACGATGAAAACAAAAATTGACACTATACTATAAACATGTCACGATTTGGCAACACTGGTAATCGAGACGACCAGTGTGCGAAATATGGGTATGCATGGGAAAACGCCACTGACAGTTGACATCCATGGTCAAGCCAGGAAACCAGTTTACTAGAGAACTAGACCAACGCCGGCATTGGGAGTTATCTAGTAAAGAGCCAATAACGGGCTTTACCGACTTACGACGCCGAAGAAGCAACATAACCTCAAAGAGAAGTTTACGTCAAATTAAATAATAATAAGCTTTATCTCTATAACAATAATGATGTTCTCTATGAGCAAATATATCCGTTAGATCCGCATTTGAGGGATGAGATTTCCATGCACACGTAAATAAGCTGGATTGACTCACCATTTTGAGTGTCTCCTCGGGCCGCAGCAGGTAGAACATCGACTGGAGGTGTTGTTGGATGTCCGACCCGCTGGCACTCACGCGCCGGCTGGGGCGCACGCGCTCATTGGGAGGCAGCACAACGGCGGCGCCCTTGCCCGCGAAGTAGCATTCGCTGAGGCTGCGGACAAGCGACAACATCAGTCTCATACACATTGATATACGCGCTCATTGGGAGGCAGCACAACGGCGGCGCCCTTGCCCGCGAAGTAGCATTCGCTGAGGCTGCGGACAAGCGACAACATCAGTCTCATACACATTGATATACGCGCTCATTGGGAGGCAGCACAACGGCGGCGCCCTTGCCCGCGAAGTAGCATTCGCTGAGGCTGCGGACAAGCGACAACATCAGTCTCATACACATTGATATACGCGCTCATTGGGAGGCAGCACAACGGCGGCGCCCTTGCCCGCGAAGTAGCATTCGCTGAGGCTGCGGACAAGCGACAACTGATATACGCGCTCATTGGGAGGCAGCACAACGGCGGCGCCCTTGCCCGCGAAGTAGCATTCGCTGAGGCTGCGGACAAGCGACAACATCAGTCTCATACACATTGATATACGCGCTCATTGGGAGGCAGCACAACGGCGGCGCCCTTGCCCGCGAAGTAGCATTCGCTGAGGCTGCGGACAAGCGACAACATCAGTCTCATACACATTGATATACGCGCTCATTGGGAGGCAGCACACAGGCGGCGCCCTTGCCCGCGAAGTAGCATTCGCTGAGGCTGCGGACAAGCGACAACATCAGTCTCATACACATTGATATACGCGCTCATTGGGAGGCAGCACAACGGCGGCGCCCTTGCCCGCGAAGTAGCATTCGCTGAGGCTGCGGACAAGCGACAACATCAGTCTCATACACATTGATATACGCGCTCATTGGGAGGCAGCACAACGGCGGCGCCCTTGCCCGCGAAGTAGCATTCGCTGAGGCTGCGGACAAGCGACAACATCAGTCTCATACACATTGATATACGCGCTCATTGGGAGGCAGCACACAGGCGGCGCCCTTGCCCGCGAAGTAGCATTCGCTGAGGCTGCGGACAAGCGACAACATCAGTCTCATACACATTGATATACGCGCTCATTGGGAGGCAGCGCACAGGCGGCGCCCTTGCCCGCGAAGTAGCATTCGCTGAGGCTGCGGACAAGCGACCGTACGGAAATCATGGTCAACGAACAGAAGTGATAGAAGTGGCCAATCCTGTGAGTGTAGACCGTGTTATTTCCATGAACACTGAACAGCCAGCACACACTGTACTCACTACACTACAGTACCCTGCCAATCGGAACTAACATCCTTCTTACGACACACAGACACGTGGCTCTAACATCACGAAAGCAGTATACGAAGGATATAAGCTGTGTTTTGTTATTGAAACGATCTAAGTATTCAGTGCTCACGGATTTAGAGTGGTAAAGAGGAAAAGTGAATAGATTTCGAACAATGGTGTCCAGACAGGATTACTCCTTAGCATACTGATAGGGTGATCAGTCCTACAGATCATTGTAGACCACACTTTATCAACCTCAACATTCTCACCGTTCCAAGCCTACACATTCTTAAAATCAATATTGGCAATCAAGAAAAACATCCATAATCACATAAAAAAAATGCTAACGCAATCTCCTTCAACACACGTCATAAAAAAAGACCTTCATCTCAGCTTATTTGCTGTACCAAATTAGGACAGACAAACTCAGCTATACAACCATCTTCCTAGACATATAATAGATATTACAAGCTACAATAGATTCAAATCTGAACTTACGAAATTCCTAATACAAAAAGCTTACTATAGCCTCCAAGAATTCTTTAGTAATATATGATCCAATAACTATAATAAAATTAGCTTTAGTCGAGAATAATCTCATTATATTACTAAAATTACTTACTCTTTATTAGTTTCTAACAACAATGTATAACAACAATGTAAATGTAGGCCTATGTAAACAATGTATGTAAAACAAAAACGTGAAGGCCATTGTATAAAGAAGTGGTAACTGCTTTCAACAAGGTCTACTTGATCTCCGCCTAGCGGAGGCTCGTCGAACTCCCAAGTTAGGTCGTCGCAAGGGAACCAAAATCGCCATTTTGGATCCCACTTAAAAACTGTTATAGTTATTAAATATCCGTTGTAGATCATGTAACACAATACTTTAAACACCTAAAAGAGAAATTTTGATAGAATATAATGACTGAAGATTATAAAATATGATGATTTTTCCTTTTAAGGAGGTAATTTTATTTGACAGATCACTTCATTTGTTTTCTTTCACATTTTTGCCATTTGAATAACATGTGATTTTTAACATTGTGGAACGGACTGCGACGACATAACTTGGGAGTTCGACGAGCCTCCGCTAGACGGAGATCAAGTAGACCTTGGCTTTTATAGCCACCCACTCAAGATTGTTATTTCTTGTTTGATTGTAAAGATGTTTAAATGTAACTTTTGTACTAGGTACTAGAAATAGAGGAATAGGCCTACACATCCACATATTTAGTTTTAATCTAACAATAGTCTAGACCTAGCATAAGGATTTATGCACTACATGGTGAAAACTGTTCTAAATAATATTATGCATTATAATTAAACCGGTCCGTTCGTTCGTTTCCGTGTCCGGAACACCGTTCTAGACAACTAATTTCCAAAAATCCGCCACTTTTATGGCTTTGTCATTTGCTAAAATTAGATCCTCTATTGTACAAGTCTGCTCTAGATTTGGGCAGACTAGCAGGTGCTGGGGATCCTGAATCTGTACATTGTATACATATTATGTGTCCTAAATAAATAAATAAATAAATAAATAAATAAATAAATAAATAAATAAATAAATAAATAAATAAATAAATAAATAAATAAATAAATAAATAAATAAATAAATAAATAAATAAATAAATAAATAAATAAATAAATAAATAAATAAATAAATAAATAAATAAATAAATAAATAAATAAATAAATAAATAAATAAATAAATAAATAAATAAATAAATAAATAAATAAATAAATAAATAAATAAATAAATAAATAAATAAATAAATAAATAAAATAAATAAATATATGTACAGTTATAGAAAGGGGTAGTCTTGTCATCCGCCAACAACAGGTGCCCAACCAATGAAGCAGTTGGTGCCTGGCAGGTCACCGAAACGTGTTCTATAAGATTAGGGATTATACAAAACTGGTTCCGTTTATTTTCAAGAACGCTGCACTGGGCTACCAACGGTCAACTGTCAGCACTATTTATAGACGAGTTGTGCACATTGCTGCAACTAGTTGGCGGCAATAGCGTAGCTGTGGGACACGCGCGCAATAGTCGTTGAAGTTATTAGTTAGTATGCAAATATTTATAGAAAACTGCATTCTACTAAAGAAATGAAAACTTGAAACACGACTAAAGGCTGGGTTACGTAGATTTTTAAGAACATAATTTAAGATTAACAACGTTAAAACGTACATGTATGTTTAAACTAATTCTAAGTTCTTAAAATTCTACGCAGCCCAGCCTTAACGGCTGTGTTGTTTACATTTAAAGATGTGAACTCTTACAACAACTTCGGTAATGCTTTCGTCATCAATCAATGACGTGTTTACGGTCCCGGCCAACCCGAGCAGGTATTTGGATTAGTCACGGCCGCTGATTGGCTGCCGCTCACCCACCTGTGACGGAAGCATTACCGAAGATGTTGTACGGCGACTTATATAACTGACGTATCCGCGCAGTGCATACAGGAAGTAGACGCACAGCAATGCAGTCGGAGGTCACACAAACAGTCGTCATTTGGCCATGGATTAGTGTGACGACATTCATGCACTCAGGGCTTGAAATACTGGCTGATGATACCTGATCTACATGGGCATTGGGTTTATACTGTAGGTAGATGGGAGGAACAAGACGAGTTGTCTATGGATTAGTGTGACGACATTCATGCACTCTGGGCTTGAAATACTGGCTGATGATACCTGATCTACAAGGGCGCTGGGTTTATACTGTAGGTAGATGGGAGGACAAGACGAGTTGTCTATGGATTAGTGTGACGACATTCATGCACTCTGGGCTTGAAATACTGGCTGATGATACCTGATCTACAAGGGCACTGGGTTTATACTGAAGGTAGATGGGAGGAACAAGACGAGTTGTCTATGGATTAGTGTGACGACATTCATGCACTCTGGGCTTGAAATACTGGCTGATGATACCTGATCTACAAGGGCACTGGGTTTATACTGTAGGTAGATGGAAGGAACAAGACGAGTTGGCCATGGATTAGTGTGACGACATTCATGCACTCTGGGCTTGAAATACTGGCTGATGATACCTGATCTACAAGGGCACTGGGTTTATACTGTAGGTAGATGGGAGGAACAAGACGAGTTGGCCATGGATTAGTGTGACGACATTCATGCACTCTGGGCTTGAAATACTGGCTGATGATACCTGATCTACAAGGGCACTGGGTTTATACTGTAGGTAGATGGGAGGAACAAGACGAGTTGTCTATGGATTAGTGTGACGACATTCATGCACTCAGGGCTTGAAATACTGGCTGATGATACCTGATCTACATGGGCATTGGGTTTATACTGTAGGTAGATGGGAGGAACAAGACGAGTTGTCTATGGATTAGTGTGACGACATTCATGCACTCAGGGCTTGAAATACTGGCTGATGATACCTGATCTACAAGGGCGCTGGGTTTATACTGTAGGTAGATGGGAGGAACAAGACGAGTTGGCCATGGATTAGTGTGACGACATTCATGCACTCAGGGCTTGAAATACTGGCTGATGATACCTGATCTACAAGGGCATTGGGTTTATACTGTAGGTAGATGGGAGGAACAAGACGAGTTGTCTAGTTCACATCGAGTGCACTCTGGGCTTGAAATACTGGCTGATGATACCTGATCTACAAGGGCATTGGGTTTATACTGTAGGTAGATGGGAGGAACAAGACGAGTTGTCTAGTTCACATCGAGTGCACTCTGGGCTTGAAATACTGGCTGATGATACCTGATCTACAAGGGCGCTGGGTTTATACTGTAGGTAGATGGGAGGAACAAGACGAGTTGTCTATGGATTAGTGTGACGACATTCATGCACTCAGGGCTTGAAATACTGGCTGATGATACCTGATCTACATGGGCATTGGGTTTATACTGTAGGTAGATGGGAGGAACAAGACGAGTTGTTTATGGATTAGTGTGACGACATTCATGCACTCTGGGCTTGAAATACTGGCTGATGATACCTGATCTACAAGGGCACTGGGTTTATACTGTAGGTAGATGGGAGGAACAAGACGAGTTGTCCATGGATTAGTGTGACGACATTCATGCACTCAGGGCTTGAAATACTGGCTGATGATACCTGATCTACAAGGGCACTGGGTTTAAACTGTAGGTAGATGGGAGGAACAAGACGAGTTGGCCATGGATTAGTGTGACGACATTCATGCACTCAGGGCTTGAAATACTGGCTGATGATACCTGATCTACAAGGGCATTGGGTTTATACTGTAGGTAGATGGGAGGAACAAGACGAGTTGTCTATGGATTAGTGTGACGACATTCATGCACTCAGGGCTTGAAATACTGGCTGATGATACCTGATCTACAAGGGCGCTGGGTTTATACTGTAGGTAGATGGGAGGAACAAGACGAGTTGGCCATGGATTAGTGTGACGACATTCATGCACTCTGGGCTTGAAATACTGGCTGATGATACCTGATCTACATGGGCATTGGGTTTATACTGTAGGTAGATGGGAGGAACAAGACGAGTTGTCTATGGATTAGTGTGACGACATTCATGCACTCTGGGCTTGAAATACTGGCTGATGATACCTGATCTACAAGGGCGCTGGGTTTATACTGTAGGTAGATGGGAGGAACAAGACGAGTTGTCTATGGATTAGTGTGACGACATTCATGCACTCTGGGCTTGAAATACTGGCTGATGATACCTGATCTACAAGGGCATTGGGTTTATACTGTAGGTAGATGGGAGGAACAAGACGAGTTGTCTATGGATTAGTGTGACGACATTCATGCACTCTGGGCTTGAAATACTGGCTGATGATACCTGATCTACAAGGGCATTGGGTTTATACTGTAGGCAGATGGGAGGAACAAGACGAGTTGTCTATGGATTAGTGTGACGACATTCATGCACTCTGGGCTTGAAATACTGGCTGATGATACCTGATCTACAAGGGCATTGGGTTTATACTGTAGGCAGATGGGAGGAACAAGACGAGTTGTCTATGGATTAGTGTGACGACATTCATGCACTCTGGGCTTGAAATACTGGCTGATGATACCTGATCTACAAGGGCATTGGGTTTATACTGTAGGTAGATGGGAGGAACAAGACGAGTTGTCCATGGATTAGTGTGACGACATTCATGCACTCAGGGCTTGAAATACTGGCTGATGATACCTGATCTACAAGGGCATTGGGTTTATACTGTAGGCAGATGGGAGGAACAAGACGAGTTGTCTATGGATTAGTGAGACGACATTCATGCACTCAGGGCTTGAAATACTGGCTGATGATACCTGATATACAAGGGCATTGGGTTTATACTGTAGGCAGATGGGAGGAACAAGACGAGTTGTCTGGTGCACACGTAAGAAAATATGTCATTCTTCAATATGTCGAGCGGAAGAGAAAAATGCAATAAAGTAGCATTCGATCCCTGTCGTTTTCGCCATCGATAAAATACTTGTGACTGAATATATGATCAGGATCCCCTCACTCGTCCAGCTAGCCAATCCATAGGTACTGCGCAACGTCCATATAGGACAGTGGCACACCTCTCACACTCCAGGATGTTTGTTATTTTATTTAGAATAAATTTACGGATGCCCTTTAGCTTTACATGACAGTGCTCATTCCCCGAATGAATGGACGAGTTGTTTGATTAATCCCCGCCGCACCCTGTCCAAAGGACTTTGCAAACAGCTCGAAACTCTTAACGTCAACACCCGACTATGGAGTCAATCCGAGTCATGATTTGAATATGTGCAGACTCCCAGCCTAACAGAGTGGAGCCGACCAAACGACAGACAACAAGCGAGTGTTAGGCTGGGCTGCCCACTGCGCTAACAGAGTGGAGCCGACCAAACGACGGACAACAAGCGAGTGTTAGGCTGGGCTGCCCACTGCGCTAACAGAGTGGAGCCGACCAAACGACAGACAACAAGCGAATGTTAGGCTGGGCTGCCCACTGCGCTAAAAGAGTGGAGCCGACCAAACGACGGACAACAAGCTAGTGTTAGGCTGGGCTGCCCACTGCGCTAACAGAGTCGAGCCGACCAAACGACAGACAACAAGCGAGTGTTAGGCTGGGCTGCCCACTGCGCTAACAGAGTGGAGCCGACCAAACGACGGACAACAAGCTAGTGTTAGGCTGGGCTGCCCACTGCGCTAACAGAGTGGAGCCGACCAAACGACGGACAACAAGCTAGTGTTAGGCTGGGCTGCCCACTGAGCTAACAGAGTGGAGCCGACCAAACGACAGACAACAAGCAAGTGTAAGGCTGGGCTGCCCACTGCGCTAACAGAGTGGAGCCGACCAAACGACAGACAATAAGCGAGTGTTAGGCTGGGCTGCCCACTGCGCTAACAGAGTGGAGCCGACCAAACGACGGACAACAAGCTAGTGTTAGGCTGGGCTGCCCACTGCGCTAACAGAGTCGAGCCGACCAAACGACAGACAACAAGCGAGTGTTAGGCTGGGCTGCCCACTGCGCTAACAGAGTGGAGCCGACCAAACGACAGACAACAAGCAAGTGTAAGGCTGGGCTGCCCACTGCGCTAACAGAGTGGAGCCGACCAAACGACAGACAACAAGCGAGTGTTAGGCTGGGCTGCCCACTGCGCTAACAGAGTGGAGCCGACCAAACGACGGACAACAAGCTAGTGTTAGGCTGGGCTGTCCATTGCGCTAACAGAGTGGAGCCGACCAAACGACGGACAACAAGCTAGTGTTAGGCTGGGCTGCCCACTGCGCTAACAGAGTGGAGCCGACCAAACGACGGACAACAAGCTAGTGTTAGGCTGGGCTGCCCACTGCGCTAACAGAGTGGAGCCGACCAAACGACAGACAACAAGCGAGTGTTAGGCTGGGCTGCCCACTGCGCTAACAGAGTGGAGCCGACAAAACGACAGACAACAAGCTAGTGTTAGGCTGGGCTGCCCACTGCGCTAACAGAGTGGAGCCGACCAAACGACAGACAACAAGCGAGTGTTAGGCTGGGCTGCCCACTGCGCTAACAGAGTGGAGCCGACCAAACGACAGACAACAAGCGAGTGTTAGGCTGGGCTGCCCACTGCGCTAACAGAGTGGAGCCGACCAAACGACAGACAACAAGCGAGTGTTAGGCTGGGCTGCCCACTGCGCTAACAGAGTGGAGCCGACCAAACGACGGACAACAAGCGAGTGTTAGGCTGGGCTGCCCATTGCGCTAACAGAGTGGAGCCGACCAAACGACGGACAACAAGCGAGTGTTAGGCTAGGCTGCCCATTGCGCTAACAGAGTGGAGCCGACCAAACGACAGACAACAAGCTAGTGTTAGGCTGGGCTGCCCACTGCGCTAACAGAGTGGAGCCGACCAAACGACAGACAACAAGCGAGTGTTAGGCTGGGCTGCCCACTGCGCTAACAGAGTGGAGCCGACCAAACGACGGACAACAAGCGAGTGTTAGGCTGAGCTGCCCACTGCGCTAACAGAGTGGAGCCGACCAAACGACGGACAACAAGCGAGTGTTAGGCTGGGCTGCCCACTGCGCTAACAGAGTGGAGCCGACCAAACGACGGACAACAAGCGAGTGTTAGGCTGGGCTGCCCACTGCGCTAACAGAGTGGAGCCGACCAAACGACGGACAACAAGCGAGTGTTAGGCTGGGCTGCCCATTGCGCTAACAGAGTGGAGCCGACCAAACGACGGACAACAAGCGAGTGTTAGGCTAGGCTGCCCATTGCGCTAACAGAGTGGAGCCGACCAAAATAACGGACAACAAGCGAGTGTTAGGCTGGGCTGCCCACTGCGCTAACAGAGTGGAGCTGACCAAACGACGGACAACAAGCGAGTGTTAGGCTGGGCTGCCCACTGCGCTAACAGAGTGGAGCCGACCAAACGACAGACAACAAGCGAGTGTTAGGCTAGGCTGCCCATTGCGCTAACAGAGTGGAGCCGACCAAACGACGGACAACAAGCGAGTGTTAGGCTGGGCTGCCCACTGCGCTAACAGAGTGGAGCCGACCAAACGACAGACAACAAGCAAGTGTAAGGCTGGACTGCCCACTGCGCTAACAGAGTGGAGCCGACCAAACGACGGACAACAAGCGAGTGTCAGGCTAGGCTGCCCACTGCGCTAACAGAGTGGAGCCGACCAAACGACGGACAACAAGCGAGTGTTAGGCTGGGCTGCCCACTGCGCTAACAGAGTGGAGCCGACCAAACGACGGACAACAAGCGAGTGTTAGGCTGGGCTGCCCACTGCGCTAACAGAGTGGAGCCGACCAAACGACAGACAACAAGCAAGTGTTAGGCTGGGCTGCCCACTGCGCTAACAGAGTGGAGCCGACCAAACGACGGACAACAAGCGAGTGTTAGGCTGGGCTGCCCACTGCGCTAACAGAGTGGAGCCGACCAAACGACAGACAACAAGCAAGTGTAAGGCTGGCAAGGTAGCGAGCTACACGTTACGCGCGTCGATAAAAATTCATATTTACGGATGCTCAGCGAATCAAGAGTGGTACTAAACAAAACAAAACAACCTACCAACAAGTAGGCCTCCAATGTGACCACCGCTTGGGTTTACTCAAAGCCTGCGTAACAAGTGGTATTGGCGTCATCATACTTCGGATGATTAGTATGAGTCGACGACAAAAAAGGTACAATAAATGTATATTTTTAAAAATAAAGCGGCCTATCTAGAGAACGAAAATGGTTTGTTGACACATTTCCACAAACTTGGTTTTTGTCGTTATGCAGGGGACTACGGGGTCATGGACGTCGAACGTCAAAGTTGATTCCGAGTTGCGACCAACATGGACGCTTGCAGGGTCGTGTACTACTGTATCACACGGCCGTACACCCAGAGCTTATCGACGTCCTGAGACCAACTTGGACGCTTGCAGGGTCGTCTACTACTGTATCACACGGCCGTACACCCAGAGCTTATCTACGTCAAGAGACCAACTTGGACGCTTGTAGGGTCGTCTACTACTGTATCACACGGCCGTACACCCAGAGCTTATCTACGTCCTGAGACCAACTTGGACGCTTGTAGGGTCGTCTACTACTGTATCACACGGCCGTACACCCAGAGCTTATCTACGTCCTGAGACCAACATGGACGCTTGCAGGGTCGTCTACTACTGTATCACACGGCCGTACACCCAGAGCTTATCTACGTCCTGAGACCAACTTGGACGCTTGCAGTGTCGTCTACTACTGTATCACACGGCCGTACACCCAGAGCTTATCTACGTCCTGAGACCAACTTGGACGCTTGCAGGGTCGTCTACTACTGTATCACACGGCCGTACACCCAGAGCTTATCTACGTCCTGAGACCAACTTGGACGCTTGTAGGGTCGTCTACTACTGTATCACACGGCCGTACACCCAGAGCTTATCTACGTCCTGAGACCAACTTGGACGCTTGCAGGGTCGTCTACTACTGCATCACACGGCCGTACACCCAGAGCTTATCGACGTCCTGAGACCAACTTGGACGCTTGCAGGGTCGTCTACTACTGTATCACACGGCCGTACACCCAGAGCTTATCTACGTCCTGAGACCAACTTGGACGCTTGCAGGGTCGTCTACTACTGTATCACACGGCCGTACACCCAGAGCTTATCTACGTCCTGAGACCAACTTGGACGCTTGCAGGGTCGTCTACTACTGTATCACACGGCCGTACACCCAGAGCTTATCGACGTCCTGAGACCAACTTGGACGCTTGTAGGGTCGTCTACTACTGCATCACACGGCCGTACACCCAGAGCTTATCGACGTCCTGAGACCAACATGGACGCTTGCAGGGTCGTCTACTACTGCATCACACGGCCGTACACCCAGAGCTTATCGACGTCCTGAGACCAACTTGGACGCTTCAAGGGTCGTCTACTACTGCATCACACGGCCGTACACCCAGAGCTTATCGACGTCCTGAGACCAACTTGGAAGCTTGTAGGGTCGTCTACTACTGTATCACACGGCCGTACACCCAGAGCTTATCGACGTCCTGAGACCAACTTGGACGCTTGCAGTGTCGTCTACTACTGTATCACACGGCCGTACACCCAGAGCTTATCGACGTCCTGAGACCAACATGGACGCTTCAAGGGTCGTCTACTACTGTATCACACGGCCGTACACCCAGAGCTTATCGACGTCCTGAGACCAACTTGGACGCTTCAAGGGTCGTCTACTACTGCATCACACGGCCGTACACCCAGAGCTTATCGACGTCCTGAGACCAACTTGGAAGCTTGTAGGGTCGTCTACTACTGCATCACACGGCCGTACACCCAGAGCTTATCGACGTCCTGAGACCAACTTGGACGCTTGCAGTGTCGTCTACTACTGTATCACACGGCCGTACACCCAGAGCTTATCGACGTCCTGAGACCAACATGGACGCTTGCAGGGTCGTCTACTACTGTATCACACGGCCGTCCCAGAGCTTATCTACGTCCTGAGACCAACTTAGACGCTTGCAGGGTCGTCTACTACTGTATCACACGGCCGTACACCCAGAGCTTATCGACGTCCTGAGACCAACTTGGACGCTTGCAGTGTCGTCTACTACTGTATCACACGGCCGTACACCCAGAGCTTATCCACGTCCTGAGACCAACTTGGACGCTTGCAGGGTCGTCTACTACTGTATCACACGGCCGTACACCCAGAGCTTATCTACGTCCTGAGACCAACTTGGACGCTTGCAGGGTCGTCTGCTACTGCATCACACGGCCGTACACCCAGAGCTTATCTACGTCCTGAGACCAACTTGGACGCTTGCAGGGTCGTCTACTACTGTATCACACGGCCGTACACCCAGAGCTTATCTACGTCCTGAGACCAACTTGGACGCTTGCAGTGTCGTCTACTACTGTATCACACGGCCGTACACCCAGAGCTTATCGACGTCCTGAGACCAACTTGGACGCTTGCAGGGTCGTCTACTACTGTATCACACGGCCGTACACCCAGAGCTTATCTACGTCCTGAGACCAACTTGGACGCTTGCAGTG